>CAJQZP010001697.1:8752500-9260000 GCA_907164705.1 Parnassius apollo
CTATCAATTACTTATTAATTAATCCCTTCACGTTCGGAAAAGGCTCACAATATTTACATAAAAATACGCGATACTACAACTTCGCTTTCCCACATTTAAGAGAAAGGCATGAGCGCTAACTAACAAACGCACTCCCGCCAAAGAGGGACGTTAAGTTGGGAACTGGACCGTTGTCCACAGAAAAATAACAGACGAACCAGTAAAAGAGGGCTTGGCCCTTTGGTAGTGCGTAAGTACAGACATCGACCGAAGTCGTAAACGCTATACAGGATAAGATCAAATCCAGCTATAGTGAATGTACGTCATACGGTTTATGCAATACGTAGTAATAATAGGCTCACTGGCCGTAAAAACTCCTACGTGAGCGCCACCATCTGCCAGATCGCTGCGTAATGTAAGTGTAAGGCATCACCACCAATTGTATGATCAGCTCGGCTTTTAGCCGCAGAGCGTGTCATAAGTTTACTGCTCACCTCAAGGGAATGGCATACAATGATGAGCGGCTTTCGAGCGCAACCTTGAGAGTCTCCTCCCACAAGCCACCACACACATGAGGTTTACACATATTATGCTCCACCATAAGATAATTATAATTATTCGCCATCAGGAGAGATTTGTGTAATTGACGTTAAGTTTTTCGATCATGTTATTCTCACTAATGAACAAGTTGCCTTCAATCATTCAAAAGTAGAAAGTTTATGGAGATACTTTATTAATGTTCTTATATAAAACATCATGAAGGCTAGATAGCTTGCAGCCCCGTAATGGAGGGACTCGACTTGGGAAAACTACTTAGGTGTGAGTTAAACCAAGACGCAGATAGTGCCATTGAGTATAGCGACCCGTCAAACAACAATCGCAGACGCAGAAGAATGCAACAAGCATCAATATGACTATCGTCCGGCTAACACCATCTCAAAATCTCTCATACTATCTCAGGAGATATCACCACCCGCAAATCTCCATCGACACAACCACAAGATTTGTCGAATCATGTGCAGCACACACGCAGATCGATCACAAGACGCAATACTGAAAGTAATAATAAGCATCAACGCAGGTATAATACGAATGGCGCCCCCTTACAACACACCTACATGATTGCTATCGAATTTGGCAACAAAACTTATACGGTTGTTAACTAAAATTAGCACCAGCTTATCATAGTAGCACGCTACTAAGATGCCAGAAGCCAAAAATCCACCTATCATAGAGCTATTACACTAAGACATGGCGTTGAGTATGCTTGTGGTTATTAAAAGTAAGTACTACCACACACTTACCCTAATCCGACAATAGCCGACGTATCATAACGTTATGCGCTAAGAGGCCTCCCACTTCTTTTGAAGTCCCATTTCTATCAATATAATGCTTTTACATATTTGAGACCTTCCACATATTTGCTTTATTTCATAGATATTTCTAGTATATGTGTTTTGTTTATTAATCTACAACTCCGCTATTGTAATGGTTATGCATCTTGGTTATGCATCTTAGAGACCTATGTTAATGCTTTTGTATCCAAGACCTTACAATCACAATTCACTAGTATAGGACTACACATCGTGAATTTTTTGGTACCAATTATTTATCTTTATTATTGTGATAAAATTTACTTGTACCTCTATTACTTAAAATGTTTAAGCAGAGTTTTAATAAATTTAATGAATTTTTAAAAACAATATAAATAATAATATTGATGTTCGAATTTAAGGTATTTTAACTTTATGTATAACAATGCATTTTAATTGTTTAAAATGTTATATATATATATATATATATATATATATATATATATATATATGATATTTTTAGATGACTTTATATAAACTATATAGAAATTAATTATCATTTATTAATAGTAATATTACTGCGTCGTCTCGAAACGTAAGAATTGTTATATTACTTCACTTACCTTAGCAGTGTTATATTAGTTTTGCGCGTGGTTTTCTTATGGTAGACTGATTTTTAAGGATTTTCCATTATTAACACTCTGATATTAATTAGAAGTACATACTACCAAACACAATTACCCTAATCCGAAAGTAGTCGGCGTATCACAACGCTATGCGCTAAGACGCCTCCCATAATCGGTAGAGGTGTGTGATGTCCACTATTGTATTGCTACAACAAATTCGCTTACCATCGGCACTGTTGTAGCAACTATTGTATATTATATAGCAGGTACTAACCTGCTATATATAATACTACATATCGCACGTACAGTACAGTTCTTAGTAACTTTATCTACATTAGATGCCTATAGATTTAAAAAATAAATAAAAATTGAAGCAAAAAAAAAACGTTTAAAAATATTTTTAGATAAACTTAAGAATAAAACATTTTTTCAAAAATTAATGATATGCCACCAAAACATAAATGTGAAAATGGGACCAACTTCAGTACAGATGACTTTCGGGGTTATGGGCTTCGCTGATACAAGGCTTGCGATCTAAATGTGTGCTAAGCTCCAGCAAACCATATTACAATTCGTGAGATCATTCTTATATCGAAATCTGCGTAAAATAGTTTCGTATGATGAGTGAAGAGAAACCAACTAAGTAGTCACTGGTCAGTCAGAGGAAGTGAGTGACATAGTCTCATTGCTTACCATGTATAGAAAGTAAAATAAAAAAATTATATATGTTTTGGTTTCAGAATTTAATTGCAGGCTTATGAATGCTTTTTCTTCTTCATCAGCCTGCGAAAGTCTACTGCTGGGTAAAGCTGATGACTGCTGCCTGCTGGGCGTTTCCAGTCGTGGGAAGAAGTTAACTTAACTATCACGCTTGGCATGTTAATTGACGATAATTGACGATCACGTCTTGCACATTTGGTGCTGCTGCCCGTCGCTAGTCTGGGTATTTACTTCTGGCGTAAGCTAGATTGTTATACCGTTATATATCAGCAGTCATAATAATTTTTTGGCCAATAATATTATAAGATTTATTTTTATATAATACAGGTGACAGACGAGCACACATTCCACCTGATGATAAGTGAATGCTGTCTATATAAATTTATTCTCAATTAACAATCATAATGCAGATGCGTTGTCACCCTTGAAGACAAACATTAAATATCTCGGTTCATGTATAAAAGGATCTCCAGTTTTCCACACTCACCATACTAAACACAGCAGCATTAATCTGCTATTTTACGTATTCTGTGAGAACGTGGTACTACCCCAGTCGAACAAACGCATTCGTGGATGTAGCATAATATAGCTGCAGCGCGGCTCTTATTCGTGTTTGTTGCACATAGATAGGAATTGATAATAAAGGAAACATTTAAGAGTAATTTGTTTACAATAATATTATGATAACTATTTCTCTGACATAAAATATGTTAATTTTGTGATTGAAATTAGTTACTAATTGAAAATAGTTTTATTACAATGTTATTGTTTATTTAACTAGCAAACTGGATGTTTGTTCAAGTTATTTGCTCAATTTTCGAAAAAATTACTATCAAACAAAATTATGAAATAAACGAATGTATGTTACGTGCACGTTAAGTCACCCTTCTTAACTTTTATGAATTCGAATAAATACTTGTGCAATGAAATCTCTTATCTATGGACGAATCGATAACGAAGTGACTAAGCGTTTGGTTTCGAAGTTGCTTATCTCCCGCGGAATTCGAAGTATAAGTGCATGTACAAATAATTTTTCAATATCTACATGTTAGCTATGATAAATTTAAAATAAAACAGTCACACGTCCATGAAAAAATGCTTGAGCGGTGTAAATTTAACGAAAGGAAAAATGCGATATTATTCATATTGCTGTTATTATAACCGTGGTAGTATATACCGATGGTTATAGTTATAGGTGGGCCCAAAACTAACAATCAAGATTTGCACAAATAGTTATCACTTTTGGACAAATACTTAGAATTATGCGCTGGTTTTTTAATCAACGTACCTTACACATTTATTTCAATATGTTCGCAAACATGTTAACAGTAAAGCAATAAGGCAAGTTGGATTAAAAAAGTATATCAAATTGAAATAACTGTACGTAACTGTATGTGAAAACGTGAAAAAAATTGAAAACGATATCGAGGTGGCGAGTTTTTTTTATAACGTAATTTATTAAATGGAAAACAAAAAACAAAAGAATTTTGCGCATTCCTTTTCTTCTAAAAGAAATTCCTGGCTGGTAAAATCCTTATCTTTCGACAGGGATTGACTTTACTTCAGATTTCTTGGGTATTAGTATATTATACAAGACATTATAATGTAATTTCGTACAGAACATTCGGCAATAGGACTGCTATTCTGTTTAGGAGTCCGTCTGTTTAGGAAACACCCCCTTAAATATTTCTGCCGCTAAATAGCGGCAAAATAGAGAGCCAGTATAAATTGGAGGCGGTGAGGCATTCCATATTAGTCCTCAGAGGCAGAGGTGACAATGCCCATGGATATCAGTGTGCCTAGTGCGAGTTTTTTTAAGCGTTCGATAGCGATAAAGTTAACTACGATTTTTATGGCAATAATTTGTGACAAAATTTAAAGTGACAATAATTTGAAACACAATTCCTGAGTGCGAGTTTACTACGTGGTCGATATCGATCATCGAACATTAACTAACATTCGACAGTGAGAACGTTAACGCTCGTGATTGGTTGTTTGAAGTATATTGCGAGTGCGAGTGACAATTTTGATCATTCGAGACGTAACTTATGTAAACTTTGCGGCGTCGCTATCGAAAATGTTTTCACTTGGATTTATACAGTGAGATAGAAGAATGGGAATAATTGTTGAAGAGTTAATTTTATTTCGTTTTATGTGAACGATGTATACTTAATTATGGCAGGACGTTTCTGTTCGCTTGGAGGATGTTTGCAGCCGCTAAGGCATAAATAAGTAATAATTATAGATGACTACTATTCTTTGATTATATAGACAATCCCATCATAATCAAAGCTGCTATTATAACGCCAGTGTTGAAGCAAGAGCTATTGTGCATATTTTCGTCCGTTGTTACATCCTGACGACAGGCAATTTAAGGATAGATATAGCATTTTCTACTAAAATATTCAAGTTTTGTGTTAATAGCGTTTGATAAATCTAAGGTCTACTATCTCTATTCAATAATTAAATCAATTTCTTCTAAATTTTTTATACAGACTATTTGATCGATTGCATTAGACGATGCTTTGCCGAGGTCTCCATGCCGAAAATCCAATAAATTCTAGTCCGCGTAACTTAGTTACAAAACACACGTAACAAACTTCTACATATTCTATATATTTCTAAATAACTTAAATTCCATTTACTGCTCCAAAAATTTCACTATAAAAGCGTATTGAAACGAACACATCTTTATGTTTTTTGCTTTTAATTTAAACGTTATATTATTAACAATCACGGACAAGTTACTCGTCCATATCTAATTCATAATCTCATTAAACTAACACTAACTGTCGAGTAATGATTTCTTAAATTTACGCGAACACTACACATTGAATAAAACTAAATTTATGGATTCTATCGCGTTTTTTAGTTAAATAAACGCGATAGAATCCGTAAATTTAGTTTTATTCAAACTGTCGAGTGTCGACACCCTGATCAAATTACGAAACATAAACAACAAGGGTAATAAAGATATAATAACCACAAATATGAAAGACAAATGCTAATATTAAGACCACTAAATAGAAATGTCATTCTGAATTTGGTTAGTTTATCTCACGGAACGAACATGCTACCAACATAAGATAAGGAATAACCGCCATTCACAGTGAGCAAACGCAAATCAAAACGTTAGCTTCGATTGTAACTCACACTCGCTCGTCTTCGCTTGTCGATACCGACGACGTTAACTCGGTTAACGCGATGGTGAAGTCATTCGATAATTTTGTGGAACTCTGTTTCCTAGGCACCTGTGTGCCTAGTGCGAGTTTTTCTACGCGTTCGATTGCGATAAAGTTAATTACGATTTGTATGGAATAAAAAAAGCGCCAACTAGTGACAATAATTTGAAACAAAATTCCTGAGTGTGAGTTTACTACGTGGCCGATATCGACCATCGAACATTTACTCACATTCGACAGTGATAACGTTAACGCTCGTGATTGGTTGTTTGAAGTATTTTGCGAGTGCGAGCGACAATTTTGATCGTTCGAGACGTAACTTATGTAAACTGTACGCCGTCGCTATCGAAAAAATTTACGTATAGATTTTTACAGTGAGATGGAAGAGTGAGAATAATTGTTGAAGAGTTAATTTTATTTCGTTTTATGTGAACGATGTATAATTATGGCAAGATGTTTTTTTCGCTTGGAGTACGTTTGCAGCCGCTAAGGCATAAATAAGTAATAATAATAGATGACTGCTATTATAACGCCAGTGTTGAAGCAAGAGCTTGTGCATATTTTCGTCCGCTGTTACATCCTGACCACAGGAAATTTAAGGATAGCTATAGCATTTTCCACTAAAGTGTTCAAGTTTTGTGTAAATAGTGTTTGATAAATCTAAGATCTACCAACTCTATTTGATAATTAAATCAATTCCTTCTAATTTTTTTATATAGACCATTCGATCGCTTGCATTAGACGATGCTTTGCCTAAATTCTAGTCCACGTTACCTAGTTACAAAACACACATATCAAACTTCAGTTTACACTAAATAACTTAAATTCCATTTACTGCCCCAAAAATTTCACCATAAAAGCATATTAGAACGAACACATCATTATGTTTTTTGCTTTTAATTTAAACGTTATATTATTAACAATCACGGACGATATATAGAAAGAAAGAAAGAAAAAACATTTATTCACGGTCTAATCACAATAGATACAAAACAAAGCAAGAAATTGGAATTAAACAGAAAATAAAACAATATTTACCTAAATTAACAAAAATGTAAAAATAATATAAAATGAGTCTGTGTAGCAGCATAAGACCGTAAAATGGACAGGACTCAGTAAAAATCGAGATACAGAAACACGAATTGCTCTGATCCCGACACTGGTTTTCAGTCCGGCCCGCACTCCGACGTAACTCGGACGGCTGCCTCAATGCACATGCTATAATGCGACGCGGAATATATAAAAAAATATGTGTTTTTAAATTTTTATTCACATAAATAGTGGATATCATTAGTCTAATGAAGGTAAGTACAAAATAGAATTAACGTTTTCCTTTCACTTTCTCAATCTCATTATACTAACACAAACTGTCGAGTGTCGAAACCTTGATCAAATTACGAAACATAAACAAATAGGTAATAAAGATATAATAACCACAAATTTGATAGACAGATGCTAATATTAACACGATTAAATAAAAATGTCATTCTGAATTTGGTTAGTTTATCTCATAAAACGAACATGCTACCAACACAAGAGAAGGAATAAACGCAATTCACGGTGAGAAAACGCGAATCGAAAGGTTAGCTTCGATTGTAACTCACACTCGCTCGTCTTCGCTTGTCGATACCGACGACGTTAACTCGGTTAGCGCGATGGTGAAGTCATTCGATTAATTTTGTGGAACTCGCACTAGGCACACAGTAGTCCCCAACCATAAAGTGGATTTTAAATTCGCTTGTCATTTTGGTTTAAAAAAACGTACGGTATCTTTTTAATTAAAAAAATCAATGTAATTTAATTTTAACGTTAAATGTAATTCTAACATTAATATCGTCGTTAGACGCGCTAGATGTAGAGGTGTCTAGGCGGACTGGACTAGTTTTAGAATTTGGTAAAATATTGACAAAGACTCTAAGCATAGATTTTTTAATTTTGCAAAATTTACTGAGCGTGTCACGTATTGTACCTACTCCTTTTCCTCGCTTCCTATAAATTTCCTGTAGTTACTTTTTTATTTAAATAAGTGATAGAAGTGAAGATGATTAACATTCACAAATTCCATCTTATGGCGAGTAAATGCTATGAACTGTAGTCACTTTTATCTATCCTGAATTAATAATCAATATGTATTTGATAATTAATTTTTTAGTGTTAGTTTTTCTATATTATAGTTTTTTTATATTGTTATTATTAAAATTAGTTTTAATTGTAAATATTATAATTTTAATTATTATTTTTATTTAATGTTACGCATATAATAATTGCTTTAATTTACTCTAATAAATAATAAAGAAAATAGTGGATTTCGATATGTAGATAGTTAACCACGTTTTAGGACGTAGGTGGAATTTCTCAAAACTATTCAAAAAGTGCTACAATACTTGTCATTCTAAACACCGTGACATAATGCTACTGTTTCACGTTGGTATTTTTGATCCATTTTTGCTGCACCTACAATAAAGAGAGGGAGAGCTAACTCATCTAATCACATGTGTTAGAAAGCAATATAAAATTCCGTAGTTAATTTATGATGAAAAACGCGATATAATTAGCACAAATGTCACTCATAGGAGAAAAAGGGATTGTATGTTAGTATGTTTAAATATTTAATTAATTAAAACTGTATAAAAAGGGTTGTTATAATATTATACTGCCCTTCTTATTAAGAGTGCAATAACTTGGTTTTGGCTACTTTTGAGATATCATCATTCTCTAAACCATTTCCCATTATCTGGGGTCGGCGCAGTAAATCTTCTTGTTCCATTCCTCTCTATCAGCCGTCATTTCCATACTTACTCCTTTCATTCTCATATCACTCTTCACACAATCGATCCATCTTTTATTCGGCCTTCCTCTGCCCGTGTGTCCCTCCACATTCATATTCAACACTCGTTTTGTGACATGACTTTCATCCCTCCGCATCACATGCCCAAACCATGCCAATCTGCTTCCTCTCACCTTTTCTACCACTGGCGCTACTTTCAGGCTTCCTCTTATATACTCATTCCTTATCTTATCCATCCTTGTCACACCACACATCCATCGTAACATTCTCATTTCATTCGCATGCAGTCTATTTTCATCCTTCTTCTTGACGGCCCAGCATTCACTTCCATACATGACGACAGGTCGGATGATCGATTTGTAAATTTTCCCCTTCAGTCTTATTGGCATTCGGGGATCGCACGTTGTGGCTGTGACCTGTCGCCATTTCATCCACCATGCGTTAATCCTATGCTGCACAGCTCTATCTATTCCGCCGTCGCCTTGAATGAGGGAACCGAGGTACTTGAATTCTGAGCAGGTAGGCAGTATAGCGCCATCCAACGACATGGGTACAGGACTGGAAAGACCGCCGAAATCACAGCACAGATATTCGGTTTTGGATCTGCTGATCTTCAAGCCAACACTTTCCAGCCTCTGTTGCCACCCCGTCAGTCTGCTCTGTACCTCGATGCCTTCTTCCCCGACAAGCACGATGTCATCGGCAAAGAGCATGCACCAGGGTGCCTCATCCTGCAGGTCCGACGTCAAAGCGTCCATAATCAGTAGGAAGAGGTAAGGGCTCAATGCCGACCCTTGGTGCAGCCCTACCGCCACATCGATACTGCCCGTAGTTCCCGCGGCAGATCGTACACATGTTCGGGATGCTCTGTACATAGCACGGACTAACCTCACATACTTCCCAGGCATACCTTTCATCTTTAACGCCCACCACAAAACCTCACGGGGAACCCGATCGTACGCCTTTTCAAGGTCGACAAAAACCATGTGCAGATTTTTATGCACGCGCTTGTACTTTTCGCACAATTGGCGTAATGCGAAAATGGCATCTGTCGTACCTTGACCGGGCATGAATCCGAACTGGTTTTGTGTTATCTCACACTCTTCTCTCATTCTTTTCTCTATTATTCTTTCCCAGACTTTCATCGTATGTGACATGAGTTTTATTCCCCGGTAACTGCTGCAGTTTTGAACGTCTCCTTTGTTTTTAAAAATGGGGACCAGTATACTACTGCACCATTCCTCAGGTATTTGTTCTTCCTGCAACAATTTACCGAAAAATAAACTCAACCACTTCCATCCATCCGCACTCAGCAACTTCCACACTTCTACTGGTATTCCATCTGGGCCGACCGCCTTCCCATTCTTCATATTCCTAACAGCCATTTTTACTTTTTCCACACTAATTTCTCTCACTAAGCCCATATTCACTGGTGGGTTTTCAAGCATACCATTCCATTCATTCTCCTCATTCATCAATTTCTCAAAATACTCCTTCCATCGCTTCTTTATACTTTCATTGTCAGTCAAAATCCTTCCAGAATCATCTTTTATACATTTTACATGTGAAACATCTCTTCCATTCCTTTCTCTCGCTTTTGCGATTTGAAAAAAGTCGTTTTTGACCTTCGGGGCTTTCAAGGGACCGATATAATTTATCTTGCGCCTCTGCCCTACAAATAGCAACTTCCTTCTTTGCTCTCTTCTTACATTCTTTATACGCCCCTCTCTTACTTTCTTTTATGGAATCATTCTGGTCTTCTACGCTCTGCCATTCTTTAAAGGCATTTTTCTTTTCTCTCAAAACTTCTCTAATACTTTCACTCCACCACCACCCATCCATATCTATCATACGCTTTCCTTTTGTTTCTCCTAACACCTTCCTTGCCACACTTCGGATACAATCAGCCATTTCCTTCCAGCAATCATTCACACTCATTCCTTCCATATCACCCATCTCTATCATCTTGTTTACAACTAGCTCTCTAAATTCACTTGCATACTACTCTTTATGCAACAAATGCCACTTTATTTTAGGTGGGGGACGATCCTTATGTTTGTTGAGGCGAACGGTTAAGCAGATGTCAGCCAGCAGAATTCGGTGCTGGGATACTAAGTCTTCACCTGGAAGCACTTTGCAGTTTTTTACACTCTTGATTTGGTTCCGTCTTATCACAAGATAGTCGATCTGTGTCGCGTGGTGGCCACTTTTATAAGTAACAAGATGCTGATCTCGTTTTTGGAACCACTTGTTTACTACAGCCAGGTCGAAAGCACATGCTGCTTGCAGAAGAACTTCCCCCTCACGGTTCCGCACTCCGTACCCCCATCCACCGTGTACTCTTTCATACCCGTCATTCACTCTCCCTACATGCCCATTAAAATCTCCTCCCATATAAACATCCTCACTCTCAGGTATTCCCATCATCATACAATCAAATTCCTCCCAAAACTTCTCTTTCACACTCTCTTCACAGCCTGATTCCTGTTTGGAATACACACTTACAACATTCACTACTTTTTTTCAATCATTAATTTAACAACTATCATTCTGTCATTTACTCTTTTCACATCTGTCACTCGTTCTTTCATTCCACTATCTAACACAACTCCTACTCCATTTCGCTTCCCATCACTTCCACAATAATAAAACTTGTATCCTTCCCCAATCTCTCTTGCTTTATTGCCCTTCCATTTTGTTTCCTGCAAACAGGCAACATTCACTCTTCGTCGTTTCAAAACCTCTGCTAACTCTCTTCCTCTTCCAGTCATCGTACCTACATTCCAGCTTGCAAACCTCACTCTGACATTCTTCTCTCTCCGGGCTCGCCTCTTACGTCGCACCCGCTCCGTAAGGTGCGACAACCCTTGCCCACTTCCCACAGGAGCCGGGTGCTGCCCCTGCGCGTCGCCTGCGGGGTACGCCCTAGCCCTGTCATATATCCCACAACTCGTAATATTCATAGGTTTACTGCATGGGATTTGGCAAAAGTTTTACAGTCGGCCGCCTGCCTGACACCAACCCTCTTTGGGTATGCTATTGTTGGTAGAGGAAGCTACCATTTTGGGAAAAGGAAAAGAAGGTTGGGGGTAGGAGCGCAGGTGTAAGGATACTGTTATCTCGGCAGGAAAGGTTTTTGGTTTTTTGGATACATTTGAAATAATGGCAATTAAAGATGTAATTTTTATTTTGTGTGTATCTTCGTAACTATGATAGCTATTAACTTGAAACTTTTGCTGTACGACAGATAAAATGATGCAGAATTCTCTGTAGTATATTATATTTGTACATACATTGATGAATACATTAAAAACACAATAATGTATTTATCTGTAGGACGAGAAGCGACAGTAGCCTAATGGCAGAGCGCGGACAGCGAACTCAAAAAGGTCGTGGGTTCGAATCCACCATTCGACTACTGGCGTAAACCACCCGTAACACAAGCAATATAAGCTTACCACGAGTGGTTAAGGGGAATATTAGTAATGTTTATAGCATTGTTAATATTCTTTAAAAAATCTGTAGGACTATTAATTGCTTTGATAGAGCGTGACTAATCATAACCGCAATAAGTAGACTACTTATTGCAGTTACCGTTAGTAAACCGCTCTTTGCTCTTTTGAGCAGCATAAACTGTATGTTCTGTAGTTTTCACTCTGAACTTTCGGCGTTCCACGTGTCGCTTTGATAAAGGTGCTCCGTCTTTTTTATAGAATTTTATATTTGTGTCTGGACTAAAAACGAAAGTATTATACTTTTTTATATTTCTTGTAATATATTGAACACGTAGATATATAATTTTAAAAAGTGAAAAGTAAATTGCAAAAGTCTTCAAAATCCGAAGGCCCATTGGCGGTTGGGTAATGATTTTTCAAATTCTCATTTATTTTTAGTGTAAATGTAAGTAAAAATAGTTTATCTTACATATTTCAAAAACTTGACTTATACTTATTTCAAATTCACACAAAACTTTTTTGAAATATTAAGTTCGAAATATCATACAGATAAAATATTATTATTATTTTTTAATTTTTTAATATTTTAATATGTATCATAACGAATAGAAACACATAAAACATAAAAATATACATATCCAAACATCACAAAATTTATAAAAACAAAATTAGAATAAACTTAGTAGTAATTTTGTCACAAAATTGATATATAAACTATGCTATACAGGGTAATTTATGATTTTATTACAATTTCTAGCAAAATAATTTTATTCGTAGGTTATACATTACAAGAAATCCCTGGCAAGTTATTATCCATAAATATTGTTTTCTGTGAAAATATAAATTTGCAATAAAGCACAAATATATTACAAATTATCCTCTTAAAGAAACACGTATAACATTGTCAACATGGTTTAGTAAACACTAAAATTAACACTAATATTTTTGTCGACGGTTAGTTTATATAGTCATAATGTGGTACAACTTGTTGTTACTTTAGTATAATGTCATAGTAATTTTATAAATGCTAAAAATATATCTATATGAGATATTGCTATATCGTGCTAAAAATAAAAAGTGTACACAATATGTTTAAAATACTTCTTCTATAACTTAATATAACTACTTGGTAAATTTTGAACTGATTACAATCAAGAAAGGTTCTGTGTATCATTTGTTTTGTAACAAACTTGTAATTAAATTTTCCTTTGGCCCCAGTTATGTACAATTCTTGTTCTTAAAACGGAACTGTGTTTTTGTTATGTAGTAACATTCGTATTTCTGAAACCTACTTCCTTTTTTTGTATTACGTGAATGGAGGTATGAGTTGAGTGTGCTAACTTGTAACCGTAACGATTGTGCGGCATTAATAATTACAAAGTGTGCATCAATTATAAAATAAAAAATAGAGTACACTAAATTTACTTGTTTGTGTGTCATTTAAACATACGCCAATACAAGACTTGAGATCTGAACGTGCGCCAAGCTCAATCCAATCGTGTTAAAATTCGTGTGATCATTCTTATATCGAAACCAGCGTAAAATAGTTTCGTATGGTGAGTGTAGAGAACCGGTGACCCTTTTTACTTAAAATGAAGCATTCCATCTTAATCTTCTGGAGTGACAAAGCATTCTGCATTTTGATTCCTAATTCACAATAGATGTAGATGTCTACGAGCCACAGCGTCGAGTCACTATCAGGTAGACTGTGTGCTTCTTTAGCACTCTCATTTGATATGATATTTAGAATTAAAATGTAAATTAACTATCCAAATATACTACATATAAGGCAATCAATAGTGACAACTTATCTTAAGCAGAAGATTTTTGATAGGCTGAAACGAATAAATAAATGATAACACTAATTTGAGACATCACGATTCCCATAAAAATCTAGACTAATCCAATGAATAAAAAATATAGCCGTCAAAAGACTTTTTTAAATTTATACATATTCCTAGGTAATCGTTATGAATTTCTTAACAAAATTCTATTTAGCGAGCGTTCGTGTAAACTTTGTTTAATATATAGACTTTATTCTTCTAATGAAAGTGATCAATCTGTATTGCTGGCTTCATCATCATCATCATTACAGTCCTTCACAAGTACACTGCTGAACATAGGCCTCCCCCAAGTAATCCCACAAAGCACGGTCCTGAGCCACCTGCATCCATCGACTTCCTGCATGTCTTACCAGGTCGTCTCTCCATCTACTGGGAGGTCGCCCTACACTACGCCTACCGGTAGGAGGCTGCCACTCGAGAACCTTTCTTCCCCATCGGTTATCGGTTCTTCGAGCTATATGGCCGGCCCATTGCCACTTCAGCTTACTAATCCGTTGGGCTATGTCGGTCACTCTGGTTTCACTGCGGATATCCTCATTTCTGAGTCTATCACGCAGTGAAACTCCGAGCATACCCTCTCCATAGCTCGCTGAGCGACCTTGAGCGTCCTCATACGGCCAGCGGTGAAGGACCACGTCTCAGATCCGTAAGTCATCACTGGCAACACGCACTGGTTGTACACTTTAGTTTTCAGAGATTGAGGTATACCTGATGAGAAGATGTGTCGTAATTTCCCGAACGCTGCCCAACCGAGTTGAATCCATCGATTGACCTCTCGGTCGAAGTTGGACTTACCTAGTCGGACTATTTGTCCCAGGTAAACGTACTCGTCAACAACGTCGATCATAGTGCTCCCAACAATTACCGGCATAGGTGTGACATGGACATTAAACATGATCTTTGTTTTGTCCATGTTCATCTTAAGACCTATCCGTTGGGAGACACCATTGAGGTCATTGAGCATAGCGCTAAGGTCCTCCAGTGATTCTGTCATAAGGACTATATCGTCGGCAAATCGAAGGTGAGTGATGTACTCGCCATTGATATTAATACCGTATCCTTTCCAGTCCAGTAGCTTGAAAACGTCTTCCAACGCAGCGGTGAAGAGTTTCGGGGATATAACATCACCCTGTCTTACACCTCTCTGCAGTTGGATAGGTTTCGTACTCTGGTTCTGTACTCGGATAGCCATCGTAGCCCTACTGTACAAACACTGTACAGCACTTCAATATACCGACAGTCAACTAGGCACCGCTGAAGAGACTGTAGCACCGCCCAAATTTCGACGGAATCAAAGGCTTTCTCATAGTCCACATACGCCAGGCAAAGTGAGCAATGTGTACCTTTGCTGGCTTAAAGGAAAATAATCCTAAGAAATAAAATTAAAATACTTATTTATATTGAAAAGACACAGAGATGGTAAGGTTTTATAATAACGGTGACATAGTAGACCACAGTCCACCTAATTGTAAACAGATAATATCACCGGAAGAATAGAACCTGAAGATCTGATCTGAGAAGAAGTATATGATCCTTTTGCGGTAAAAATATTCTTCGATTCTGTTTACTTAGTATGAAACAAAGCTGCATTATGCTGCTATTTACGCAATTTTTTGTAAGATCCTTATCATTCCCCTGTCGAACCGACCCATTCGTGGCGCATTCTTAAAACTGCAGATTAACCTAACTACATAAACAACTATACCAGTAAGCTAATAATATAAATAATGTGGCAACCTCGTCAGTCTCCCGTTCGTAAACTGAAGATCATGAGGTCGAATTCCGGGTTAAGCCAAAATCAGTTAAAAATAGTTATTGGGTTTTCTTCGAAAAATTCTCAGTAACAGTCCAAAATCAGGAATTTGACGATGTTAATTCCCAGTGCCTCGAAAAGCTCGTAAAATCTGCAGCTCCTACGCGGATTATCAAAACTAAAAGTTCCAGCTCAGTTTCAGGATACGGAGTCGACTCATTTTTATTTAAATTCTTGATTGATATAGATGTAGTTCACTTAGTATCAGGTAGCTTGTGTGCTTGTTTTCACTTTAATTCTATAAAAGTTATGTAATAAATGAGTGACATAGTCTCATTTATTAACATACATTCAAATTTGAAAAGAAAAAATATATTTTTGTTTCAGTTTAAATTTAATTGCAAACTTATAAATGCTTCTTCTTCTTCACCAGTCATTAAAAGTCCACTGATGGGCATGGCTGCTGACTGCTTGACCTTTACAGTTGTGGGAAGTAGTTACCTTAATCATCACGCTTAGCAGCAAGATTGATTATCACAGTATCAGGTGTCTCACATATTTGACGCTGCTGCCTGTGACCAGTCTGAGTATTTACGTTTGGCGTAAACTGGATTGTTATACTGCCATATATCAGAAGGCATAAGAATTTCCTGGCATATCCAAAGTCATCTTTTTATTCACCGCTGGATGAAATTGGCTGACGGATTCCCTTTCGCAACTACACTGCATAATGAGATAACTTTTAAGATAACAGAATACGGGTGACAAACGAGCACGCAGTTAAACTGATGGTTATTGAATGCTGTGTTCTATAGACATATATACTTAAAACCCAATCGAGACTAAGATGGAATGAAAATGGAATGCCTCGTTTCCATTAAAAGGGGTCTGCGATTCTCAACACTCGCTATAAGAACTACAGTAGCGTTATAGTGCTATTTTACGCTGATAATCTATTAGGGCGTGACACTATACCGGTTGATTGAATGAAATGAACTATGTTTATTGTATGCACTGACTGAAAGTAGTTTTATTACAGTAACATTGTTTATGTAAATTAGCCCATTAATATGCAAAACACAAAAAGTTTAAAATGGAAATTGTGTCAATAAATCCCGGGAAGTGGAATTTTATTTGAGTGTTTAAGCATTATTTAGCAGGCAAAATAATTAAGATGGCAAATAACTTTTTATCTATTTTTCGGTTTGTATTAATATTTAATGATTTTGCCTAACTTATGATTGTATAAGTTTTATCTTAATAAAAATAATTGATTTATGATTGTTAAACGAAAAATGTTTACTTATTCCTAATAAGAACGGATGCGGTCAATTTGACTAGATGTCAATAAATGTGAAGTATTGAAAACAAAAGATTTCTTTCTACCTTCTGACCGTAACTTTTATTTATATTTTGTATTTGTTTACATGAATACTACTACAATTTCAACTGATTATTTGAAGTGAATTATCGTGTGTTAACATTATAAAATTAGTTAGTTCAAATCGACTGTCGACATAAGGAGTTATTGTGACTTCGTCGTATTGAAGAAGTTGTTTCAGGTGATGAAAGTGATAATGAATTATCAGTATAGCTTTGTGAAAACGCGGATGGAGAACTTTCTTGTTCTCGTTTAACGTTAGAAAGTTCCACATCGAAGGATTCTGAAACTGATACTCCAACTCAAAGTCCCTTTGACACTGTAATGCAGGACAGGAATTTATTTATTTAATACGGAATTTAATAATAATAAGGAATTTATTTACACAGCTAACGTAGCAGACTGAGAACTCGTGGCACCAGACCTGTACCTGGCAGAGGAGCACAGCACTCTGGAAGTATAAGCCGTGATGGGAGGATAGTTAGATCGTCATCATTGTCAGAAGTAGATATGAGTCGAGTGGCTAGTGATGGCACTGAATGGACGTGTAGTTATAGTGGTGGTAGAAGGGTCCCTCGAAGTCAGCAAAACGTACTAAAAGGAGTTTCGGGTCCTACTTCATACGCTAATCGGTATGAAAAAAACAAAAAAGTTCTTTCCTCCTGGCGACTTTTTAATCAAGAATATATATTACGACGCATAAAGTTACAACGGAAACTTAAGCACATATCAAATGTCAAAACAATTCGTGGGATATTTCTTTAGATGAATTAGATGCCTTCGTTGCCTTGATCTATGCACGTGGAGCTTACAACATGAGCCATTTAGATTAAGATATTTTATGGTTCCAAAAACACAATAAGTAAAAATAAATTCAAAGAAATAATGAAATATTTTTGATTTGAATGAGATGCTCGTGTAATACGCGTTTATTTACAGACAAATTTGCAATGGTTTTTGATATATGGAATAAATTCAGAAAGAAGAAAACTATACAATTTGTTACAGTCCTGATGAATATATGACTGTTGACTAACAGTTATTTTCATCGAAAACACGTTGTCCTTTTTTGCAATAAAATTCAAATAAACCTAATAAATTTAGTATCAAGTTTTAGTTATTAGTGGATAAAAGTAAAGTTATAGCCTATATACGTCCCACTGCTGAGCACAAGCCTCTCCTCCCCTCATTTCTGAGAGGGTTTTAGGGCAAAGAAGTGTCCGCCGCGCTGCCTCAATGCGTGTTGACGAACTTCACGTGTCTTCGAAATATTTTTTTCTTATTCCTCAGACATACAGGTTTTTTCACGATGTTTTCCTTCACCGCCGAGAACGTGGTAAATCAGCAATTAAAATTGAAATTAACAATTTCATTGGTGCCTGTCGGGATCGAATCCGAGTTACTCGCGTTCTGTTATATTCACAGCGAGCGTTAACCATCTGAGCTACCAGGCTCTTGACTGTTATTAGTGGATGTTGAGGGCAAATATCTGTGTGGTGGCTTTTCTTATTTAAGAAAACATATTGAGCGTCTAGATGATATTTCATTACCAAAACATATAGTTGTGAAATTTTTACAACCTTATGTCAAAAAAGGTCAAGGTAAATCCTCACGATAACAAAAGAGATCAACATTCAGCAGTGATATTTTACGGGCTGATGGTGAAAAAGAAGAAATATACTAATATTTTTTTATAATAATATAACACTGAATTCTGTGTAGAAGAACAACATCTGGAGTTGTAATTATTCATCATCGCGTGCCGTAAATACTCCTATTACCACCTAATTCATATTTCACAACAAATAAGAAAAAAATTCAGTCCTCACGGCAAAGCAACATATTTCAATAACGATAACTTAATTTCTTCAGATGTCCATCTACCCGACAAGCGTGTAAATCTCTCCAAATACGTTTTAATTTGGCGTAAACATGTACAGACATTGATTTTCTAAGGATTTTGTACAGTAAGACACCAATATAATTTCAAATTCGAATATTAATTAAAGCTTATGCTGTGGCTGAACTAATTAATAATATGATAATGAATGATGCTAACTATAAACGACCCTTAGTTAAACCAATTATGTTGAGGTAAGACATTAATATAAAAAAGCTTATATTGATTGAACTTCACGTGCTTTACCATAGTAGCTGCTAGGTCAAATGCTTGTAAATTTTTAAGCGCTTGAATCCGTCCGTTTCAACTGTTTTAAAATTGTTTAGTTTCTAATGCTGATTTTTCACGTACCCAGAGAAAAAATCGTGAATGACATCGTCTGTGTAAAATAATAATATTTTGAAGACATTAATTTGACAACACGAACTCGCAAAGAAGTAGTTTTCGAGACTCAATGAAATTCTTGATAATATACACACCTTCATCTATACGGAATTAAATTCAAAATGTAGATGCATTGTCTATGTACAAGTGTAATAATGACGTAATATAGAATGGTTACAAGATTAAAAGGTATCCGTTTTTTTGCAATCACCATACGAACCACAGCAGCATTAAGCTGCATGTAAGTGTGTGTTCCTTACCCGGCTGAATCGACTCTTTTGAGATGCAACCATAGATTAGCTGTTGCATGGCTCTACCACGTAAATTTATAGAAAAATAATAAAAAGATAAATTACTTCATTAATAATATTCATCTACTTTGACTGCCTTGTTTGTCCAGTAGTTGTTTATGTAATTTACTTATCGTAAGGTCTTGAAATAAAATCCCGTGTCGAGCTAAAAGTTAAAACTTGTTTTATTATTAGAATAATATATGTCGAAAAATTACAAAATATCTTTAAGGAGAGCTCACAACATTTTATAATAAATTAATTCTCTTTGAGGGATTCTAAAAAATTTACATTGTATTCTTGTTTAATAACTTTTTAGTACATGTTTACCATCGCAGTTTCATTTTAGTTCTTAACATTTAAAAATGCGCCCGAAAACGAGGACAGACGATAGCAGTAAGTATACCTAATGTTACAAAAAACAATCGATCCCGATGCAAAAAAAAAAAACATTTTTTTTAATGTTTAATTAGTTTTATTGACGCTCTATCATGTTAGTACAGCTAAATGAAACAATAATTTCATAAAAAATCATGAAAATACCTAAACATAAAACCAGCAGTGAGACTTCAATACCCAAACTCTAGCTGACTAGGATCATTGTACGCACGACGCCGAATCTGTTCGGCTACGGGGACATGAGTAGATAAACCGAATGTGCTGCCCGCGATCGTACTAATAACTAATAATTAAGAGCCTATACTACCTCAGCTCAAATTCTAATTTCGCCCCCACTTCCCCGCGCCATTCGTTCGCACACTGCTCGCGGTCACGCGGAAACACGAGGTCAAAGCGAATTTGTTAGAGGAAAATAAACTATAATCGGACGCGTAGTAAGTAATAAAATTATCAATCATAATTTACTATTAACTTGTCATTATATGAACACAAAATTATATATCGCAAATTTAATTTCATTGTACATACTAAGGGCTACTCAAACTAATATTCTAGTATAAGCTGACTCTTCATTGTACTGAAAGCCTATACAATGCAAGATCAGCTTATACTGGAAATTTCAAATACTGGAAGGATACGCCCATTGGTTTAGCAGGTAGTAAGTTTGCGTTTTGTAGTTTTCGCCGTGTATGTATGTAATGTGACAGCCGTTGGGTATGTAGTTATGTAGGTAGTAGGTTTATGCAAGTACCTACGTTTCCGAATGCATGATTGTAAGAATTCATGATATCTGTGAATAGGCTATTTATTTCGTGTCGAAGTTTGCGTCTTTAGAAATGTGTTCAGATAAGCACTTTACTGATCTAGGGCGTGAGTCGAGTTCGACTTTGAACGGCGCCGATCCCGGCCGCCCAGCTGATGAACAGCGATCTGTGCCGGAGACGGACCGTAAACATACCGTTTAGCTTTGAATAATAACACCCCGTTTCGTGAATTTGAACTTGATTCGTGTGGCAATAAAAATGTATAAGTAAAAATATGTTATTCAAATAAATTTCAAATTCACGGAAGTATTTCTACGGTACGACGGATCGATGTGTAAAGAGTAACATTTAGAAGCTTCTTTCATAGGCCTACAAGCTGACATACCACCAATATAGTACGTAAATAGGTACTAGGGTCCATTCCGAGACTCGAGTTTCAAAATTTAGAGGCTCGTGTTTTTTTTTCGTGGACTCGAGACTATCTAGACTGATCCATCATTCAGTCCTCGCGTAGATACCTACTCAATTTATAAACCTAAAAGATTAGCATGAAATAAAATGTTATATGTAAATATGCATTTATTAAACAGTTTATTATGTACTTATATTCAGAATATACAATACAATTACAATAATAAAAAAAAATCCGTAAAAAAAAAAGACAAAAAAAGAGGCTTCAACAAATTACGCGACACGCAATATTCATACGTAAGTACCCACTACAAATATCATATTGCCGTTATAACAAAAAGTAATGCTTCCTAAACAAAAATAAACTCTCATCATAAATAACTAGTTAGATATGTAAAACACTACACGAGAGCGCGTCATTACTATGGTAATAATAAGAGATTTTTTTTTATTACAATATTTTAAAAGCACAGAATAAATAATAGTAGTACAGACTAAAAGTAAGTAGTATCAATATTTTTTGTCATGGGTGACATTTTCATGGTTTTCGAGGGTGTTGAAGCCGATAGTGCTGTCGAAATTTAAATCCAAGACGGCGGCTGCAATGGGTATTGATTTGTTCATCATGGGTGTCATTTTCATGGTTTTCGAGGGTGCTGAAGCCGATAGTGCTGTCGAAATGTAAATCCAAGGTGGCGGCTGCAATAGGTATAAATTTTTTCATCATGGGTGTCATTTTCATGGGTTTCGAGGGTGTTGAAGCCGATAGTGCTGTCGAAATGTAAATCCAAGATGGCGACTGAATTAGGTATAAATTTTTTCATCATGGGTGTCATTTTCATTGGTTTTAGAGGGTGTTGAAGCCGATAGTGCTGTCGAAATGTATTTAAACTACTTTAAAAATTCCGTATAATCATTTAAATGTTAATCATATATAATCATGTTATACGTAAATTTTTTAATGCGCTTAAGGCATGCCCAACTGGATTCACCAATTTATTTTACATATTATTGAAATGTACAATGGATTGCTTACATTGTTGTATATCTGTCATGTCGTAATTGTCGGTTCTTTCCTGCGTTTTTGGGACCTTGGCAAAATGAGAATTTATTGAATTATGTTTTTCTTTTCTTGGGTTTTTCTTTGATTGTGGTCGGAGGACTTATTTTTCTCAAGGGCATATTACGTGTTTTTCGCGGATCCAACAATTCCGGCAGTAAAGATTCCAAGTAAAATGTTTTTAGTTTGGGAACCATATGATCATTCCACAGTCTTTGGTCGCATTGTATTATTTCTGTTTTTATCTGTTGATTTGAACTAACCCACACGGCAAAAAGACACTCTCTCCTTCCTGTAATATTTAACTGTCCTTGCACTTGGAAATATCTATGCAAAATATAAAACAAAAAAAACAAAAAAACAAATACCAGTGATGTTTCTTATTGATCAACATTTGGCCATTATCATACTTCCAGAAAGTAATTTTCCTGTTTTTCACAGCATCTTCCAAGCTAATTCTGTAGCCTGATACTGGACATTTTATTTCTACAATCCTATTGTCATCTATCACACCGTCAGAAGTTGCTCCTAAAAATGGATAGTTTTTATCGATGAATAGCCCACAGGGCATAATTTTAATGTTTTCTTGCTGCTCTAGTTGATTCAAAGCAATTTTTTCATTAATTTTACCATGTTTGATGGAGGTAACACCAGAGAGATCTTTTTGATACAGTAAACTTTTAACTATACTACCTGACGTCGTGCTCCTCTTGTTTATAATTTTGCCGAAATTGGAAGCCGTTAACAAATTCCTTCGTATTTCCATCCATTTACTACAATCACTCTGGAGGACTGTTTCCCTTTCAATATTAATTCTTTCTTCGTCAGATTTCTCCAAATTTGTTAAAAATGTTTTTTTCATTCTTTCTAAATCTTCTGTATGCAAATCAGGCTTCATACAATTTTGACCGTAATTTTCATCTTCAGCTCTTTTCTCTTTCTGTTGATAAACAAGCTTTCTGGGTTGCATTTTAGGCTTGGAACCGTTTCTTTTTAGTTTTCGCAATTCCAGGTATTTTGATTTTGACATTGGGCTCACACCAAGAATAGATCTTTGGAGCTTATACAAAGGTCTTTTTGTATTAAATGATACGACTGTCGTAGCGCATCTGGTCTGATATGAACGCCGAAGACAAAAGTTTATGCGTTTACCACCGATACACTATGCAATTATGGCGTTAAACTGTTCACAACGATTGCTGTCCACGTCTTCAATAAGACTTCGTGCATTAGCTGCAATAGAGCAGACTATAAACTTTATTTGATTTTCTAACGCCGTATCTTTCAGTTTGACAGTGACATCTTCACTTGTTTTTTTGCTTTCGCAATAAAAATTCTGACAATTGGTATGACAACCGAAAGCATGATTATATGAATTGGAAATTGCTTCATAAAGATCGTTTATTTGTTTTGAGCGGGTATCACTTGTTTTCTTCAGGTGTTTTATTGAAGAACAAATAACTTTTCTGATAGCCAGGATTCTTTGTGTATTCAGATACCTTCTATGCTGCAGTTTATATTTGGTATCTTTGGTAAGCGCTTGTAATTTATTACACAGGTTTCGTAATAAATGGTTTCTACACTCTATCTTTTCAACAGTGTAGTTAGGATATGGCCGGGCTGCTAAAATTTTAGAATAAGTGGAAGCGTCTCCATCAGCAACCATTTTGCCGTATATAAGACCATACATGTGCAAAGATTGTTTGAATCCTTCCACTAATATTTCCGATTCCATGTTTGTAGACGAACCAGTGTAATTTTTAAAACACATGTGCTCTGATGGTGTAGTTTGTTTATTCTTGGCGCGTACACATATGCAACAATATTTATTTTTTACGGCGAGATATAGCACTTCCCCAAACTTTTTACCAATGATTGCAGCAGCGCCTGATAACGAGGAATAATTTTTTTTGCAGGTCCTCTTAGCCCAGCAACCATCAACGATCACGTCTATGACGGGGATTCCATCTGAATTGACTCTGCCTTCGTCCAATGCACTTTGCTTCTCACGAGCAGCCGCAGCTTCCATTTCAATTGTGGCTAACTTTTCCCATTCTTCACTAACTCGATTATCAATTTTCTTATAAAAAACTTCTGTCATAAACGGAACATTTATTGATGTAAATATTTCTTGCAATTGTGTATATCCTACACCTGTAATAGCAGCACTCGTTACTACGGCAGTATTTACATTCAAATTGTCGCTTGGACTAGGTTTGGACGTATGTGTAGTAAATTCAACATTACACATATTGCATTTGAATTTTAATTTTGAAATCAAACCTAACCTTTTTCACCCCTATCAACTCCAAATTATTTATACCGCAACCGAAGGCTGTTGAGTGGTTCGAAATTGTTTTTAATTCTTTTAGAAAATATTTAAGGTCTATGATTCTTCTTTCGTCTGATTCTTCATTGATTTCTGCATGATTTCTCTCTGACGTGTGCTCTTCGTCTGGAAACCTACAACAGTAATACATATTATTACATAAACTATAAAGCAGACAATAATAATAATGCATGAATGTTTTGAAACATAGTATATCTTTGAATAGCTCCGATACGTTCCCATGTCCAAATACCTTTCATATAATATGTCACTTTACCTACATTGCTAGCGCTGTAGCATGGTGCGGGGACAGATGTCAGATTATAGTATCAGGACAGACTAGGACAGAGACATTACACAATTAAATTTACATCATCTATACAAATACAAATCTACATCAAAAATCTTGTTTTCTTTATTATAATTTAAAATATATGTGTGATATTATTATCATAATATTATTAAATTTATTTTAAAATATGTATTTCATATAAAACATTTAAAAAAACATATTCAAAGCACAACCGATATTTATGGATATATTAGTGAAAAGGTACAGTTCGTCTAATGTCACTCACACTACACATATATACGCTATATACTATACCTAGTAACTTTTTAAAATTCCAAACTCCCTCTTCGGTGCCTTTTGCAGTGAAAATAAAAATATTTTTGAACTTTTCTCATTAGCAATAACAGTAGCCAAGCATTTTGTATATAACTGCTCCAAATTTCAAGTCGATAACATTAGTAGTTTCTGAAATATACGGCTGTGACAGACAGACAAAGTCACACCATAGCGGTTTCTTTTTTTACCATTTTGGTACAGAACCCTAAAAACGTCGGATCGAGAATATCCTACTCATTTTTGAAGTCAGTAAAAATACGAGTACAATATTATCGATGCATTCATTTGTATTAGGTCTACCTTTGATTCTCATAAACCAAGTTTTCGCATTTAGGTAGGATACGAGTACTTATAGCATTGTAAAATTTTCATTCCAATAATGAAACATGGTTGAAAAGATTGAACCATGTTTCATTAAAATTTACATACATATATACATACATAGCATTACGCCATTATTCCCCGAAAGGGTAGGTAGAGGTGCATAGTGCACCCACATTTCGCCATTTATGTTATAAGTCTCATGTAATAAAGTGCGAGCCTATTGCCGCTAATCGAGCACAAATCCAGACTCCGGACTGGTACTGAGAAATTACTAATGGAAAAACCCAATACCATTTTGCCCGACCCAGGACTTCTCGCTCAGCAGTAGCGTTTGCGACCGCTAGACTAACGAGCCAGTTAGAGAAAGAAATACTAACAGGGATTCAAAATTTACTTACTTATTTATTTTATATGTATTTATTTATGTAAATACTTACTTGTCCGTACTGTCAATAGATAGCGACGGGTCCCCTTTTCCCTGTTCCAAATGGCCAGCCGCCGCCGCCGACAACGACGTGGGCACCGCCGGCGCGCCGCTCGAGTCGCTCGCGCCGCGTGCCGATCCGTCTTCGTGCAGTCCATTCTCTAATACCGTGGGCGCCGTTTTATTCGTCACATTCTCAAGCTCAATGAATGAAATGTTTGGTTTTCTGCAAATGTATAGTCACAATAAAATAAAGTAACATACTATTCTCCAGACCAAATTTCGGTCACGGCGGCCTGCCTCAACGGAGACTAGCCATCGACGCAGGATAGCATTATAGTGCGCAAATGTATGCGCAAGCATAGGTGCACTCTCTATTCCCTCACCCTCATAATCCGATGAGACGGTAAACCGACACAACCGGAGAGAGATCAGGTGCAGGACCAACGGCTTTACGTGCATTCCGAGACAAGGAGGTGGGCCACCGCCAACTTCCTGACTCCGGGCAGCTACTGAAAATTTCTTGACGGTATCAGAAACTACGGGTAGTACCTCTCATAATACACCGGTTGATCTTTTTTATAAATTTCAACTTATTTACAAAAAAATTTTGGCCCGACCCGGGATTCGAACCCAGGACCTCATGATCAGCAGTCGCACTACTACAACCACTAGACCAATGAGGCAGTCAAAGTAACATAACATAACCCACAACATTCAAAACCTATCCCTAACCCCACAGTGATACCTATTCCCTGTATCGTGGGTATCAGAAACTACGAGTGGTACCTATCATAACACCCCGATTGATCTTATATAAACATAAACAAACTTATGTAACAATAAAATTACAAAACGTTTTTGCAACACATCAAACGAATTTAAACTTTATCAACAGCCAGCAGCAACGTGACGTGACACTAGACATGAGCTTTATCTCGTTGCAATAAGGTTGAAACTCGAAAAAATGATTCGCAAACCGATCCTTCGTGTTCGGCTCTATACATATTCGAAATACCTAAGAAGCTACGTAAACAAAAGAATAATTTGACGGCCTCCGTAGCGCAGTGGCTTAGCAATGAGTTGTTGCGCTGGGGGCCGCGGGTTCGAATCCCGCAGGGAACAAGTATTTGTATGGCCTACAAATAATTGTTCCGGGTCAGGGTGCTTGTCTACGTGCAATTTATGTTTGTAAACTGCCTCCACGATACAGGAGAAAATCCTAGAGTGGGGGTAACGTTTTTTTAAGAAAAAAAATTAAAAATGAAAATTAAATTGATACCGTTATTTATATCGGTAGTTAGATAGGTACTTACTTTTTTTCCTTCGTTCAAAATACGCAGTTGTTCTCTTAGACGTTTTAATTGTTTTCTTTTTCCGAGAGTTTTCTTTTTGCTCATCTTTATTTACACTTTAAATATAGGTAATATATTTACACAAAACGTTTTAAACTCCTTTTTACAGTAACACCTACCACAATACAAAATAAAATGTCGGAAATAAATAGTCATCTCTCCGTAATGTCGCCAAACATAGGTTCGTCCCGTAATAGATGCCGCAGCAGAATGATTGAACAAATTGAAAAGGATAGCGCTATTGCTACCACGTACAAAACAAGAGACAGAAAGAGAGTGTGCTCGTTTAGAATTAAATAACGCAAGCGCCAAATCACATAATTGCTAATTACGAGAAGACCACGTAGAAAAATAAAAAAAATAAATCGTCACGATTTGAGATAACATTATTATCTATCTATTGGCTAAAAATCATCATTCAATTCCATAAGGTTTCAGAGATCTAACTAAAAATAAGTGCAAAACGAGGGTTTTTCATATTTTTATTTTATCGAGAATTTTTTATCGAATCGTGTTTTTGCTTCAAAAGATTTGAAGATTATAAGTCCAGGTTTAATGTGTCCAAATAGCAAACTGTTAGGTCTTACAGATACCGAGATCCAGATTGATCAATATCACCAAAACAGCATTATGCGGCCTCTTAACAACAATTGTTTAAATACCTAACTTTCTACTTAAACTACTATTTTTCCACTGCACCTAGCCATTTTAATTCGAATTCACAGGTTAAATTAACTGAATAGCTGGTTTGATTCCCCGCTAATGTAAAATTTACCTAAAATATTTATCGTGTATGTATGTTTATTATTCTGATGCATTCAGTCAATTTCATTGGTCCCCGCCGGCACCAATGAAATTGTTAATTGCAATTTTAAGTGCTGATTTACCACGTGCTCGGCGGTGAAGGAAAACATCGTGGGTAAACCTGCATGTCTGAGTAATAAGAAAAAAATTATTTCGAAGACATGTGAAGTTCGTCAACACGCACTTGGGCAGCGCGGCGGACACTTCCTTGCCCTAAGCCCTCTCAGAAATGAGGGGAGGCCTGAGTCCAGCAGTGGGACGTATATAGGCTGTAACTTTACTTTACTTTTATTCAGTTATATTCCTGTTCAGATCAGATCAGTACTAAGGTATTTAAAAAATTAGGTATGAAATAGCTTACCGATCTAAATCCTTAAATAAACCTGCCCATACGTTAGCCGACCATTGGTTTTGGTATTTTTTCGCTTCCACATGCTGTTGCTGGTAAATGTTGACTCGTCCGTCCAGATGACCTGCCCAATGAAACCAAACACACGTTCTTTCTGGTATAATAACCACCGGCAGAAAACTTGCCTGCAGTCGTGATCGCCGGGAACTAATGTTCGCACTTTGTACACTTTGTTTGGGTGCTTTCAGTTACGCTTTAACACGTTGTAAGTTGTCCAGTATGACACACTTGCTCCATCCCGACACCTTAACAATTTAGCGGTACTTTATTAAATTGTAAATTCATAATGCAGGCGAAGCATTCACGCGAACTTTTCCAAGGCACATTAACATGTAGCTGTATTCACTGGCACTATTAGGCATTATTAAAACAAAACAAGAAACACAAAACATTACACCAATTTCATAAACAAAACGATAGAACTGTCGCTCACGTGCACGTCAACACGAAACTGTCTCAAAACTAAACTAATCCCAGCACACCATTACCGTCGATCATTAAGTCGTTTTCTCAACTTTAATTTTATAAGTTTAATTATACCAACGAAGAGTCTTCATATGGAGTTTAGCAGTTATAGTTAATACAATTAGACAATCAATTGTACCCTGACGCAATAAGCACTTCGTTACTACAAAAATTATATTGAAATTAATAAACGTACATAATTGGTAACTAACGTACACAATTATAAACAAAATTTTATCGTTATCTTTGATTTTATACAAGAAAGTAGAAATGGTACCGAATAATTTAATAGTTAAAATCAATTGCAATTATGATCGATAGTTAACTAAGATCTATCTATCACAATCTATCACAATTAATTTAAAAAATAATACTTTTACTTTATTTTAACTGACTGTCTTTTTTTAATCCGTCCAATAGTTTGAATTTAAAAACAGAAAAATCGAAACTATTAAAATTAATTACAAGTTTTATTTTGATTGCTGCCTCCAATACTTTTTTAGCCTGCAAATTTTGGTAAGTAAATTTGGTTTTTGCCACGCCGCAAGATGTGTGTGAAAGGGAAGGGTAGAGTGAGCGTAAATACAGTAATATATTGTTTGTATTGTTTTGTTTTTTCTGTCTTGTTTGTTTTGTTTTGTTTTGTTTTGTCTGGATAAAAAGAATTCAGCGTCCGCGCGTTTTTTGACCTTCACGTACTTAAGTTTCACTGCTGGTTTTATGTTTAGGTATTTTCACGATTTTTTTTATGAAATTATCGTGTCATTTAGCTGTACTAAAATGATATAGTGTGAATAAAGCTAATTAAACGTATGTAAATTATATTTTTTTTCATCGGAATCGAATATCTTTTTGTACCATCATTAAAGGTATCCTTCATCGTCTGTCTTCGTTTTCGGCAGCGTTTCAAAGTATTGTATCGTTATTTAAAAACTAAGAAGGAACTAAGTAAACTTCGAGCTGAGTACGTAAGTAAAAAAAATCAATGTTTAACTGCCATTTAATGTGTAAATAATATAGATATTACCGAAGAACAACCTTCCACGTCAAAAAGAACGTAAATATCAAATTAATTCAAAATGTAAAAAATAACTCGCCTGCGATATATGCACTGCAAGCTGTTTGTGGTCAATGCGTCAAAAAAATTTTATAAAAATTGTTTGTTATAAAATGTAAAAAACAACATTCAAAATTCATAATTAATCACAAACATCCAATATACCGTCAATTTGACAGTAGCAGTCTTTGAAGGTATGACATATTCTCCGACCCTAATGGTGTTAATACTCATACAATGAAATCTTTTAACTATAGATGATTCGGTAACTAAGCGTTTGGCTTTAAAGTTGCTTGGCTGTCGTGAAATTCGGAAATAAATGTATGCACTTGTGCAATGAAACATAATCTTATCTCTGAAATGAATGAAATTATTTTTCTTTTTCTAGATGCTAGTGATTAGCAATTTATGTAGTTATATGCCTATATGATAAAAATAGTACCATATATAGTTTTTAGTTATGTTATCTCACACGTTTATTTCAATAAAGTGGAATTTGCAAATATATTAGGAGAAAAGCGGTAAGACAAGTAAAATTAAAAAACGTACTTATTAGATCGAAATAACTGAATTTGAAAGGAACAAAACATTTTCAAGAAATGGATGAATGGGAGAAAAACGTGAAAACAAATTGAAAACGATTTTGTGGAGACGAGTTTCTTGTGATAACGGTCCAGCGCGACATTTGTGGAATGGAAAACAAAGAAAAGAATTTTGCGCATTTCTTTTCAAAATTCTGCAGCCGGTAAAATCCTTATCTTTTGACAGGAGTTGACTTTGCTTCAGATTTATTATACATGTACATATTATATAAGATATTTTACGGTAATTTCGTACAGTACATTCGACAGTAGGACTCCGTTTCTGTGTAGGAGTCCGTCTTTTTAGGAAACATCCCCTTAAATATTGCTGTCACCACATAGCGGCCAACTAGAGAGACAGTATAATTTGCAGGATGTGAGGCATTCCATCTTAGCCAGCACTGGCAGAGGTGACAATGTCCATGGATGCAGTATCCACTTACCATAAGGTGGATTGTAAATTCGTCTGTCATTTCAGTTTTAGAAAACAAAATGTACGACTTGCTTAATCCCAAAAAAAAAAAATCAGCTGAAAAAAATACGTTTTTATCGCCGTTTGATACGCAAACGGTGCTTGGAACCTAGAAGAGGTGACTTGGCGGACTGGTTTTAAAAATTGTTACTAAATTAGTAAAAACCCTTAACCATATTTTTTTCATTTTGAAAAACTTACTACTTACTTACTTTTTCATACGTGGTAGAACCATGCTGCAGTTATATAAGTATATTTGTAGCATGAATTGGTCGGCTCGACCGGGGAAGGACCACCGCTCTCACAGAATACCAGCATGAAATAGTAGTTTTAATGCTGCTGTGTTTCGTGCGGTGAGTGTAGAACTGGAGACCTTTTTTACTGGAAACGAGGTATTCCATCTTAGTCCTCGCGGGTGATAACGCATCTGCATTTTGATTTGTAATCGAGGATAGACGTAGATGTCTATGGACCGCAGCAACCACTTACCATCAGGTGGACTGTGTGCTCGTTAGTTACCTTATCCTATAAACAAAAGCGTCCCACGTATAGTGGCTCTTACCTAGAATCCTATAAGTAGCCTAACATTCACAAAGTACACCTCATGGTAAGCAGATACTATGACCCATATTTTCTTTTATCTATCCTAAATTAATAATCCAAATGCGTATGCAATAGTTTAACATGTCCACAATGTAGGAATTATGTGGAATTTCTAATACAATTCGAAGAGTGCAATAATACTTGTCATTGAACATTTTAAGCACCGCGGCATTATGTTTCTCTTTGAAGCTGGTATTATATACGGGTGTAGTCCTTTTTCGTCCATTCTTGCTGCATATACAATAAAGGGAGGGAGAACTAATCATAAGGTCCTTAAATATAATCCCGGGTTGAGTTAAAAGTTAGATATAAAATTTTTATTAAGAATTTTTTTATGACAGAAATTGGCTGTGTTTCAAGTGAAAACACGTAAAGCAGTGTCTTCCACCAGATCTTTTTGTCTTGACAGATTGCCTAGTCAATTAACCAAAGAACATAGTATTTACTTGTAGAATGACACACATACTATTTTTCAACGCATAATATTTTTAATATCTGGTTTTATTAAAATCATTAACATTTCATATCAAAATAATATAAAATTTTAAAGTTAAAGCCTATAAAAATGCTACTGCTATAATATAAATAATAATATATAAAATAATAAATAATATTCCAAATGGAAATGGGATATTTTTTTAATAAAAGGAAAATGAGCATAATTATCCGTCAGGGATGCAGACTTTTGAAAAGAAACTGAACTAAATTGATTCAGATGCAGTCTGATTGAAACTGAGCCAAATAAAACATCTGTCAGAGAGGCAGCCTTTTTAGTTGAAAGGAAACTGAGCTTAATAGGTCCGTCAGAGGTGCAGCATTTGGAATTGAAAAGAAACTGAGCTAAATAGGAAATTTTGAATTGAAAGATTAGATCTGTGGGAATTCTGATTAATTGCTTGTGAGAATTTAAAAAAAAAAAACTAACTGAACACTATTATAAGACGCTACTGTACACAATGTTACGAGTATATGTTTTTCCATTCGGGGAAAGAATGTGGAGATTCTGGGCATTTGACACACGCAAACATGCTACATACAGCTGACCAAGAGAGAAGCACGGTTTTTCTAAGTTGACCCCCGCTACCTGTAACATTTGCCCTTGCGCTTTATTATTTGTCATTGCAAAACTGAGCTTAATAGGGAACTGCAAACTTTTGAATTGAAAAGGAAGATCTGTGGGAATTATAGGGATCCGTGTTAAAATAACTTTTTCACTTTTTCCTACGCCTGTCAAAATTGTAGCACCGATTATGTTCCGTCCAAGATATGCCACACGGAGCCTTGACCCGTTACATAACCGAGGAGCATCTAAATTTCGCATTAGTATGACTGGGACGCCTAATTTTAATTGAAGCTTATGTGAGGGCACACCTGACAACTCTAGAGAATTTAGAAACTCTACGGGATATGAAGTGCTCTGTTTTGTGTCCATAACTGTGTCTACTGACAAATACTCTGTTATTTCTCCTGCTACTTTGCTTAATGTATCTGAATTTATTTTGTTAACGCTCTCATTTTTTGGTGCAAGAATCGCCCTTTCACATAACCATTTGTCTTCATGCATGTTGTTCGTTAAATCTGAATAAACGCTCGCAATTAATTCTGAATGACTCTGTACTAAATTACAAAAATCTCTCGTCAATTTAACGCAGCACTCAGCATCCATTTCCAACCGCCATCGCCAATTTTTAATAGTGTGTCAGCATAGTTTCCAGCATTGATATCATTATGCAAATGCACTATCATATTCGTAGTTAAACTGAATTTTGTCACCTTGTTCTATAAAATAGACGACTTGAGGCATGCTTTAATTTCATCTGCAGGTGTGCCCTTTTGAATGACAGGTAAAGTTGGACGAAAGTCACCGGCCAGTAAAACCACCATTTCTCCCATTACATTGGTATTGCTGCGCAAATCCTGGAGCGTTCCGTTTAGTGCTTCTACAGCTTTTTTATGCGACATTGTACTTTCGTCCCACAATAAAAGTTTGCATTGTCGTAGCATTATACCTCGTGCACTATTTTTGCTAAAGTTGCAGATCGGCGATTCTTCCTGGGCTAGATTTAGAGGGAGTTTTAAAATAGAATGTGCAGTGCGGCCCCCACTCAGCAGCGTGGCGGCTATTCCGGAGGAAGCTACGGTCACAGCAAAGTTTTTATCTTTCCGTACTTGAGCTAATAATAAATTTAACAAAAATGTCTTCCCAGTTCCTCCAGGGGCATCTAAAAAGGAAAGTGCACCATTTTCAGATGCAATTTGTCCTAATACTTTGTCAAAAACTCGTTTTGTTCGGGAAGCAAGCGGGGTACAAATTCGGCTACTTCCTGCTGAAAAGCTGTTATATCGTAGTTTGTTTCACGTATAATTTCATCACTTAGTTCATTTTCGGTTGTTCGTTGAGGGCTTATCATTACAAAGTCGCTTAATTATTTGCTTACCATTGCCAATACTTTATCTTTAATTTTTCCAAGTGCTTCATTATAAATGTGTTCATTGTATGTAATGTTCGCGTATGTCTGCTGTAACCTTCGCAAAATATCTTCCGCCATGTACTTTTCATATTTGGCCCACAATTCATGTGCATTAGGTAGCCCGCAAGATGATATGAGAGTTGCATTAAGATCCCTAATTTTGGCTAGTGACTGGCACTGCACAGCTTCCTCCATGGTTTCACCCCAGTGATTATCGTTTTCTAAAAGATACAGAGCTTCACATGCTTCTCCATAAGTTGCGCATTCCTGACCGTTGACAGATTTAAGGTCTTAATATCCTGTAGGACCCCGAACATAGTGCAGCAGCAATCGTAAACAGAAACATTCAAAATTAGTTACATGGACGGTATACACACGACCAAGGGCATCTGATGACTTTACATCGGGCCAATTTGCAACAGGTGCGCCTTGAATACGGCGTTTCCACTCCTTCCTAGATGTGTTTCAAGTATAATAGCGGGGGATTTCAGAATATAACAACGTTTTTGCAAAGGGGTCGGTTTGACAAATTGAAAGAAGGCTTTAGTGTAGTGTTTGGCGGTGATGCAATTCTTTCTTGGAAATTCCTTTCGGTGAAATATACATGCTCTCCATTTTCTAAGTGCAAAGCAAGGCGAGTAACTGTTGGGTGCCTTTGATTTAAAGGGAAGCCAAGGAAACACCACGCTGCCTCGTTACTGCTGACATAACGCCCTGGTTGAAAGGTCTGTACTTCATTAACGGGATTTGCCTCACCTTCACTCCTGACATTAAATATTGCTTGGTCGCCTTCTTTATATATGTACTTACAGCCATACGGGACAATCCAGCTATTATCTAAGGTTTCGAACGCTCCAGAGCGAGATTTGATTGTAACTTTCCTGCCACCATCTTCGGGAGCTTTGCATCGCTAAAAAACTGCATCTTGTAAGTGTATATAACTCTCAACGCGCAGTTTTTTTTTGATTTAAAGATATTTAACGGAGACGTTCACTTTCACACCTTCACAAACATGTATACCAAAAATTGATGAAATAATTGTCTACACCGTGCTAAGAGGTTAAAATCATTTTCACGCAATATCATAATATGATACGCATAAAAATCCATACATTATACTTTTTTGTTCGGAATAGGCTCCTTTGTGACCGGGTTAATGAGTGGAATTTAAAAATGATAACCCCCTTGTTCTTTACAATAAATCAATGGGTATTGCAGAGCATCGGTATCGGCTACCCGTTGCAACGTATCATCACGTGCTCGCTAGACAATGTCTCGTGAAGAAAATTGCTCACCATTAATTACATCTGCTAATTCGTTTATCAAAGGTGCATTGTAGCGCTTTTCATGCTCTCCTCGAGGGGTCCGATTTGCGTGAATGACGACTTTATAATTCTCTTCAGGTAGGTTTTTTAAAGCAGTTTTAAATGTTTTGACTAAAACGTTACGATCATACAAGAATCTTTGAATTTTGAACACTGTGTCTCTCTTAACTCCCTGGATATATTGGCCGCGACGGTCTACCTCAATTTCTTCGTCACCCATAAAATATACTTGTAAAAATTTATGCTGTTCGTTTTCAGCTGGAAAAAGTGAACCTATTCTATGATAAATTTGTCCTTGCTCCGTATTACGAAAATCCCGGCATTATTATTTCCCGGTTCCGCTGTTCGGTACTAAAGGACGTCATTCGAAAGCATGAGTTATATATATTTCCGGATCCTGTTTAAGAAGCGCCGTAACTCATTAGCGTCATATAAAAATAGAGTTTTCAAAGGTTCTTCTGGTTCCCCAAGTAACGGAAGAGACACTTTGCCACTGGAACCGCACATGCCTGCGGCTCATCTTTCCACTTTAAAGCGCTGCAAAATCGACACGCCTTGTCCACCAGGCCGATAACAACTAACCTGTGATTTTTATAATCAATCAACGTTTCGTAATTTAATGCTGCGTTATTAAAAACCGACCAACTGTTTCTTTGAAAATTTTGTCGACGTACAGCTTGGTGCTGTGCACTTGCATCTCTTAGCGCCTGTGTCTGTTCTGGTGTTTCAGATGCTCTTATAGTAGATTGACGTTCAGCTTGCTCAATGAGTCTGTGTTGAGTTTCATCAGGTGTCCGCGGCTCTTGAGGCGGCCTGAAGTTCCGCTTGTTCTAATAGCCTTTGCTGACTTTGAGCAGGTGTTTCAGTAGCTATTAAAGTAGATTGACGCTCTGCCTGTTCAAGACGCCTTTGCTGACTTTGATCAGGTGTTTCAGTAGCTCTTAAAGTAGCTTGACGCTCTGCCTGTTCAAGGCGCCTTTGCTGACTTTGAGCAGGTATTTCAGTAGCTCTTAAAGAAGCTTGACGCTCTGCCTATTCAAGACGCCTTCGCAGACTTTGAGAAGGTGTTTCAGAAGCTCTTAAAGTAGCTTGAAGCTCTGCCTGTTCAAGACGCCTTTCCTGACTTTTAGAAGGTGTTTCGGAAGCTCTTAAAGCAGCCTGACGCTCTGTCTGTTCAGGAGGCCTTTGCTGACGTTGAGAAGGTGTCTCAGATGCTTTAAAAGCAGCCCGACGCTCTGCTTGTTTTTGCCTTCTCAGTTCAGCATCTTCTAAAGATTCTGGCGATCGAGCTAATCTTTTCGTTTTTGAGAAGATACTCTTGAAAAGCTGGACTTACGTTTTCGAGTTATTATGAAGTAACAAAAAACCTATTTATAAAAAAACGTTAAAATACCTATAAGAAATTAAATTTCCTTAATTTTTTTTAAATAAAATCCAAAATATCTAAAAGGAATAAATATTCCTTTTACATACTTTTTAAAATCAAAACAACAAAACACAGCACGAATCCGAAAACGATAGCCAAAAAAAATTTAATCAACTTAATAAGACTCTTTCACTGAAAGAAAAATTCGCTGTTATATGCTTTGAAAAATAAATACATTTACGGTTGTTAATATAATAAGATAGCAATTTTTTTTGAGTATGTACTTCTTAAAACGGACTATAAATGATTTATTACAATCATGCTGAGTATTGTCAAGTTACTTTTGTTTTTGTGTTCAGTAAGTTTTATGTTGTTTTTTTGTTTTGTCATAAAATACTTGATATTCCTACAAATAAAAATACAAAGATATAAATACAAAGATTTAACTATAAGAACACTATTATACACAATAAAATGGATGCCAACCTTATTTTGTGCGAGAACCGATGTCGCCAGGAGCACAGAGTCAAACGGTTACATAAATAAATGTGACAAACAAATTTTGATATAACATAAAATCGAACTTCATTGTAAGGCAATAACAAAGGATTCACAACAAATCTTTATAGACCGTCTCTTTATGAAACGAAAGAGATGGAATAACTCTGTTGACAGAGTGCGCGAATTAACACATTTAAGATTTTTGATAATGTTCACAAACATCATTAAAAAAAGAAATCGTTTAAATTTTAACACATATTTATTTGTAAATAGTTTGCAGAATAATTACAAATAAAATCAAAGTAAATTTTTTTCTTATGGTAATTACAAAATTTTCGAACACGTTTAAAATGTTTCGCATCACATTAGTCGGTACATTTAAGCAAACTGTAGTATATAATGGTAATTGAATTGGGACTTCTGCGTCACTTGCTCTAGCAGATATGCCGCTGAAGGCCCCAATTCTCTCCAGTAGAAGCCCAAATTTTTAGTCTAATACTCGATCAGACTTTTTGATCTTTATTCCATTTCTAATACCGTTTCATTCGGAATCTCAAATACAACAAGTTCAATAATATAACATTAAATAATGAAAGCTAACCTACTTCATCGTCAAAATACAAGGTAGTACAAAAAAACTCAGTTACATTAATAACTAGCTGTTACCCGCGGCTGCGCCCGCATGGTCACTGGGAAATGAACTATCCATTGCTTATTGAATTGAAAGAAAACTGAGTTTTATAGATTTGTCAGAGATGCAGCCATTAAAAGGAAACTGAGCAAAATAGATTCGTCAGCCTATTTAAATGTTTTGAAACGCAGCGTATAGGAAAGCATGAAAATAGCCTGTTTATTCCAAATGGAAATGGGATATTTTTTTAATTAAAGGAAACTGCGCATAATTATCCGTCAGGGATGTAGGCTTTTGAAAAGAAACTGAGCTAAATTGATTCGTCAGAGATGCAGTTTTCTGAATTGAAAGGAAACTGAGCCAAATAAAAGATCCGTCAGAGATGCAGCCTTTTGAGATGAAAGGAAACTGAGCTTAATAGGTCCGTCAGAGGTACAGCATTTGGAATTGAAAAGAAACTGAGCTAAATAGGAAATTTTGAATTGAAAGAGAAGATCTGTGGGAATTCTGATTTATTGATTATGGGAATTTTGGAAAAAAAAAACTAACTGAACACTATTTTAGACGCTACTGTACACAATGTTATATGATTTTCCATTCGGGGAAAGAATGTGGAGATTCTGGGCATTTGACACACGCGAACATGCTACATATAGCTGACCATGAGAGAAGCACGGTTTTTCTAAGTTGACCCCCGCTACCTTAAACGTTTGCCCTTGCGCTTTATTAATTGTCATTGCAAAACTAAGCATAATAGGGAACAGCAACCTTTTGAATTGAAAAGGAAGATCTGTGGGAATTATAGGGATCCGTGGTATAATAACATTTTCAACTTTTCCTACGCCTGTTAAAATTGTAGCACCGATTATTGTCCGTCCAAGATGTGTCACATGCAGCCTTGTCCGTTATATAACCGAGGAGCATCTAAATTTCACATTAGCATGACTGGGACGCCTAATTTTAATTGAAGCTTATGTGAGGGCACACCTGACAACTCTAGAAAATTTAGAAACTCTACGGGATATGAAGTGCTCTGTTTTGTGTCCATAACTGTGTTTACTGACAAATACTCTGTTATTTCTCCTGCTACTTCACTTAATGTATCTGAATTTATTTTGTTAACGCTCTCATTTTTTGTGCAAGAATCGCCCTTTCACATAACCATTTTTCTTAATGCATGTTTTTCGTTAAATCTGAATAAACACTCGCAATTAATTCTGAATGAGTCTGTACTAAATTACAAAAATCTCTCGTCAATTTAACGCAGCCCTCAGCATCCGTTTCCAATTGCCCATCGCCAATTTTTAATATTGTATCAGCATAGTTTCCAGTATTGATATCATTATACAAATGCACTCTCATATTCGTAGTTAAACTGAATTTTGTCACCTTGTTCCATAAAATAGACGACTTGAGACATGCTTTAATTTCATTTGAAGGTGTGCCCCTTTGAATGACAGGTAAAGTTTGGCGAAAGTCATCAGAAGATAAAACCACCACTCCTACCTTTACATCGGTATTGCTGCGCAAATTCTGGAGCGTTCGATTTAGTGCTTCTACAGCTTTTTTATGCGACATTGTACTTTCGTCCCACAATAAAAGTTTGCATTGTCATAGCATTATACCTCGTGCACTATTTTTGCTAAAGTTGCAGATCGGCGATTCTTCCTGGGCTAGATTAAGAAGGCATTTTAAAACAGAATGTGCAGTGCGGCCCCCGCTGAGCTGCGTGGCGGCTATACCGGAGGAAGCTACGGCCACAGCAATGTATTTATCTTTCCGTACTTGCGCTAATAATAATTTTTGTTCGGGAGGCAAGCGGGGTACAAATTCGGCTACTTGCTGCTGCAAAGCTGGTATATCGTAGTTTGTTTCACGTATAGTTTCATCACTTAGTTCATTTTCGGTTGTTCGCTGAGAGCTTATCATTCCAAAGTGGCATAATTTTTTGCCTACCATTGCCATTACTTTATCTTTAATTTTTCCAAGTGCTTCATTATAAATGTGTTCATTGTATGTCATGTTCGCGTGTGTCTGCTGTAACCTTCGCAAAATATCTTCCGCCATGTACTCTTTATATTTGCCCCACAATTCATGTGCATTAGATAGCCCGCAAGATGATATGAGAGTTGCATAAACATCCCTAATTTTGGCTTGTGCCTGGCACTGAACAGTTTCCTCCATGGTTTCATCCCAGTGATTATCGTTTTCTAAAAGATGCAGAGCTTCAAATGCTTCTCTATAAGTTGCGCATTCCTGACTGTTGATAATTTTAAGGTCTTTGTATCCTGTAGGACCCCGAACATAGTGCAGCAGCAATCGTAAACAGAAACATTCAAAATTAGTTACATGGACGGTATACACACGACCAAGAGCACCTGATGGCTTGACACTGAGCCAATTTGCAACAGGCGTACCTTGAACATGGCATTTCCTCTCCTTCCTAGATATATTCCAAGTATAATAGCGGTTGACTTCAGAATATAACAACGTTTTTGGAATGGGGTCTGTTTAACAAATTTGTAAGAAAGCTCTTAGTGTAGTTTTTGGCGATGACGCAATTATTTCTTGGAAATTTCTTTCGGAGAAATATACACGCTCTCCATTCTCTAAGTGCACAGCAAGGTGAGTAACTGTTGGGTGCTTTTCGTGTAAAGGGAATCCAAGGAGACGCCACGCTGCCTCGTTACTGCTGACATAACTCCCTGCTTGATAGGTCTGTACTTCATTAACGGGATTTGCCTCACCTTCACTCCTGAGATTAAATATTGCTTGGTCGCTTCCTATATTTATGTACTTACAGATATACTTGATTACGCGGACAGGGCTACATGCTTCTATATTAAGGTGGGCATTAAACATTTTACATAGAATGGGCGAATTCAGGACAATCCAGATATTATCTAAGGTATCGAACGCTCCAGAGCGAGATTTGATTGTAACTTTCCTGCCACCATCTTCGGGAACTCTGCGTCTGTATAAAGGGTAGCCATTGTCATTGTGCACTGTTTCTTTTAATAGCTGTTTAGGGAATTTCTTTGTAAATTTTCCTTCTATCATACATGGCGACACTAAACTTCATGCTCCATATGGACCGTAATTCATATTTCGGACGATGGTATCATATTTCTTTCCATGTGGGATTGCAAGTAAAAGTAACAAAAAGATCAGGTCTTTCGTAAGTTCGTCTTGTGTGTACTCATGTAGGCAGCGGGGACTGTTAACGAATGATGAGGGCAGAATCACCATTTTACCTAAATCTCTGGAGTTTACATTGGCGTCGCTAGAAACTGCATCTTGTTAATGTATATAATTCTCAACGCGCAGCTTTTTTTGATTTAAAGTTATATAACGGAGTCGTGCACTTTCTACCTTCACATACATGTCTAGCAAAAATTCATGAAATAATTGTCTACACCGGGCTAAGAGGTTAAAATCATTTTCTCGAACCTCATATGATACGCATAAAAATCTATACATGTTACTTTTTTATTCGGTGTAGGCTCCTTTGTGACCGGATCAATGAGTGGAATTTAAAAATGATAACCTGTCGTAAAGCGACAGTTAAAAAACTAAAGAACCTAACCTAACAACGAAACAACCAAAAAAAAATAATTTATTTAAAATTTGTAAAGATATTTACAGTTTCTTTTATAAAATGTAAAGCCACAATTAAAAACTATAGAACCTAACCTAACAACGAAACAACCAAAAGAAAATAATTTATTTAAAAAATTGTAAAGATATTTACAGCTTTTTTTTTATAAAAAAAAGGTATGAGGGTGATGATGGGCTGTAGTGATGATAGTGAATTACAATTTTTAAAAAAAAATAAAAGTTAATAAAGATAAATGAGTACGGAAACAATGTATGTACAGGCTATGCCTGTGGTAGATGCACAGCGCCTAATCTAGGTACACGCAGCGCTTGAAATAGGCACACACAGCGACCAGAATGAGCACACACAACACCCGGAGTAGACACACACAGCGCCTGGAGTAGACACGCAGCGTCTGGAGAGTCACCGGAGTAGGTCCACGCAGCGTCTGGAGTAGGTACACACAGTGAATTGAGCAGGTACACGCAGCACTTAGAGTAGGCACACACAAACCGCTCGGAGTAAGCACACACAACGCCCGGAGTAGACACAAACAGTGCCCGGAGTAGACACACACAGCGCCCGGAGCACCGGAGACACGCAGCGTCTGGAGTAGGAACACGCAGCGCTTGAGACAAGCACGCTCAGCGGCCGAAGATAGCGCGGGCACTAATAGGTGGAGGCGTAGGCGTGGCTAGGCGACGACTTCAGGAGAAGGCAGAGGCTTGCAAGATCCCGAGGTAGTGCGGATAAAGCCTTTAAGAGGTGCTTCTCGTATCAAAGCTGAAGTGAGAACTTCTATTGGCCGATTCTTCGGCTTTTATACTTTTTGACGGATCTGGGATAAGAACGAGAAATTATTTGAAATTATTTAAATTAAAAGCAAATTTTTGTAAATGGCCAAGAAGAAAAGAGTATTTTTGAAGTAAAAACATCAGGCCGGTAACGATATTTGAATAAAAATTGCCATGACAACCAGATAAACAACGATGTCAAAACATGTTAAATTTAGGTTTTAGGCTCGTAATAGAGAAACGGCAAGATTTAAGTGAAAAATGAGATATTATTGATATAGGAAAAAAGGTAGCGCAACAGTGCGCACGAAGCCCGAATTGCAGAGTTACGGAGAACTAAATGAAATACCGAAAAAGGTAGACTCCATTGACACCGATTTAAAAAGTGCTGATAACGTGAAAATACGATGTGAAAATGATTTGTTATTGTGTTCTTATGGTTTAAAAACGTTACAGGATCCTATGAAAATAAAGGTGATGCAAAATATCCAGTTTTGAGGCTAATGCAGAAAATCAAAAACAGAATGGAAAAATAAATTTAAAATAGTGTAAAATGATATGTAAGTAGCATAACACTACAAACCCTCTTGTCCTTTGCAATAAATCAATGGGTATTGCAGAGTGTCATAAAAGTTGTGTGTATCGGCTACCCGTTGCAACGTGTTATCTCGTGCTCGCAAGGCAATGTCTCGTGAAGAAAATTGATCACCACTAATTACGGCTGCTATTTCGTTTATCAAAGGTGCATTGTAGCGCCTTTCATGCTCACCTCGAGGGGTCTGATCTGCGTGAATGACGACTTCATAATCCTCTACAGGTAGGGGTTCTAAAGCAGTTTTAAATGTTTTGACTAAAATGTTACGTTCATGCAAGAATCTTTCAATTTTGAACACTGTGTCTCTCTCAACTCCCTGGATAAATTGGACGCGTCGATCTACCAAAATTTCTTCGTCACTCATAAAATATACTTGTAAAAATTTATGCTGTTCGTTTTCAGCTGGAAAAAGAGAACCTATTCTATGATAAATTTGTGCTTGCACCGTAAATGTAGACGAAAATCCCGGCATTATTATTTCCCGGTTCCGGGTTCGGTATCGAAGGACGTCATTTTAAAGCATGAGTTATATTTCCGGATCCTGTTTAAAAAAGCGCTGTGACTCATTAGCATCATATAAAAAGAGAGTTTTCAAAGGTTCTTCTGGTTCCCCGAGTAAGGACACTTTGCCACTGGAACAGCACATGCCTGCGGTCTCAGCTTTCCATTTTTAACGCCTTGTCCATCAGTCTAAAATGAAAGCCTATATAAATCCATTGAATTTTAACCAAATCACAAAGCAAATAACAAACAACCGAAATCGAAAGCAGGTAGTCGAATAAGCTACGAAATAGAAACAATTTAAGCGTATAGGTACCATATGCACTATAAGTTGACGCGCGGATCGACGGCGGGAGTTAAGTACATATCAGGAAAAATTTTGTTTCCGCGTTTTAAAAACATCTAGCGGAATCAATTTAAACTATGTATACGTTAGTTAATAATAACTCTCAAAAATATTTTTCTTATAATTTTGCACAATTTTTCTTATTGTAATACCGATTCATTCATAACCACATATAAGAACTGTATTCATTTCCGTTCCATAAATATTTCTAAGGCTTATTAATAAGGCTTACTAAGAACTGTTTCTACCACAGTTAATAATAGTTATGGGTTAAGGTTGACCCTTAACCCTTAACTATTATTAACTGTGGTACAGCGTGACTGGTGGTGATAGTATTTCTGATCCATACTTATAATAAAACCGGGTAGGCAGGGGGTAGCATCAATGGATTACTTAATATCGTCTGCAAGGTTATCGCCTATTCTGTGTATTACAATGCACCAAAACGTTTGAATAAAATCAGCTGGTGAATTTTATGTTTTTTATCGCTCTCTTCCAGGTCCTGCGTGGAAAAATACAGATCCATACATTTTTTATCTTAATTTTGATAAAAAGACATAATAATCCAGATATTCTGACCTTCTGTGTTCGTCCATCGTACCGTCGTCCGTCTTGTAGTATCATGGTGGCGCCACCTAGCTGAATTTAATTTTGCAACATATTCGATTTTCCCACGGGAATTATATGTTTTTCCGCTGAAAAAAAGTAGCTTATGTCACTCCACAGCCACCGAACTATCCCCATACAAAAATCATGCTATGCCAACGCTCTGTTGCGACGTGAAAGAAGGACAAACTTGTGCAACCTATTCGATTTTTCCCACGGGAAATAGATGTTTTTCCGCGGAAAACAGTAACCTATATCACTCTACAGCCACCGATCTCTCCCCCATACAAAAAATAATGCCATGCCGACGCTCTGTTGTGACGTGAAAGAAGGACAAACAAACATACAAACACACTTTCGTATTTATAATATTAGTATGGATATGAATACTAATCGTTGCTTGTCTGAAACTATTTTTTTTCTTCTTCTCGAACACAAAGGTAGTTAAAATTAAAAGATGACGTGTTTATTTAGATTTATTTTATTGAAAATCAAACAATAACTTTGTTTTCAAAACACCATTTCTTATAACATAAAACATTTTTTTACCCACAGATTTTTTTAAGTAAAACAGTTATACAGTAAAGTATCTTTACAACAAATTTCACAAAGAGTATTTAAATTGGGAGCTCCTAAGCTACTTATATCTATCATGGTATGATTTTATATACCTTCTGTGCTTTGCAATCTAGTCAAACAAATTGGCTTTCTTTTCAAGTGACAGTAAAGTGAACATATAAGGAGGTTTAATTAGGAATATTTCATTGCAATTTATAGTGGCTATAGCAAATCCTTTTTTACTATTTTGGAATCCTTGACGATCTACAATTATTGAATTGCTTTTCATGATATTTTTTATCGATATTACTCAGTGAATAGTACTCGAATATAAAATTGTTTAAAATTAAGCAATAAGAAGCTATCTGATCTGATATTTCTTGGTCTGTTTCGATTTCAACTCTCACTTCAATCGAACATTTTAAATTTTCGTGTTGTCTTGATCAATCAATTACAAATAATGGTGCTACGTCTCTGAACTGCTTTAAACCCATCAATGGCTCTGACCGACGTGCGTGACACTACTATTGAAATCTTGCATACTGTTCGTATAATAAAGAAAACTTATCTTATGAAAAACTGCCATTCAGCCCCTCATATAAGGAAAATATAATGAATTTAAAAATACTCTTACATCTCGTACGTGACAATGGTCAAACTCTGCCATTGATAATGTCGCGTTATGTTTGCGGTTGGTTTGTATGGCGATGACAACATATCGTGGTTTCTCTATTTGCGATGAGGTTTTTATAGATCAAGTATGTTAACGTGTTTTTGGGTAGCAACGGATACGCATATAAGTCCCAGGAACGAAATGCTAATGGAATAGCTCTATTTTTCTCAAAATGTTTTAATACGTAGGACACTCAATATGTTTGAGATATACAAAAATAGAATTATTTTTAGATACTATTAACATTTATTTTATATATTTTCAAAATGTTCTCCGTCATGCTCTATACAAAGTTATATTCAACTAAACGAACTCTGAAAACACCATTCTTGATCCGACAAGTCGAAAATCGCTTCTATGTATGTAGCCAGAGCTTCTTTGGTGCTTGACAAAAACTTGCCTTTTTTATCTCTTGGAAAAATAAATAAATGATATAAAAAAATTCTACATATCAAGGAGCTAAGTCAAGACTGTGGGGTGGGTTACTTAGAGTTTCATTACCAGATTCCTCAATAAATGCTTTTGTTTTAAGGGAGGTATGTGTAGAGGCGTTAGAGTGATGCAGCATGATTCCCCGAAGACCGGTCTTTGGTATTCTTTCCCGCACAGCTTGAAAAGATTTTGTTGATGCAGATGTAGTATACCATTCAGAGTTGACTAACCTACAACTTTGCAGTATTGACGTCGACAAATGTCCGCTCTTCGAAAAAAACTAGCCACCATTATTTTGCCGACGTTGCGAGGTCTTTGCAGTTTTATTAGTAACTGTCGACCTTGCTTGTAGTTTGAAGAATTAGACAGGATGGCGGCAGGAAAATATCCGGAAAGACAGATATCAATGTAGTCCTTGAGTGGGAACAGCAGAATTCGTCAGCGCATTTAATCCATTCCTTTTAGCTACCTTCGGACTTTTTATTTAAATAAAAATCAATTTTACGTAACACGTTGTCCAAAACCCCCTCCCGCCCCTGTAACACAGAGCAAAGCTTATCAGAAGACCCCTCCCCCCAAATTGCGTTACGTAATATTTGAGTGCCCCCGTGGTTGGATTTCACGTTCCAATATAATTTTGGAGAAAAACGTCCTAACTCTAAGTATAGAAAAATATGAGTGAAATTTTAATATCACTATTTACAAGACATTCGAGATCCCCTAGTTCACATAAAAGAAGTTATAAAAATCAGACTTTAACCCTTCAATCTCCATAAAATTCCCATGCAGTCGCATGCGCCTGGCAAATCCCGAGCAGTTAAAAGCGTTAAAACTTATATTAATAGACAACTTTTCTATGAAGAAGTTTGGCATTTTAAAATCTATACAAAATTTTCTATCCTGTGTTCTAAATAAAAGTTAGAATTTACTTCATTACAAAAAGATTTTATTGTATTTTGATAACAAAAAAAGAACCAAGCGGATATTGGCAGCGTGAAAATCACAATTATTTCTATATACTTATTACTCGAAATTATTTACGTGAAAAGATAAATGATATTCACACAAAAATTTTCACAACCATTTTTTAATAAAACGCTATAGTAAAACACTAATAAAACGACGAAACGAAATAGTACGAAAAAGTAGTCTCTAAACGTAAGTATATCTGGGTCTGAGTGCCGTAGGTGGGTCCAGTCATATTTGACAGCTTGAATTTTGACGGAATATTGAAGCGGTCAAATTTGGCCACTTGGTGTTTGAGTTTTAAATAATTCACACTATGGCTTGACTCCGAAAACAATGTCACAACCAGATAGTCACCGTCAAATTTTTGAAGGTACCATGTATGAATGCGTTAGGGATTTGAAGAAAAAAATTGATTAATCGGCCAACAACTTTTTGTGTATTACAACAAGAAAATCGTTTTCTCCATGGAACATAATGCCATTCACAACCTTATAACGTTAATGGAAACGTAATCAAAGTAACCTGAAACTGAATGTTATTACCACTTTAATTCTATTTACGATTTAATATTTGCTCTAAAATCTCGAGGAGCTATATAACATGTTGTAATATTGATACTAAGTAACTTTGACTTATTTTTATATTTCTGAATAGAATTACTGATGAATTGAACCACCTCCAACCTCCGTGCCATGCCGTGGTAGCGCAAATGGTAAGCGCTCACTGTAAGTTTCCCAGTACGCGAGCAACCCGGATTCGATTCCCGTCGGAACCAATTAAATTAAGAATTGCAATTTTAAGTGCTGATTTAACATGTTCTCAGCGGTGAGAGGAAACATCGTAAATAAAACTACAAATCTGAGAAATAAGAAAAAAACATTTCGAAGACATGTGAAGTTTGCCAACACGTATTGGGGTACCGCAGCGGAATATAGATATTATATGGATATTACGTGCGTATTTATTTTGAGCCAAGATTTTTCAATAATAAGAATACAGAAAGTGATTTGCGGTTTTCGAAAGGTTTTGACGTCTGCATAAGCAAACGGACGTTCACCGTCGATAGTATTTCTAAAGACATCTAAGTGGACAAAAATAAACATGTGTAGATTTTAAACAATGAACAATTTTTGATACATAAAAGAGCACCACATTAAAATTCTTCTTGAAGCTATCATTTAAATTTTAATACATTTATCTATCTACTGGGAGATAAAACTCAATTTTTAACCAGAAGACCATCGGATTAGTTGCTTCTGTTTTCCTGACTAAAGGGTATAAAAGTATAATCACTGGTTGCGAGGCATTCCATTTCAGTTCTAGTAGGTACCAACACAAAGGTCAAAAAATCAAAATAAATAAATAAACCAATACTTAAAATACTTTATGATATCTCAGTCTAAGTTAAAAAGCATATGCGAAACCAGTTTCAGAGGTACCATATATCTGATACTGCAATCTTAGCCCGTAATCCCAAATTTCGCTTAATAACGGGATCTGCTCGCATTTATTTATTTAAGATTTGCGAAAAATTAGGAAAATATAAATAATGTCACAAAACTAAACATTTTATTGACCTCTTTGTGCTGTATATACATAAAGTTTAGATTGAGTTAATATAAACCTTACATTTCACTTAGCATTGTAACAATTTCATGTTTTCATACATTAGCTGATAAATGGTATGGGCAGGCTTAAAATTTGAACAACTCCATTCATGCAAATGAGAGCTCCTCGAAGGACTGTCAAAACTGGCTGCTAGTATTTACCTAAACCATTTGAATTTATAAACATTAAACGATAACAATATTAAACGTAACAAAGGGTAATGTCCTCTACATTATATACTTAGCTAAATGTAAAATTAAAATAATAATTCTGCACATAAAATCTTTATTTATCTTACTATTTATGATCCATGTATAAAACTAACTTTAAATTTAATGACCTGGTAATTGTTCTAGCGACATTTATGATGATTAGTTTTTATCTAATATACAGCTTTTATAACAAATAAAAGACTTGAATAAAGGAATGTATTGTGGTATTATAAATTTTATAATTTCTACGTCTTTACTTTTAAGAACTTCATAATGAAAGTTTAAATGAAACAATTTATAATTTTTTGTTAATATTTTCTAACTTACTTTTTAAATTAAATATAAGACAAATTATATTGATATAGTAAATAAAATATACCTTGTAGGAGGTTTCTAATAGCTCAAGGCGCATAAATGAAAGTTTTCATAGCTGAATTATTAATAGCACTATGCATTGTATGTGTTGCTAAACAGAAAATATGTATTGGTAAACCGACGTTTATATTCATAGTCATTTGTGTGTACTAATTATGTATGTATTTTAATATGAATATTTGTATGTATATGCATGCATTTGTATATGTGTATGGATAGGTCATATTATGTATAGTTTATTTATTAGTACTGTGTATATATTATGTAGTTAATTATCATTTTTTTCGTGTTCTTTTATTCTATATTGCCATACCTACGTCAAATTCTCACCACTCCACGGGTTAACTGGCGGAGAATGACTCAAGGCATTAAGTCCACCCTTTGGATTCTTATGGTTTAAGGATGCAATAAAGAATAAAAAAATAAAAAAATAAGTCGGTTATAAATATTATTTTTTAGTTTTCTGCAGGCATCCATCGACTACAGTAGCCACAGCTTAACTGTAAGTTCGTTTCACACTTCGGTTTTTTAAAAAAAGGTTAAAAATATACCTTAATAACTACGTGATTGCTACAAAATGTTAAAAATCATTTACCGTGTGGCTTTAGAAAATATTTTAACCCATTTCAACCTTTGAATGCTACGATATATGCAATCGGTAGATAGAATCCTGCTACAATGGGAGAGGCTTATACCCAACATTAGACTTTGATAAGCTGATGTATACTATGAAGGAATATTATGCAGGTCATGATTAAGTTTTGTGACTATGAAGACCAAGCCACAAATGTTCAGTGATACCATTGAAATAGAGAAGTTAAAAACTTGTAATGATAACCGAATGGTGAAAATCACACCATAATAAGTAACTTGAATAAGTCATGTCTTATAAAATTTCTTCGTGTACTCTAATTCAAAGCCCAAAAAACTTTCTGCTCGAATCACGAAATCGTTTTCCATGCCCAGAAATGCGTAATACACATAACACAATATGTACACAAACACTAATATGTCATTTCTGAACGTGTTTAATCTCTGTCTGGCTGTTTGAACTACGATAATAGTTTTTATTAAAATTTAATCATTTTTTTCTAGCCTTATTACAATATCTTTGTCACATAACTTCAACTACTGCAAAGAGGTCCCCAAATAAAAATTATACTACGTTGTCTTCCTTAAATATATATATATATATATATATATATATATATATATATATATATACATCTCAGTCTTGCCAGTCTATCCCCTATATTTAATCATCATCATCATCATTACAGCCCTCCTATAGGCCTCCCCCAATGTACGCCACAAAGCACGGTCCTGAGCCACCTGCATCCATCGACTTCCTGCATGTCTTACCAGGTCGTCACTCCATCTAGTGGGGGGTCGCCCTACACTTCGTCTACCGGTACGAGGCTGCCACTCGAGAACCTTTCTTCCCCAACGGTTGTCGGTTCTTTGAGCTATATGGCCGGCCCATTGCCACTTCAGCTTACTAATCCGTTGAGCTATGTCGGTCACTCTGGTTCTACTGCGGATATCCTAATTTCTGAGTTTATCATGCAGAGAAACTCCGAGCATAGCCCTCTCCATAGCTCGCTGAGCGACTTTGAGCGTCCTCATACGGCCAGCAGTGAAGGACCACGTCTCAGTTCCATATGTCATCACTGGCAACACGCACTGGTTGTACAACTTAGTTTTCAGATTTTGAGGTATACCTGACGAGAAGATGCGTTGTAATTTCCCGAGCGCTGCCCAGCCGAGTTGAATTCGTCGATTGACCTCTCGGTCGAAGTTGGACTTACCTATTTTAATATTACCTATTTTATATTTAATAGTAAACTAAAATATTAACATTACATAATTTCGTTAAATCTTAAGCAAAGATTCAAATAAAATTTACTTTGGTTTTAATGTTTTTGTTTATCTTTTTTATATTTATTTATTAAGAGTTACTAAGTAACTAATTTAACTTTTTTGGTCCTGGAACATAAGTCACATCTTAGGGACCTTCAAGATAAGAACCTACTCTTTTTAAATAAGGCCAACAACGCATCTGCTATTCCGCAATTGTTCATGGGCGGCAGTTACTTCAAGTCACTTACCATCAGGTGAGCGGTATGTTTGTTTGCGCCCCCTCTCATATAAAAAAAAACTTTTCCCATTCCCCTCTCATGTCTCGTTTCCGTTTTCGATTGCTCTAACTTTTGAGAAATAACTTGCCAAAAATGATAACTCAGTAATCAGTAGCTAAAAATCAGTGTAAGTTAATCTATAGGTTATTGAACTAAATTACCATTGCACGAAAAAATCTAAAATAAAAAAAGGGAAGCACAAGTTTCGAACATTTGTTGTAACTTATGCTTCAAAAATTATCGAGAGTAAAGTTTCAAAGATCTTTTAAATTGAAAAATATCTGAGCGTTCTTACAATAAACTTCGGGTGCTAACTTTCATTCGAGATTAATTTAATAGGAATTTCGATTGCTTTAAGTGTTAATTTCATCTGTTACTTGAGAAACTGGTCTATGGTTTTCTACGGTAAATATTTATACGTAATAGATGTGGTTTTATTTACATATTTGATTTGTAATGGCTTTTAGTCGATTATACCTATAGTATTAATTGCAGCGTATAAGATAAGATAAGATGATTTATTTGTCAGAATATGGGACATTACTGTTGTTACAAAAGAATTTCGATCCTAAATATTCTGCCGTTTCCGGCGTACAAATATTTTCAGATAGATAATTTTTCGAATAAAGTAGAAAACTAAGACATTAATTATTATATAGTATAAAGATACTTGCAGCAATACTTATGGATATTAAATCTATATAAAACAATCATCAATCAATTCATAATATTTTAGTTAAAACATTTCAAAAAATTAAATTCAGCAATTCAATAAATACAATTCGAGTCAAATTTATCATTTAAGAAGTCATTTATTGAGTAATAATATTTATTTAAAAGAAATTGAAACAATTTAATTTTAAAGATTCCTATATTCATCTTTTTGAAACAAACAGGCAATTTGTTGTAAACATGTATTGCCATACAATGTACATTTTTTGAATAGAGTTGTATTTTTTGCTTTGGTACACACAATTTATGTATATTTCTAGTCCTAATTACAACATCGTTGTGTTTTTCAAATAAATTACTATTTTTGTGAACAAAGATACAGATTTCGTAAACGTATAATGCTGGAAGCGGCAATATTTTATATTTGCGAAAAAGGGGAATACAATTATCTAATTGGTGTGCTCCGCATAAAGACCTTACACATTTTTTCTGTCCACGAAAAACTCTAATGAAATCGATAGAATTACCCCATATTATTAAGCCGTAACGTAGGATCGAAGAAACATATCCATGATAGGCAGAGAGTGCGGCCTCCATGGTAGCCACTCGTCTTAACCGATATAAAACAAACACAAATTTATCTAACTTTTTACATAGGTTATCAATATGTGTCTTCCAATTACAGAACTTGTCTATTGTTACACCTAAAAAGTTAGTTTGGTCAACTTTTTCGATTATGTTTTTCCCATATTTAATTTTAAGTGGTTCTTGTTTACTATTATATGTCTGAAATCTTATCATCTTAGTTTTTTCGATGTTAATTTGTAAATTATTATGTCTTAACCAATCTATTATTGTTTCCAAGGTCCTACTTATTTCATGTTCGTAGTAAAAACATTTATTATTGTTTTCAATATTAATGGTAATGTCATCAGCATATAGCACACATTTATGAGTAGTTATGTTACAAAGATCGTTGATATAGATTATAAATAATAAAGGTCCTAGTATACTTCCTTGTGGGACTCCGCATTTATTTTCGCAATAATGTGATCTATAATTTTTTCTAAGGCGTCTTGAGTAACTTGAAACATCAACGCATTGTTTTCGTTGACTTAAATAATCTTGTATTAACTTTAATGCATTGCCTCTTACACCATATCTGCTAAGTTTGTGTAACAATAATTCGTGGTTAACAAAGTAAAATGCCTTGGACATATCAATGAAAATGGATGTTATAGGTATTTTGTTGTTTAGGCTAGTTGTTATTAGTTTTATTAAGTTGAAACATGCTAAAGTGGTTTACTTTTTTTTGTAAACCCATATTGCTCTGGTTGTATGGTATGTATGGCCTTTTCAAACACTTTTGATAAAACAGATATCAGTGTTATGGGCTTATAATTGTTTATGTCAGTTTTATCACCTTTCTTGTGTAGTGGTTTTACGACAGAAAATTTTAGTCTAGTTGGGAAAATGTCTTGAACAAAAGATAAATTGATAATGTAAGTTAGTGGGAAAGACAAATATTTGATAGAGCACTGTTTTAAGATTTTAGTACTAATATCATCATAACCTGTAGAATTTGTATTTTTAAAGAGTTAATAATTTTTATAATGTCAGTGTTGTGTATTGAACCTAGATATATAGAATTGGGATAAAATGTCAATTTAGATGTATAGTCGTTATTGGTTGTTATTTTATTTGGTATTTTAATGTAATTATTTAAATTTGTAAAGTAATTGTTAAACACATCCGCTATTTTATCTGGCTGATAATATGTATTGCCATTAGAGGTTATTGTAGTAATGCCATATCATTATTAACGTTTTTTATTATTTGCCAAGTTGCATTACTTTTGTTGTTAGAATTAAGTAGGTAGCGTGTATTGTCCAGTTTTTGGGCTTGCAGAATGCATTTCCTTAAAATGTTTGTTTGTAAATGTTTGTAAAGTTCTTTAGAATGAATATCATTTTTCAAAATATCTATGTTCCAATCTCCACAAACTATAATTCTTTTATTATTTTTCTTAGTAAGTTTATTTAGAAGTTGTTCAAATTTTTCAAAAAATAATTTTATATTAACATTTGGAATCCGATATATAAATACGCAAATACCTAGTGTAACTATCTCAATAGCACAGAATTCAAATGTATAAATTACAGAGTTCGGTAGGTTTTTATGCTTTGATAATCTAATTCCTTCATAACTAATATGCAAGTGCCACCTCTACGCTGATTCGGTCTTGAAAAAGCCGATGCTAATTTGTAGTTATTAAGCTTAAGATTAGACTCCGTACCCTGTTTCATAAAAGTTTCACTAATACATGTTATATCAATACAAATTTTTTATTTTCAAAATCAAGAAGTGCAAGTTCAAATAAGTCTTTTTTATGTAAAATCCCAGCGATATTTTGATGTAGCAAGGTATTTTTTTTTCACTATCGAAAATGCAATGCAATGCAACGACATGAATGACAAGCTCGTGGAAACTGTCCATGCGGTCGGAGCTAAGCTCTGCAAGACCCGCCGCAGAAGAACACAAAAAACTCTCCGATCCCACTCTTAATCTCATGGCTGTTAGACAGGAGATGAGGCTGCAATAGTTAACAGATTTGACAGCATACAGGCAACTGAACAGACAGATCTCCAAATGCGTGCGGCGAGACTTACGCAAATTTAATACTGCTCGTATTAAAGAAGCGATCGAGCGGAACCAGGGCTCCAAAGTCTGTGCCAGAGATCTGTCTGCCAGAAAGAGCCAACTGTCAAAGCTGAAGACTGAGTGTGGCAGCATCGTATCCGAGACACCAGAGATTTTGAGTGAGATTGAGAGGTTCAATGGGCAGCTGTACACATCATCGTTGGAGCCACACGCAAATGTGAGTAACGATCCAACAGCAAGTCTTACCCGACACTATTCCGATGATATCCCTGACGTTAGTCTGAGCGAGATTAGAATGGCTCTCCAGCACCTTAAAAACGGTAGGACCCCAGGCAAGGATGGAATTACAGCGGAGCTTCTGAAAGCGAGTGGAACACCGGTACTTGAAGTCCTTCAGAAGCTCTTCAATTCCGTCCTCCATGGTGGCACTACTCCGGAGGCGTGGAGCAGAAGTGCAGTGATCTTGTTTTTTAAGAAAGGCGACAACACACTCTTGAAGAACTACAGACCGATTTCCCTTCTGAGCCGCGTCTACGTGCTATTTTCGAGATTCATTACGAATCGTCTCGCACGCACACTCGACGACTTCCAGCCTCCCGAACAAGCCGGTTTCCGAAAAGACTTCAGTACCATAGACCACATACATACCCTGCGGCAGATTGTACAGAAGACCGAAGAGTACAATCTGCCACTTTGCCTGGCATATGTGCACTATGAGAAAGCCTTTGATTCCGTCGAAATTTTGGCAGCGCTACAGTCCCTTCAGCGGTGCCAAGTTGACTGTCGGTATATTGAAGTGCTGAAGTGTTTGTACAGTAGGGCTACGATGGCTATCCGAGTACAGAACCAGAGTTCGAAACCTATCCAACTGCAGAGAGGTGTAAGACAGGGTGAGGATAACCTCATATATCCCCGAAACTCTTTACCGCTGCGTTGGAAGACGTTTTCAAGCTACTGGACTGAAAAGGATACGGTATTACATAAATGGCGAGTACATCACTCACCTTTGATTTGCCGACGATATAGTCCTTATGGCAGAATCGCTGGAAGGACCTTAGCACTATGCTCAATGACCTCAATGGTGTCTCCCAACGGATAGGTCTTAAGATGAACATGGACAAAACAAAGATCATGTTTAATGTCCATATCACACCTATGCCGATATTTGTTGGGAGCTCTATGCTCGTAGTTGTTAACGAGTACGTTTACCTGGGACAAATATTCCGACTAGGTAAGTCCAACTTCGACCGAGAGGTCAATCGACGGATTCAACTCGGCTGGGCAGCGTTCGGGAAATTACGACACATCTTCTCGTCAGGTATACCTCAATCTCTGAAAACTAAAGTGTACAGCCAGTGCGTGTTGCCAGTGATGACTTTCGGATCAGAGACGTGGTCCTTCACTGCTGGCCGTATGAGGACGCTCAAGGTCGCTCAACGAGCTATGGAGAGGGCTATGCTCGGAGTTTCTCTGCGTTATAGACTCAGAAAACCAGAGTGACCGACATAACCCAATGGATTAGTAAGCTGAAGTGGCAATGGGCCGGCCATATAGCTCGAAGAACCGATAACCGATGGGGAAGAAAAGTTCTCGAGTGGCAGCCTCGTACCGGTAGGCGTAGTGTAGGGCGACCCCCCACTAGATGGAGTGACGACCTGGTAAGACATGCAAGAAGTCGATGGATGCAGATGGCTCAGGACCGTGCTTTGTGGCATTACTTGGGGGAGGCCTATGTTCAGCAATGGACTTGTGAAGAGCTGTAATGATGATGATGATGATGATCGAAAAAAGATTGAATCATTACCATTATTCATTAAATTTTGTTTAGACTCTACTTTACTTTTCTCTTTCTGTTTATAGAAATAATATGGGATAGTTCCTTTTATTTTGCTTAGTTCTTTTAAGTTAATTTTATTTACTCCAGTACTACCAGCACATCTTGATCTTAGTAACGATCGAACAAGTTTTTCGTAATTAAAATTATCTATTTCTATATTTAATTTAGAATAAAAGAAATTTTCGGTATCCAATGCGTGTTATCCAAATTATTACTTAAGTCAACAAAATAACAGTTTGAAAAATTCTAAACAAATAACTTAATTTCTCTATTCAACAATTTGACATTTAAAAATTCATTATAAAATATGTTCAGTACAAGGACGTTGTTATTTTTTTACTTGCAAATTGTAGAACAAAGTTCAGTCAGAAATGTATACGGATTTTTCTCATTACTTACACCTAAAATAATAATGTCATCTGTATTCAAAGTCTCTAATTATCAATACTGTCAAATATTTGGGCGCTGGTTGCATTTGGTTTGCATATTCCAGAAACAGAGTAAACACTGTTCCAGTTGTTTTTACTTCTCTGCTTATACATATTGTTACGAGCTTGAGGTTCGTGACAATAAAAATTGCCGATAAAATTACCTAAATTGACACTTTAATTTACTTTACACAAATTAAAATTAAAAACACTAATAATTAATCACACTGATTAACTTTATTCCGCTCCGAAGCTTCGCTTGTCTCGCCAACTTCAATACTACTTTGATCCCATCTTGCAGCGCCTATTTATTTAAATTATCAAAGAAGCATCCGGAATATTCAAGTAAATGTGCTCAAAGGGACGAGTGTGCGAGTGTAGATTTTCTAGAAACTTAGTTCTTCGGATGGCGCTGTCGGTTGAGTGATTTGTGATGTCATTTTCTCAATGCTCCCCTCGCTCTCGTTCCTGACACTAGATGGCGCTAGTGTATCGTCGACTTGAGCGCGTAACACTGCCCCCTCCTAAGACATGCTCGTCCCGAGCATTATCGGCCCCATAATAACGCGCCAAGCGATCCACATGGACGATCTTAGGAGTCCCTCTTGCGCCTTTCTGTAACGGCTCCGCAATGTCAAGGGCTGTCCCATCCCGTGGTGCACCAACATTGTACAATTTCGGTCCTCCTCTAATACGTGTCTGAGGTCCCCCGCACGGCCGCACAACTTGTACATGTACGACACCAATCCTCGACATCATCACGATAATGGACCCAGTAAAACTGTTCTCGGACCTTCAGTAGAGTTCGTTAAACTCCCAGATGGACTCTTGAACGACCATTATGGCACAGCTGTAGAACATTCGGCACTTTAGCTTTAGGGACAACCATTTGCAAACGACAGCTGTCCCTTCGACCATTGTCCCATTTACGGCACAGGACTCCATCCTGAATCAGCATGCTGTCCCATTGGGCCCAATAGCTTTTCGTGGTTGAACTCATCGCTGAGACGTCCCTCCACTTAGGCTTGGTAGCACGGGCCTTCATCCATCCCAGAATCGGCTTGATGTCCGGATCTTCCTGCTGTGCATGTCGTAGGCTGTCCTTCCACCCGTTGCTGAGGTGATCTGTCCTGAGCATCCTCACGGATACCACTTCCTTACTCTCTTGCCTACTACAATGGTTGCAATCTTCAGGACAAGGTCTTCTTGTCAATGCATCTGCGTTGCCGTGAGATTTCCCCCTGCAGTGTCTGATAGTAAAGTCGTATTCCTGCTGCTGCTGGGCGGTGCTGTTAGCCGCACTTCCTTTCTGAGACCGTTCACCTTCCCTTCCTAGGGTGTGCTTAGGGCAGCTGGACCGAAGATGGCCCCTTTCCCCACAGCCATAGCACCTAGGGCTGTATCTTTTATTGTGATCGCGAACTGTAACTGCTGTAACCTCCCTAGCGTGAGGTGAACGATGATCCTGTCGCCGCCAGGCAGTGCCGTTAGCTGCACTACCCTCTCGAGATCGATTAACTCTCCTTTCCACGGTTCGTTTAGGGCAGCTGGATCGAAGATGGCCCTTTTTCCCACAGCCATAGCACCTAGGGCTGTATCCTTTGCTGCGGTCACGGACTGTAGCGGCTGCAAACTCCCTGACGCGATGGGAACGATGATCCTGCCGCACGGCTTCCACCTCCAGTGCATGGGCCAAGGCGTCTTTAAGCGTCTCGTGGTGCCCCAGCCTCACAGCAGTTCTGACTTCAAGGTCGCGGATGCCGTCGATGAATGTCTGCACCAGGTTCTCTTCAATGAGCGCAGGTACAGACCGGTATGCTTTTCGCACCAGCTTATCCACTTCTAGAACCCACTGCTGCAGGTTTTCGTTGATGCGCTGCAGACGATCTTTAAGCTGCGCACGAAAGACGTGTTCCAGGTGAGCGTCGCCATATCTCGCATTCAATGCCTCAAGGAGTTGCTCATAAGTCACTTCCTCACCGAGAGCTTCCAGAACTGTTAAGGCCTGGTCACGCAGGCCTGGTGTGAGAGCAGTCATGGCCTGATTTTTATTCCAGCCGTTCGCCTTCATAACAGCTTCGAACTGCATTTTGTAGGCTGACCAGGAAGAGTTACCGTCGAACGGTGGCACCTTGAACCCACGTAGCGAAGGTGTTGTAGCTACTACGGGAGCTGTAGCACCATCTCCAAGTTTGAGTTCGTCCAGTGATTTCTTCATGTCAGCCATTACGTTGTCAACCCGATTGTTTACTTGGTCGATTCGGGTTTCAGCTTTCTCGATTCGGCTTTCAGCTTTCGCGATTTGGGTTTCAGCTTCCGACAGGCGGTTCTCATTCTGAGAAACCCTATCCTTCACCTCCTTTATCTCCTTCCCGAAGGTAGCGTGAAGGTCCTTCATGAGGAGCATCTGTTCCTCCTGTCGGCGGGCCTGTTCCTCTTGTCCGCTCTGCAGCTGTTCTTTCAACTGACGGACCTGTTCCTCCTGTCCGCTCTGCAGCTGCTCTTTCAACTGACGGACCTGTTCCTACTGTCGGCGAGCCTGCTCCTGCAGCATCACCATCAGAGCACCTAAGTCAGGTGCTGCAGATGTAGGAGCTACCAACGGGCCTGCAGCCGGTGGCTGGCCTTCCGACGTCTGCGGCGTTGCACCACCAAATCTCCTCTGGTATGTCTCCTGCTGGCGTTGACTTCGGGTACGGACACCCTCCGATTCCTCCATTTGGTAAAATCGGCATGATTTTATCCCACTTCTGACACCAATTGTTACGAGCTTGAAGTTCGTGACAATAAAAATTGCCGATAAAATTACCTAAATTAACACTTTAATTTACTTTACACTAATTAAAGTTAAAAACACTAATAATTAATCACACTGATTAACTTTATTCCGCTGCGAAACTTCGCGTGTCTCGCCAACTTCAATACTACTTCGATCGCATCTTGCAGCGCCTATTTATTTAAATTAGCAAAGAAGCATCCGGAATATTCAAGTAAATGCGCGCAAAGGGACGAGTGTGCGAGTGTAGATTTTCTAGAAACTTAGTTCTTCGGATGGCGCTGTCGGTTGAGTGATTTGTGATGTCATTTTCTCAATGCTCCCCTCGCTCTCGTTCCTGACACTAGATGGCGCTAGTGTATCGTCGACTTGAGCGCGTAACAATATCTAGAGTGAGCCCTCGTACTTGCTGATCTCCTAAGATTATGATTTTTGGTGTTGACGAAGTATTTTTAATTTCTTTATAGTATTTATTTTCTATTTTTGCATTTTTGCATGTCTGAAGTCTCTTTATCTTCGGGTTCATTTTCAATTTTGTATTCATTTGTTATACCTGTATTAGTAGGATTTATATAAGAAAGTTTTTTGCAAATAATTTCAGAAGCATTCAGTGGTGATATTCTAGGTGTCTTAGTTTGCAAATAAATGATTTTTTGCTTAATGAAATAGGTATTCGCTTTGCAATGGGTGGGCAAGTAAACTTATCATCACCAGTAAGTTTTTCAAGCAGTGTATAGTTCTGTCTTTCTCTTGTAATTTTAAATTCAATAATTGAATCTGCGAACGAAAAAGTTCCGTTTTTACTGAGGACAATTGTAGGCTTAACTCATCGACAGTTGATTTATTTAGGGCGTGGATTAAGTGGTCACTGTGACCAGTTGTATCAAACAGAGTGTAATTTCTTAACGACTGACTTATTTGTAAGTTCTCAGAATCATCAGAGAAAGTTCTCTTTCGTCTTCTCATTGTAATGTTTTCCATATTTTATTCGAATTTTATTAAATGTCAAATACCTAATAACCTTACTATATAAAATAAAAATCAAACAAATATCAAATTAAAAAAAGAAATAAAAAATTAAATAAATAACAGAAGTAATTTTCAAAATTATACAAAGTATAAACAAGAAATAAAAGATAAATAAGTAAAATTAAGACTAAAATATAACACCGTCTTTACAATATTATTACAATTAACCCTCTCACTTCTTTACTGTTATATTTACGTCGCAATGAATGAGTTAATTTTTAGATTAATGATTTGGAAAAACTTTTAAATTGTAAAAATATATGGAGTCGATTCTGCAACCGCGAGCACTTGCGGGTAGTCGGATAGTTCGGTTCGATCGGAGAACGACTACATACATATATTGGTTGCGCGGAAAAAACCATTCGTATTTATTTTATATTTGACGGTAGGTTGCCAAGTCGGTTATCCCTTTCCAAAACGATATCATTCATACCCTCCTATCGACACATCGGGGTGGTGGGGTGGGAGGGGAAAGAAGGTGATTCTAGAATGTCACGTAATCATCGGAACCGAAGATATATAAGGCACGCGCGACCGACGCGCAAGCTCTCTTCCCGCCGCGCTCGTTGTTGGAACCACACCGCTAGTAGAACCGCTCTAGCCTGGAAGCAGTCGAGCTCCAGGAAACCCGCCTCACCTCGTGTGAGATATAGTCGCGCACCGCCTCTCTCCGGAGTGTTCCAGAAGAAGTTCCAGAAGTCGCAGTTATAGTGCTCGACCGCATAGAAGATCCCGGTGAGTCAATATCCAATATTATTGCCTGCTTGATATAATTGTTTTAACCCGCTCCAATTTTGTGTTTCCCTAATCAAGCAGGATTCCTCTCATCGATTTGGCAAATAATAGTTCATTTTAGGGAAGAGCGAGTGCATTGTACTGCGCGCTATAGTCGTCGTTATAAGCGTAGAAGCATTTTGTAGATACAGTCCACTTAGATTAATATCTCGCATAATAGGTTTAAGGTTCGACCGGGGAACTAGACTTCGGCAACCTTAGACACGTGGCTCCACCATTTTATGGTCACTTCGGCAGGATTTGGACTGGTTTAGTAGTCGTTCAACCATTTTCTGGTCGAATTATTAGATTAATTATTTAGATAATGCACTCTAGTTTATGGAATAGTCTTAAATAGTGTTCGTTTAAATTTAAATTTTGGTTAGGTACTCGCAAACAGAATTATTCATTTAAATAGTGTTTGTAATTGGTTTAAATTTAAAGCTTATTAGTCGCTTAAATAATTGAAACAGTGTAATAGCAATCGTTTTGTACGCGTACCCGACAATTTTCATAAAATTATTTTGAGTCTAGCGAGCGACACGCGTCACCTCGACTCGCCGTAACAGGTGTTCGATTTAATTACGTAATACGGCATACCGAGTGTCCATCGTCCATCGTTGTGCGTTGTGAGATTAATTGTGATTAATATAACTTTGTTATAATAATTTAAAATGTCAGTTAGTGGAAGTGAATTTAAAATTAAAACGCTTTATGCCAAGAGGCACGTACTTTTTTCACGTATACAAAGCATTAGCGATCACATAAAGAACATTAATATAGAAGCTGTGCGGGAAACTTTTCTGAATGAAATTGAAACGGTGGATTCTTTGCGGACAGATTACGAAAGAATATTAGACCAAATTAATCATTTGGAATTACAAATCGACCCGAAATACATAGTGAACTACCAACCGCTGCTGGCATTCGAAGATATGTTGTGTCGCGTGAAGAGAACGGCAAAACTCCTACAATCTCAAAACGAAGCAAAGCCGGAAATACAGGTACGTCCACGTGACTCAATTAGGTTGCCGCCAATAGATATTCCGGTATTCAATGGTGATATTAAGACGTGGCCCTTCTTTTTCAGTAATTTTCAAAACAATATACACAATAACCCATCGTTATCGGACGCTGAAAAATTATATTACTTAATTAGTAAACTTAGTGGCATGGCACAGTCGTTCTGCTCTGGTTTTACACCTACAGCAAACAATTACTTATTAATATTCGAAACGCTTAAAACTAAATATGAAGATAGGAGAATGTTAGCTTCCGAATATTTGAACCAGATATTCGATCTTAAACCTATATCATCCACGAACATCAACGGCTTAGAGCAGTTTCTAGATAAATTTGTGGCATCGGTGGCTGCACGCAAGAATTTAAAATTTAATGACCTTATGGACGTGGTGTTTCTCCATATTGCACTAAAGAAATTAGACCCCGACACCGTGCGTGCGTTTAGAAATGGAGCATCGTAGCTCGGAGTTGCCTTCCTTTCATTCATTAGCATCGTTCGTGCGAGATCAAATAAAGGTGATGCAGCGCTCCCCGAATGTTAAACAGGAGATTAAAAGGTGCGTCGACCGTAGACAGACTCAACCATCTAAAACAGCAGGATCGTTAACGTACGTAACCACTACGTCAGCATCACTTCAGCATACATGTATCGTATGTAAAGATAAACACGGTAATTTGTATAATTGTGCGACTTTTCGTAAATGAGTTCACCAAGCGAACGTTATAAATTAGTAAAGACAAACAACCTATGTCTGAACTGCTTAAGTGATAAGCATTTAGTTGCAAAATGCAATTCGAGTTCCGTATGTAGCAAGTGCGCCAGGAAATATCACACGCTATTACATTTTGAAAATAGCAACATAGCGGCGTCAAGTAAAGCGGATAAGGAATTCACCCCTACTAAAGTCAACGATTCTAGCGGTCGACCTGGTGATGTCGCTCTGTGCTCATTGGCAAATATGGGAGCACAACCTCCTGCAACCGTGTTACTGGGTACGGCGCGTATTTTGGTTAGGGATTCGCGTGGAAACGAACAAAGCGTCCGTGCACTGCTGGACAGCGGAGCCCAAAATAGCTTTATAACGCGACAATGTTGTCAGCGCTTAGGCTTAGTAATAAATAGGTCACTTTCATGTCCTGTAGTCAAAGGCATCGGAGGTACTAGTAAAGCTACCCAGGGTATATATAAATTTAATATTTTATTCTCGGATAGATCGTAATGTTAACTTTGATATAAATGCACTAGTAGTGGATAGGGTCACTGAACGGTTGCCAACCGTTTCGGTTGACACCTCGGCAATGATTGAATTTAAAAATTTTACTCTAGCAGACGACACTTACGCCGTTCCTGGAAACATAGACATGCTCATTGGAGCATCGCTTTTCCCTCATCTTTTGTTAAACAATAAGGTCAGGGGCAACTCCTCGCATACCGCGCCTTACGCACTGGAAACCGTATTGGGCTATGTTATCATTGGCTCCGCCCCCATCATAGATAGTATTTCGGCAACCTCTTATTGTGGTATGGCTGTCGAACCGCTCGAGTCGTTAGTCCGCAAATTTTCCGAGATGGAGGAGGTGAACGTCCCACCCATAGCTAGCTCAGATGACAGATTATGCGAGGAAATTTACGTCCGCACGACCGTTCGTGATTGCGACGGTAGATATAGTGTAGCGCTACCCTTTAAAGGAGATGTTTTATCTCTCAGCGATTCGCGTCAAATGGCGGAAAAACGTTTCTACAGCTTGGAGCGTAGGATGCTCGCTTCACCCCAGTTAAAGGAAGCTTATGATGGCGTCAACAACGAATATATAAGAGAAGGTTACATAATACTCGTGGCTTCGAAATTAGATAACTACGAAGACACACCGTCGTATTTCATACCACACCACGGGGTCATTAGGGAGGACAAACTTACATCTAAGTTACGTGTAGTGCTCGACGCCAGTGCTAAAACTGGCACTCACCTGTCGCTTAACGATATCCTCTATAGTGGGCAAAATTTACAGGGCAGTTGATTTAATGTAATAGCCAATTTTCGTTTGTTTAGTATAGCACTATCCGCCGATATTCGCCAAATGTTTCTTTGCGTGGGGGTCCGTGAATGCGACCGTAGATTCCAACGCATTTTATATCGTTTCAACCCAAAGGAACATCTAATGGTGTTTGAATTTAACCGCGTTTGTTTTGGTTTAAAGTCGAGCCCATTTCATGCGTTACGCACGGTGCGACAGCTCGCTCACGATGAAGGTCCCTCTTACCCTAAAGCTAAGAGGGCAATTGAGAGCGGTTTATATATGGATGATTTTGTATACTCGGTCGATAGCGTGGAGGAGGCCACCCTAACCACCGCCGAAGTTATAAAGCTCATGAAATCGGGTCAATTCGACCTTGTCAAGTGGACTAGTAATTCGCGTCCGGTTTTAGATACAATCCCACTATCACACCGCTTTTCGGCGATAAAGGAATTCTACGATTCTGATACACACAAGGTGCTCGGTCTGTGTTGGTCACCAGAGTCCGACGTGTTTAGCCTTAAGGTAAATCCGCCCGTAGAGAAATGCACAAAGCGCGCAATACTGTCATGCATTGCTAGATTATGGGATGTCATGGGTTTCGTAGCTCCGGTGGTATTATACGCTAAGCTTTTGATTAAACAACTTTGGTTATTTGAATGCGATTGGGATGATTCACCGCCTGACAGCATTGTTCGGTTGTGGCAGCATTTTAGAGAGGAACTTCTTTTACTAAGAGAAATTAAAATACCACTTTGTCATACGTTGTCTAGCGACCCCTCGGAACCGCTGGCTCTAACTCCAGCACATTTTTTGAATTTAACGCCTTTAAAGTATTTGCCCGCCGCAGATATGGATGAGAACAGACTTAGCATTTCCGCACGCTACAAATTATTAGACCGGTTAGTGCAATCGTTTTGGAAACGATGGAGGATGGAATACTTGCATACTTTGCAGTCTCGGCAAAAATGGAACACAGCGACTGAGCCTTTAGCTGTAGGAACTGTAGTTGTGCTCACCAAAGAGAATACGCCGCCTTTTCACTGGCCGTTAGGAATTGTCGAAGAGGTCTTTCCCGGTTCCGACGGAGTAATTAGGATAGCTCGCGTTAAGACCACGGTTGGGTCTTACCTGCGTCCTGTTTGTCCGTTTGTGCCCCTTGCCTCTTCCATAATTTAAATTAGCTTTCTAGATTAAATATTGTAGTTGAATTTAGGTAATCTTAGCGTTAGTTAGTTATTTTGTTAGTTGATCTTAGTTCTAGTTGTTTTAGTTAATTTTCAAGGAAATCCTTCAAGGGCGGGGGAGATGGTTGCGCGGAAAAAACCATTCGTATTTATTTTATATTTGACGGTAGGTTGCCAAGTCGGTTATCCCTTTCCAAAACGATATCATTCATACCCTCCTATCGACACATCGGGGTGATGGGGTGGGAGGGGAAAGAAGGTGATTCTAGAATGTCATGTAATCATTGGAACCGAAGATATATAAGGCACGCGCGACCGACGCGCAGCTCTCTTCCCGCCGCGCTCGTTGTTGGAACCACACCGCTAGTAGAACCGCTTTAGCCTGGAAGCAGTCGAGCTCCAGGAAACCCGCATCACCTCGTGTGAGATATAGTCGCGCACCGCCTCTCTCCGGAGTGTTCCAGAAGAAGTTCCAGAAGTCGCAGTTATAGTGCTCGACCGCATAGAAGAAACATCCCGGTGAGTCAATATCCAATATTTATTGCCTGCTTGATATAATTGTTTTAACCCGCTCCAATTTTGTGTTTCCCTAATCAAGCAGGATTCCTCTCATCGATTTGGCAAATAATAGTTCATTTTAGGGAAGAGCGAGTGCATTGTACTGCGCGCTATAGTCGTCGTTATAAGCGTAGAAGCATTTTGTAGATACAGTCCACTAAGATTAATATCTCGCATAATAGGTTTAAGGTTCGACCGGGGAACTAGACTTCGGCAACCTTAGACACGTGGCTCCACCATATATATAGAATACCAAGTAGTCGCAACTCCCACGCTTATCTTAAACCCTTATTTTTATATATATAGTCAGTTTGCATGACATCTTTCTGGCCTAAGGGTAAGTTATAAAGACTAAAGCCCTCAAAGATGTCGGAGTTTTCAATTTTATTCAAATATATATATATATATATATATATATATATATATATATATATATATATATATATATATATATAATTGAATAAAATTGAAGTGTATGTCTGTAATACTAAGCACGGAATAGTTTAACTTAATTTTTAAAAAAAAAGGAGAAAAATTGATGAATTATCTTGAATCTAAATAACGCTACAGCAATATATCCTACTCAGGTAGAATAAAATAAAATATATTTCACTGAAAGAAACTTTGCCTAACAAATACTCTTGCTTTTTTGTTATAAGACGAAGTTACAAAGCCTTGATGTTATCATCACTTCATCATTACATCCCTTCACAAATCCACCGCTGAACATAGGGCTTTCCCAAGGAATGCCACAAAGCACGGTTCAGAGCCCCCCTTCATCCATCGACTTCCTGAATATCTTATCAGGTCGTCACTCCAACTATTGGGGATCGCCCTACATTACGCCGTTGACCGGTACGAGGTTGCCACTCGAGAACCTTTTTTCCCATCGTTCATCGGATCTTCGAGATGCATGGTCCATTGCCACTTCTGCTTACTAATCCGTTGGGCTATTTCGGTCACTCAGGTTCTACTGCGGATATCCTCATTTTAGTTTATCATACAGAGAAACCCCAAGCAAAGCCCTCTCCATAGCTCGAAGGTCGGTAAGCAAAGTTTTGCCATTATTAATGATTTCTTATGTTTACGCGAACAAAAATATTACATAAATAGTTACAATAAAACTTTACGTTTAAATTAATAAAAAAAAAATTAAAACAAAGTTGATGAGGTTTTTAATATGTGATTAAGTTTTTAATGTAAGGGTGGAATATTTTATCGAAAGGAGACAATCGTTTCTGGGCCCTCTAACAATTTTAACAGTTTATTTTCGGAAATTTTTTCTTCTTAAATTACGGAAAGTAGTGAAAGTTCAGTGTCACATTTCCAAGGGGAATTTTATTGAAGAAATTCCTGTTTTATTTCATGATCCTTCAGTGTTCACCCTTTTAGTAGGGTAAATAAGTATACAGTTCACATAGGTACATACTACAGGCATTATGCCCGGGACTATTTCCACAGATGCGCATAATCTTAGTCGTCAATAATCGGAATCGAACTTCTTCCTCTGGGGTCACGCCCACCTCGTTGTATCGAACCCAATGTCTGTGAATAGAAGGTCAATAATTTATTGATCTTAGATCGTTGCGTAACCTAATATAAACGACTTCAATTTAATATTGGCAATAGTAATTTTAATGCGTAACTGTATACTGATCCTGTTAACCAAGCCTAGCTCACATTAGATCGCGCAATACCAACCTTACGCCCGCCAAGTAGTGATCGAATTAGATCAGAATTATGTAAACATGTCTACCTATGAAAAAACTATTTTTTCGTTTTAAACAAAACCAAAGACACTATGCAATAGATATTAGTATCAAAGACAAAGATATGCTCTTTTATTTTAAACCATAACCTGGCAATGTTTCTTAGAAAAAAAAAAAAAAGAAATCACTCTGAACTTTCGGCGTTCCACGTGCCGTTTTGATAAATGTGCTCCGTCTTTTTTATAGAATTTTATATTTGTGTCTGGACTAAAAACGAAAGTATTATACTTTTTTTATATTCCTTGTAATATAGTGAACACATATATATATAATTTGTGGTATAAAAAAGTGAAAAGTAAATTGCCAAAAGTGCTTCAAAATCTGGAAGGCCAATTATGGCGGCTGGGTCATAAATGTGGTATTTTTCACATTCTCATTTATTTTTAGTGTAAAATGTAAGTAAAAATAGTTTTCTTACATATTTCAAATAATTTGACGTTGTATTTATTTCAAATTCACACAAAACTATTTTAGAAATATTGTTCTAAATGTCACACAGATAAAATATTAATATTTAATTTTTTTTAATTTCTTTATATTTTATATTTTGGTATGAGTAACGAATGGAAACACATAAAACATAAAAATATACATATTTCTAAACAATTTGATATAAATTGCTCCAAAAACAAAAGTGTAGAATTCAAATTAGTAGTAATTTTGTCACTAAAATTGAAGTACATACTACTACTGTGCTATACAGGGTAATTTACGTATTTTATTACAATTTCTAGCAACCAAAAATAATTTTATTCGATAGTTTATACATTCAACAAGAATTCCTGTAAGTTTTATCCATAAATATTGTCTCAAAGTGAAAATATAGCAAAATTTGCAATATAGCAAAAAATTTGCTTATTTTCAAATTTTGCCGCCATTACGGTCCCGAGCGAACGGGAGTATAACATGTCGCGCGCTGTCAGAGCTTACAGGTATCAAAATAATCTCGAAAATATTGTATTACATATTATTATATTATTGTATTACATATCAATCTAAAAATATTTATACTAATAATAGAATTAAATACTTTCTTCCTTTTGACGTAGTTAGGAACACATTTTGCATTGAAAGCTTTATTTCACATTTTTTTATTTAATGATTTCTTATTTTTACGCGAACACTATACATTGATTAAAACTACATTTACTGATTTTATCGCTTTTTATTTATATTAATTTTAATACCCGAAACGTCGAACCGACCCGACACCCGAAACGACTTATTGAATGGGTGCTGGAAAGCACCCGAAACGTCGAACCGACCCGACACCCGAAACGACCCATTTAATGGGTGCTGGAAAGCACCCGAAACGTCGGGTATTAAAATTAATATAAATAAAACGCGATAAAATCCGTAAAAGTTGTTTTAATCAAAGTTTTTTTATTTTTTATTCACCCGAAAATGGATTTTTTTTGTAGAATAAGGATGACAGACGAGCACACAGTTCAACTGATGGTAAATGAATGCTGTGTCCCATAGACAACTACATCTATCTCCGATTAAGAATCACAATGCAGGTGCGTTATCATCCCTGTGGACTAAGATGGATTGCCTCGTTTCCTTTAAAAAGGATCTGCGGTTCTTCACACTCACCCTACGAAACACAGCAGCTTTAAGCTGCCCTTTCATTGCCCATTCATACTAATATTGTGTGAGAGTGAGTTCCTACCCTGGACAAACCAATCCATTTGTTCTACAACTAATATAGATGCAGTGTGGCTCTACCACATAAATTTGTATGTTTAAATGGAAGTTTAAAATTAAATACAAGTATAAATCTCTTAGGCACCGGTTCTGCTAGTTCACTAAGTCTCGTAAAGTAATGAAAGATACACCCTTTACGAACTTAAATTAAGATCCGCTAAAATAGAATAGGTGGATAAAATTATGTCCTAGAAATAACTTAAGTTTCTTAAGTGATTTTGTTCTAAAATTGATTTAACATTTCTATTGTTATTAAATGCGCTTAGTATTATGAAATAGTTGTTTAAAATAAAAATTATTCTGCTTTTTTTGAATTGAAAACTTCTTTAGGCATGTTGGGTACTTTTGGAATGGAAAAAAGCGCTAAAGTCGCGTGACTGTCACTCTTGGATACATTTTTTATAGAATTAGGGTGACAACCGAGCTCACAGTCCACCTGATAGTAAGTGGATGCTGTGGCCTATAGACATCTACATTTAACCTCGATAAAGTATCAAAATGCGGAGCTACTCTACCGCTATCAACCCTGAGAAATAAGATAGAATGCCTCGATTCCAGTAAAATGGGTCTCCGGTTCTCTACACTCACTATACGAATCTTAACAGCATTAAGCTGCTATTTTACGCTGGTATTCAGTGAGACCGTGGTTCTATATATATTAAAAGTACATAAAGCTTAGAAGTTTTCATTTCTAACGTGCGACACGACGTTCGACAGATAGTTTTATTTTTCATTCGTTATTGAACTTTATTTATTAATTTTCAAACTTTTATTGCTGTATGGGCATTCCGTATGCATGTCACGTCAGAAGGGAGAGGGGAGAGGAGTTCGTCACAATAATTTAGAAATCATTCAAATAACGGAAATTTTCTTCTAACAAAAATGCTTACTACGAGGCAGACACGTGGTGTTGAGAGTGTTTTCAGCACCCTGTTGTATATGCCGTCGGGTCCGGGTTCTGATTTTTTGCGATTGTTTATTGTTTCTGTGTCCTTATCGACAGTCATGGGATCTAAGAGGTGGTAGCTGCAAGGCGAGAGGGATCAATGGGTTCGCTAGAAGAAGTGCATTGACACTCTTAACTGTCCGCGTGGCATTGGAATCGTCAAAAGAGATATTGGGCGTTCCTGCTTAGGTGCTTAGGTTCCTGCGTAGGTTTGCAGTTTAGGTCTCCAGCTATTATAATTCCAGAGCCTAAGTTTAGCGAATTCGAAATATCTGGTTCTAATAATTGCTTAAGTGTGGTGGTAGGTACAATACACACCCGCGATTGTTCGCTTGGTATCACTCTTTGTGGCAATTGATACAGCTCGGAGGCATAACCGCCTCGGTCGTGTGGGTGCAGTCAGTAGTATCATGGTTACTTAGGCACTTAATGCACCTAGACCTGGTGTAGCAGTTTTTAGCCGAGTAGCGGTAAAGTTGGCGTCTTTGGCACTGACCAACGATGTCCGTTTTTCAGGGAACTTTAACTGCAATCTCAGTTAGGTTGCAGATGTGCAGAACGTTGAAAATCTTCTTGCCTTCTGGAGACATGTCCAGAATGACAAGGCACTAGTTTTAGTAGCATTTCTTATCGATTTGATGGTGGATCCTGTACACCTCCAGGACCGAAAGATTTTGTGATTCTAAGTCATATAATACGTGGACGGTATCTAGCTCCTTGGGGAGTCCACGTACGATCACGCGAGGGTTGCATTCCTCCGGGAGGGCATAAGTATGAAAACTGATTTTTTGGTTGCGCGGGTGGTTTCTCATCCTGCGGAAGTCATCTTTCAAACCAACGAAACTTCATATGTGCTGGCTGGTATTTTTCACCTTGGGGTAGTAGATGTTTTTGTGTCCAACCAGTCGGAGAGGTTATTTCACTTAGTCTTAGTTTGGACGATGATTGGTGGCGGTGGCTTTTCCCTACTTTCACCCCGACTAGTCACTACTTTCACGCGGTCCGGTGACGTTCGTCATGTGATCCTCTGTTTATCTCTTTCTAACAATTTGACAAAAAAAAAGATGAAATTAACACTTAAAGCAATCGAAATACCTATTAAATGAATCTCGAATGAAAGTTAGCTCCCGAAGTTTATTGTAAGAATGCTCAGTCTCGATAATTTTTGAAGCGCAAGTTACAACAAATGTTCGAAACTTGTGCTTTCCCTTTTGTTTATTTTAGATTTTACCTGCAGTGATAATTCAGTTCAATAATAGATTAACTTACACTGATTTTTAGCTACTGATTACTAAGTTATCATTTTTGGCAAGTTATTTCTCAAAAGTTAGAGTAATCGAAAACGGAAACGAGACATGGGAGGGGAAGGGGAAAAGTTTTTTTTTATATGAGAGGGGGCGCAAACAAACATACCGTTCACCTGATGGCAAGTGACTTGAAGTGACTGCCGCCCATGAACAACTGAGGAATAGCAGATGCGTTCTTCGCCTTTTAAAAAAGAGTAGGTTCTTATCTCGAAGATACCTAAGATGAGACTAATGTTCCAGAAATGTATCTAGTGGTAATTGATTTCATAAGGAAATTGTGCGAGAAAAAAAAACACACGTTCAATTCCCTTTTGTTATGCGATTAATTTAACTGGACTAAAAAAGTTAAATTAGTTACTTAGTAACTCTTAATAAATAAATACAAAAAAGATAAACAATAACATTAAAACCAAAGTAAATTTACTTTGAATCTTTGTGTGGCGGCGCTGTCGTAACGCCACAAGCGAAACACACCGAAGCCTAAATCACGCTATCAAAATTCCGAATCATAAACAGTATATGTAGAACATCTCCGAACTATCACTTGGAGAGTTGGCCGTTGTGTTCCGGGCAGAACACCTTTCCCGGTGGGAGATCTCCCCATTTTGCTTCCACGGCCACAGTGGTGACCACCCAACGTGATCTGAACACGCAACCAACAACCTTCGGAAACTTCAAGCTTCATCATCGTCATAGAGTACCCCACCCATTCGCTCCCGAGCAGATATCGTCTGCAGTCTTTCATATCCTGCAAGCCATCTAGCTTCACAAGGTTCATCGCAGCACTGGAATAATAATGCTTCCTGTTCCTTCAAGCTACACTCTGCGCTACAGTGTTCGGCACGGCTCTGAGCCTTACTGCTCGCCTCTGCTTCACGGCACTCTCGCGGATTACTTGCCTTCTTCTCGACTCACCGCAGACTACAAGGCAATCTCCTGGCACTTGCACATTTGTCGACAACGAGACTGCACTATCAACCTCCGGTCTGAGCAGGGGGGTGATGTGGCGGCACTGTTGTGGCGCCAAAAGCGAAACAAACCGAAGCCTAAATCACGCTATCAAAATTCCGAATCATAGACAGTATATGTAGAACATCTCCGAACTATCACACGAAGCGTTGGCCGCTCCCCGGGCAGAACACCTTGCTCGGCGGGCAATCTCCCCTTTTCTATCCACGGCCACATTTGCTTAAGATTTAACTACATTATGTAATGTTAATATTTTAGTTTACTATTAAATATAGGGGATGGACTGGCAAGACTGAGAGGGTGGGGTAAAATGAATAATTCGTCTAGTTCATGGAATATTATAATGCACAATATTATAGTATTGTATGGTCTAGTCTTTTGTCAAATTGTTAGAAAGAGGTAAACAGAGGATCACGTGACGAACGTCACCGGAACGCGTGGAAGTAGTGACTAGTCGGGGTGAAAGTAGGGAAAAGCCACCGCCACCAATCATCGTCCAAAATAAGACTAAGTGAAATAACCTCTCCGACTGGTTGGACACAAAAACATCTACTACCCCAAGGTGAAAAATACCGGCCAGCACATATGAAGTTTCGTTGGTTTGAAAGATAACTTCCGCAGTATGACAAACCACCCGCGCACCCAAAAAAATCAGTTTTCATACTTATGCCCTCCCGGAGGAATGCAACCCTCGCGTGATCGTACGTGGACTCCCCGAGGAGCTAGATACCATTCACGTATTATATGACTTAGAATCACAAAATCTTTCGGTCCTGGAGGAGCACAGAATCCTCCACCAAATCGATAAGAAATGCTACTAAAACTAGTGCCTTGTCATTGTGGACATATCTCCAGAAGGCAAGAAGATTTTCAACGTTCTGCACATCTGCAACCTAACTGAGATTGCAGTTGATGTCCCCTGAAAAACGGACATCGTTGGTCAGTGCCAAAGACGCCAACTTTACCGCCACTCGGCTAAAAACTGCTACACCAGGTCTAGGTGTATTAAGTGCCTAAGTGACCATGATACTACTGACTCGGTCGTGTGGGTGCACGACCGAGGCGGTTATGCCTCCGAAGCTGTATCAATTGCCACAAAGAGTGATACCAAGCGAACAATCGCGGGTGTGTATTGTACCTACCACCACACTTAAGCAATTATTAGAACCAGATATTTCGAATTCGCTAAACTTAGGCTCTGGAATTATAATAGCTGGAGACCTAAACTGCAAACCTACGCAGGAACCTAAGCACCTAAGCAGGAACGCCCAATATCTCTTTTGACGATTTCAATGCCACTCGGACAGTTAAGAGTGTCAATGCACTTCTTCTAGCGAACCCATTGATCCCTCTCGCTTTGCAGCTACCACCTCTTAGATCCTATGACTGTCGATAAAGACACAGAAACAATAAACAATCGCAAAAAATCAGAACCCGGACCCGACGGCATATGCAACAGGGTGCTGAAAACACTCTCAACACCACGTGTCTGCCTCGTAGTAAGCATTTTTGTTAGAAGAAAATTTCTGTTATTTGAATGATTTCTAAAATATTGTGACGAACTCCTCTCCCCTATCCCTTCTGTCTTGACATGCATACGGAATGCCCATACCGCAATAAAAGTTTGAAAAGTAATAAATAAAGTTCAAAAACGAATGAAAAATAAAACTATCTGTCGAACGTCGTGTCGCACGTTAGAAATGAAAACTTTTAAGCTTTATGTACTTTTAAACATTATTTTTGTATCTATGTAGTTTATAGAATATTATATTATTATTATTTACGTGGTAGAGCCACGCTGAAGCTATGTTATGGTTGTATGGGTCGGCTTGACCGGGATAGAACCACGCTTTTACTGAATACCAGCGTAAAATAACAGCTTAATGCTGCTAAGATTCGTATAGTAAGTGTAGAGAACCGGAGACCCATTTTACTGGAATCGAGACATTCTATCTTATTTCTCAGGGTTGATAGCGGTAGAGTAGCTCCGCATTTTGATACTTTATCGAGGTTAAATGTAGATGTCTATAGGCCACAGCATCCACTTACTATCAGGTGGACTGTGAGCTCGGTTGTCACCCTAATTATAAAAAAAATTTTTCAAGAGTGACAGTCACGCGACTTTAGCGCTTTTTACCATTCTAAACGTACCCAACATGCCTTAAGAAGTTTTCAATTCAAAAAACAGCAGAATTATTTTTATTTTAAACAACTATTTCATAATACTAAGCGCATTTAATAACAATAGAAATGTTAAATCAATTTAAAAAAAAAGCACTTAAGAAACTTAAGTTATTTCTAGGACATAATTTTATCCACCTATTCTATTGTAGTGGATCTTAATTTAAGTTGGTAAAGGGTGTATGTTTCATTACTTTACGAGACTTGTGCGTAAGAGATTTATACTTGTATTTAATTTTAAACGTCCATTTAAACATACATATTTATGTGGTAGAGCCACACTGCATCTATATTAGTTGTAAAACAAATGGGTTGGCTTGTCCAGGGTAGGAACTCACTCTCACACAATATCAGAATGAATGGGCAATGAAAGGGCACCTTAAAGCTACTGTGTTTCGCAAGATGAGTGTGAAGAACCGCAGAGCCTTTTTAAGGAAACGAGGCATTCCATCTTAGTCCACAGGGATGATAACGCACCTGCATTTTGATTCTTAATCGGAGATAGATGTAGGTGTCTATGGGACACAGCATTCATTTACCATCAGTTGAACTGTGTGCTCGTCTGTCATCCATATTCTACAAAAAAAAAATTAAATAATTTTCGGGTGAATAAAAAATAAATAAACTGTTAAATTACGCTTTTAATGCAAAATGTGTTCCTAACCGCGTCAAAAGGAAGAAGGTATTTAATTCTATTATTAATTTATATATTTTTAGATTGATATGTAATACAATGTTTTCAGTATACATTAGTTACTCAGTATACATTTACGCATTAAAATTACTATTGCCAATAAGTCGGTTATATTACGAGTAGGTTACTCAACGATCTAAGATCAACAAATTATTGACCTTCTATTCACAGACATTGGGTTCAATACAACGAGGTGGGCGTGACCCCAGAGGAAGAAGTTCGATTCAGATTATTGACGACTAAGATGATGCGCATCTGTGGAAATGGTCCTGGGCATAATGCCTGTAGTATGTACCTATGTGAACTGTATACTTATTTACCCTACTGTTAGGGTGAACATTGAAGGATCATGAAATAAAACAGGAATTTCTTCAATAAAATTCCCCTTGTAAATGAGACACTGAACGTTCACTACTTTCCCTTATTTAACTTTTTCTTTCTTGATTAACATAACATAAAAACTCACGCTTGTCACACAGAGGGGTAGGCATAGACTACAGTTTTCATTTGGCATGACCCTGACACATCTCTTTCGTCTCCTCCACATCCATATACCTACTCATATTTGTTCGTCAGTTAAAGGCACTCTTAATTTTGGCCATTTTCAATGCATCGCCAATTTGGTCGATACACTTTCACCTAGGACGTCCCTTTCTGACTCTGCTCACTTCTGCAAAATAAATTTGCTTTTTCACCCTTTCCTAATTCATTCTTCCTACATGTCCAAACTCTCGAAGCATTCCTCTGTTAATCCTAGTCACAACATCATCTACCTAATCCAAACCACATTAACTTTTCTCTTATCACATAAATTCTCACCTTATTATTCATATTTAGTCCTAACACTCCTTAACAATCGCATTTCTATTGCGTTTATTCTACTCTCACTCTTCTTCTGCCACACCCAATTTTCACAACCATACGTTAAAGTATGAATTGCCATACCTGCATTTTTTGACACATTCTGACTTCCCACAATAGAGTGGAGAGCCCCATTTACTTTATTCTCTGCGTTTTATCGTCGTTCTATATTCTTATCATATCTCCCATCCTTGTTGAATATACATCACAAATATACAAACGCATCTACTTGATCAACCCCCTTCTATTTTTATTTCACGTATCCTTTAACTTTCTTCTCTTTTAAAACATAAAACATTCACATTACTTGCGTTCACTTACATTACCCTTTCTTTCAATGACCAGTTTATTAATGTAACCATTACTTGCAACTCGGCCTCCAAAGACGCAAATATGACTTGATTATCGGCTCAAAAAGGCATTTGACGGTTAACTAACCCATTCTTAACACGCATTCTTCAACTTTCAAATTTTCCAAACAACTGTCCATAAATAGGTTGAACGGCCACGCGAAAACTGTCTGACAGCCATTGAAGAGAACTTAAAGAGACTCTAATGCGTTTATCAACACTGAGCTTAGCCAAAATTTCAATCAGACCAAACATACCAAAGTTTAAATCAGTGTTCGCATAACCCATCCCTGTCCATTCTGTCATAAGCCATTTCCAAGTCCATGTACGCAAAAAATATTTTTAGTTTTTGGCCAACATTTCTTCGTGATAATACGCATGGAAAAACTTGACCTGTATACCCCATTCCCTTTTTAAATTCTGCTTGCACATCCCAAATATTGTCATCAGTTTCTTTCATATCTCTTTCAATTAGTACCTTAGTGTAAAGTTTTCCCAAAGTACTTTTTACAGTCCCACTGCGACCCTTTTCCTTTATATATTGGAACTATCACGACTTTGCATCAGTCTCCCAGTACCCACTTCAGTTCCCATCATAAATTCAACAAGGTGTACAGCAGCCCTGCCACTACTTGCTCTCCAACCCTTTGCATGTCGAGTGATTATATCCGGCAGCCTAACCTAATTTCATGTTTTCAGTGCTTTCATTATTTCATCTTTACTTACTTCCCTATCTCTTTCCTCTTCTTTCGGAATTTCTATTTAATTTAATTCAAACGTCTCCTTACTCATTAACATGCTATCAAAATATTTCTTACATAAATTTAAACTCAAAGTTTTATCATGCAGAATACAGCCATTTTCGTCTCGTTACGTTCTTACGAATTTTAGAACATTTTATATAATTGGAAGTTATTCGATACTCTTCTATCATTCTTATCCATTCTTTCTTGCTTTTTCCTTTCAACTACTTCTTTTGCTCCCTTATTTAGACGTCTAAAGACTGTCTTTTTTAATATCATCATTCGTAATGCTAGAATTACCAGCGTTGGTTGCTAGTAAATCCAGCCATGCTCTATTCTTTGCTTCAACTTCCATACGTACCTCAGCCTTACACCATAACACATAATTTTTCCTTTTATTTGTTCTTTTAATAACACTGCATACTTCGGTAACTGCATCCACCAAAATTTTCTTAACATTTTACTACACATTCTTTCATCTACAATTATTAAATCTATCATGCATCCATCGTCACCTCTTACCCACATAAGTGAATCTTCTATTGACGAAGGAAAGCGTTTGTCACAAAAATACCCTTTTCCACACATAAGGTGAGTAGGCTTTCGCCATTCTCATTTATACTTTCATCACCAAACGTTCCCAATATCCTTTCATAACCAAGCCTCCTCACCCCAACCCTTCCATTAAAATATCCTAACATAGCAATATTTTCATTTGCGTTATATTTCAACACTATATTTACCATATATAAGGATGGTTGCGCGGAAAACCATTCGTATTTATTTTTATTTGACGGTAGGCTTGCCAAATCGTTTATCCCTTTCCAAACGATAACATTCATACCCTCCTATCGACACATCGGGGTGGTGGGGTGGGAGGGGAGAGAAGATGATTCTAGAATCTCACGCGATCATCGCAACCGAAGGAATAAAAGGCACGCGCGGCCGACGCACAGTCTCTCTTCCCGTCGCGCTCGTCGTTGGAACCACACCGCTTAAGACAATAGTGTCATAGAAGGGCTATTGCCCACGCGCACCGCTAGTATAACCGCTTTAGCCTGGAAGCAGTCGAGCTCCAGGAAACCCGCCTCACCTCGTATGAGAAATAGTCGCGCACCGCACTCTCTCCCGACGCATCACCGGACAAGAAAGCATCTCTGGGGCCCCAGAGTGTCTTCCAGAGGTCGCAGCGCAGCAACATAACATAGTACCCAAGCCGCATAGAAGCAACACCCCAGTGAGCGAACATTCCTACTAGTTCCTGCTTGATATAATTGTGTTTAATAGTTAATCCGCTCCAATTTCATTTTCTCCTAATCAAGCAGGATTCCTTTCATAGATTTTGGCAAGCAATAGTTCGTTTTAGGGAAGAGCGAGTGCATTGTATGGGAAACCGCGTGCTATAGTCGCCATTTTATGTAAACGAAGAAGCATTTCGCATATACAGTCCATTTGGGTTTAACATCTCGCGTAATAGGCTCAAGGCTCGACCGGGGAATTGGACTTCGGTAACCTTAGGCTCGTCGCTCCACCATTTTATGGTCACTTCGGCAGGATTTGGACTGGTGTTTAGTAGTCGTTCAACCATTTTCTGGTCGAATTATTAGATTAATTACTTAGACAATGCACTCTAATTTATGGAATAGACTTAAATAGTGTTCGTTTAGTTTAAAATTAAACTTTGGTTAGTTACTTGCAAATAAAATTAATTATTCATTTTAATAGTGTTCGTTTAGTTTAAGATTAAACTGTTGGTTAGTTACTTGCAAATAGAATTAATTCTTCATTTTAATAGAATTCGTTTAGTTTAAATTTAAACTTTGGTTAGTTACTCGCAAATAGAATTATTCATTTAAATAGTGTTTGTATTTAGTTTAAATTTAAAGCTTATTAGTCGCTTAAGTAATTAAAACAATGTAATCACACGCATTTTCTACGCTTACCCGATAATTTTGATAAAAATATATTGAGTTTAGCGAGCGACGCGCGTCACCTCGGCTCGCTGTACAGGTGTTCAATTTAACGACGTAATACGGCACGCGTGTCCATCCTCCAGCGTTGTGCGATTAATTGTGATTATAAATGATATTAATTACAATAATTTTAAATGGCAGTTAGTGGAAATGAAATTAAAATTAAAACGCTCTATGCCAAGAGGGACATACTTTTTTCACGTATACAAAGTAATAGTGATCACATAAAGAACATTAATGTAGAAGCAGTGCGGGAAACTTTTTTAAATAAAATTGAAACGGTGGATTCTTTGCGGACGGATAATGAAAGGTTATAAGACCAAATTAATCATTTGGAATTACAAATCGACCCGAAATATATAGTGAACTACCAACCGCTTCTAGCATTTGAAGATATGTTGTGTCGCGTGAAAAGAACGGCGAAGCTCTTACAGTCTCCATCTCAAAACGAATCAAAGCCGGAAATCCAGGTACGCCCACAAGACTCAATTAGGTTGCCGCCAATATATATTCCGGTATTCAATGGTGATATTAAGACATGGCTCTTCTTCTTCAGTAGTTTTCAAAACAATATACATAGTAACCCATCGTTATCGGACGCTGAAAAATTATATTATTTAATTAGTAAACTTAGTGGCAGGGCACAGTCAATTTGCTTGGGTTTTACACCTACAGCAAACAATTACTTGTTAATATTCGAAACGCTTAAAACTAAATATGAAGATAAGAAAATGTTAGCTTCCGAATATTTGAACCAGATATTTGATCTTAAACCTATATCATCCGCGAACATCAACGGCTTAGAGAAGTTTTTAGATAAATTTGTGGCATCGGTGGCTGCACTTAAGAACTTCAAATTTAATGACCTTATAGACGTGGTGTTTCTCCATATTGCACTAAAGAAATTAGACCCCGACACCGTGCGTGCGTTTTAAATGGAGCATCGTAGCTCGGAGATGCCTTTCTTTCATTCATTAGCATCGTTTGTGCGAGATCAAATTAAGGTGATGCAGCGCTCCCCGAACGTTAAACAAGAAATTAAAAAATGCGTCGACCGTAGACAGACTCAACCATCTAAAACAGCAGGGTCGTTAACGTACGTAACCGCTACGTCGGCACCACTTCAGCATGTCTGTATCAAATGTAAAGATAAACACGGTAATTTATACTATTGTGCGACCTTTCGTAAATATTCACCAAGCTAACGTTATAAAATAGTAAAGACAAACAACCTACGTCTGAAATGCTTAAGCGATAAGCATTTAGTTGCAAAATGCAATTCTAGTTCCGTATGTAGCAAGTACGCCAGGAAACATCACACGCTATTACATTTTGAAAATAGCAACATATCGGCGTCAAGAAAAGTGGACAAGGAATTCACCCCTACTAAAATCAACGATTCTAGCGGTCGACCTGGTGATGTCGCTCTGTGCTAATTAGCAAATATGGGAGCACAACTTTCTTCAACCGTGTTACTGGGTACGGCACGTATTTTGGTTAGGGATTCGCGTGGAAACGAACAAGGCGTCCGTGCACTGCTGGACAGCGGAGCCCAAAATAGCTTTATAACGCGACAATGATGTCAGCGCTTAGGCTTAGTAATAAATAGGTCACTCTCATGTCCCGTAGTCAAAGGCATCGGAGTTACTAGTAAAGTTACCCAGGGATATATAAAATTAAAATTTTATTCTCGGATAGATCGTAATGTTAACTTTGATATAAATGCACTAGTAGTAGATAGGGTCACTGAACGGCTGCCAACCGTTTCGGTTGACACCTCGGCAATGATTGAATTTAAAAATTTGACTCTAGCAGACGATACTTACGCTGTTCCTGGAAACATATACATGCTCATTGGAGCATCGCTTTTCCCTCATCTTTTGTTAATCAATAAGGTCAGGGGCAACTCCTCGCATACCGCGCCTTACGCACTGGAAACAGTATTGGGCTATGTCATCGTTGCCTCCGCCCTCATCATAGATAATATTTCGGCAACCTCTTATTGTTGTAAGGCTGTAGAACCGCTCGAGTCGTTAGTTCGCAAATTTTGGGAAATGGAGGAGGTGAACGTTCCACCCATAGCTAGCTCAGATGACAGATTATGTGAGGAAATTTACGTCCGCACGACCGTTCGTGATCGCGACGGTAGATATAGTATAGCGCTACCCTTTAAAGGAGATGTTTTATCTTTCGGCGATTCGCGTCAAATGGCAGAAAAACGTTTCTACAGCTAGGAGCGTAGGATGCTCGCTTCACCCCAGTTAAAAGAAGCTTATGACGGTGTCATTAACGAATATATAAGGGAAGGTTGCATATCACTTGTGGCTTCGAAATTATATAACTACGAAGACACACCGTCGTATTTCATACCACACCACGGGGTCATTAGGGAGGATAAACTTACATCTAAGTTACGTGTAGTGCTCGACGCTAGTGTTAAAACTATCACTCACCTGTCGCTTAACGATATCCTCTATAGTGGGCAAAATTTACAGGGCAGTTTATTTAATATAATAGCCAATTTTCGTTTGTTTAGTATAGCACTATCTGCCGATATTCGCCAAATGTTTCTTTGCGTAGGGGTCCGTGAATGCGACCGTAGATTCCAACGCATTTTATATCGTTTCAACCCAAAGGAACCTCTAACGGTGTTTGAATTTAACCGCGTTTGTTTTGGTTTAAAGTCGAGCCTATTTCATGCGTTACGCATGATGAGACAGCTCGCTCACGATGGAGGTCCCTCTTACCCTAAAGGTAAGAGGGCAATTGAGAGCGGTTTATATATGGATGATTTGTATACTCGGTCGATAGCGTGGAGGAGGCCACCCTAACCACCGCCGAGGTTATGAAGCTCATGAAATCAGGTCAATTCGATCTTATCAAGTGGACTAGTAATTCGCGTCCGGTTTTAGACACAATCCCACTATCACACCGCCTTTCGGCGATAAAGGAATTCGACGATTCTGTTACACGCAAGGTGCTCGGTCTGTGTTGGTCACCAGAGTCCGACGTGTTTAGCGTTAAGGTAAATCCGCCCGTAGAGAAGTGCACAAAGCGCACAATACTGTCATGCGTTGCTAGATTATGGAATGTCATGGGTTTCGTAGCTCCGGTGGTATTATACGCTAAGCTTTTGATTAAACAACTTTTGTTATTTGAATGCGATTGGGATGACTCGCCGCCTGACAGCATTGTTCGGTTGTGGCAGCGTTTTAGAGAGGAACTTCCTTTACTAAGAGAAATTAAAATACCGCGTCATATAAACGTCGATAGAAATAGCGTCATCACGGTCGTTGGGTTTGCAGACGCCAGCGAGAAGGCTTACGGGGGCGTTGTAAATTTCAACGTCCAGAATAATGTTAGAAATTCGATTAGCCTCATTAGTTCTAAGTCGAGAGTCTCCCCCCGTAAGGTTGTCTCTCTGGCGCGCTTGGAGCTTTGCGCAATATTAGTACTCACCAAGCTTATTACCGCAGTTATCAGCGCATGTAGGGATAGAGTTCACATAGAAAGGATATTCGCCTTTTCCGACTCCACCGTCGCCTTATGCTGGGTTCATTCTTCACCCCACCGTTGGGATACGTTTGTCGCGAACCGAGTGGCCAAGATCCAAGACGAGTTAGCAACGCAGAACTTTTATCACGTGTCCGGTACGGAAAACCCTGCCGATTGTCTATCCCGTGGACTCACCCCTATGCAAATAATGGACCACCCGCTTTGGTTCCAGTGACCTTCTTGGGTTCACTTGGATCCCTCGCAATGGCCAATAACCGATTTCGAACCTTCGTCAGTGTCACAACCGCCGGAAGAGAAGAGACACGCTCTAGTGGCGAACGTTCCGAGCGAGGTTTCTCCAATCATTGCTTTGGCGAACCGCTTGTCCTCTTGGTCGAAATTATTGCTTAGCGTAATTTACGTTTGTCGATTCGCGAAGCTTTTACCGCGACGTTCGTTTGTCCTAGCGTCCGATTACGACTATTCCGAGTTGCTAGTATTGCGTGAACTTCAACGTGCGCATTTTTCGGAAAAAATTACAAGATTACAATCGAATAGAGCTTGTAGTCGCGCCTTTCAACGCCTTAAGCCATTTTTACAGGATGGGATTGTAAGGGTAGGTGGACGCTTGTCCAACTCGCAGTTTAGTTTCGACCAACGGCACCCTATAGTTTTACCGCGTAAAGACCATATCATGAATTTATTAGTCGATTACCATCATAAATTGAATTCGCACGCCGGCCCCGACTTGCTGATGTCGATCTTGCGTCAGAATTATTGGATTATTTCTGCACGTAATTTAATCCGCAATCAGGTACACAGATGTATAGCTTGCTTTCGGACACGCCCCAAGCCGTTATTTCCGGAAATGGCGGAACTTAGATCTTGTCGAGTAGTACAATCAGTAAAGCCCTTTACGCACACCGGGTCTGATTTCGCTGGTCCGTTTAAGGTCACGCTCACTCGCGGGCGTGGTATAAGATCCACAAAGGCTTACGTCTGCATTTTAGACAAGAGTCTAAAGAGTCACTTATACCGAGTAATAGGAGATCAAATTTTGTCCTTCGAAGAGCTAAGTACGGTTCTCGCTCAAATTGAATGCGTAATGTATAGCCGCCCACTTTGTCGTACGTTGTCTAGTGACCCTTCGGAGCCACTGGCTCTAACTCCAGCACATTTTTTGAATTTAACGCCTTTAAAGTATTTGCCCGCCTTAGATATGGATGAGAATAGACTTAGCATTTCCGCATGCCACAAATTATTAGACCGGTTAGTGCAATCGTTTTGGAAACGATGGAGGATGGAATACTTGCATACTTTGCAGTCTCAGCAAAAATGGAAGACAGCAACTGAGCCTTTAGCTGTAGGAACTGTGGTTGTGCTCACCAAAGAGAATACGCCGCCTCTCCATTGGCCGTTAGGAATTGTCGAAGAGGTCTTTCCCGTTTCCGACGGAGTAATTAGGGTAGCTCGCGTTAAGACCACGGTTGGATCTTACATGCTTTCTGTTGTCCGTTTGTGCCCCTTGCCTCTCCCGTAATTTAAATCAGCTTTCTAGATTAGAAATTGTAGTTGAATTTATGTAATCTTAGCGTTAGTTAGTTATTTGTCAGTTTGATCTTAGCTCTAGTTGTTTTAGTTATTTTGCAGGAAATCCTTCAAGGGCGGGGGGAGATGGTTGCGCGGAAAACCATTCGTATTTATTTTTATTTGACGGTAGGCTTGCCAAATCGTTTATCCTTTTCCAAACGATAACATTCATACCCTCCTATCGACACATCGGGGTGGTGGGGTGTTAGGGGAGAAAAGATGATTCTAGAATCTCACGCGATCATCGCAACCGAAGGAATAAAAGGCACGCGCGGCCGACGCACAGTCTCTCTTCCCGTCGCGCTCGTCGTTGGAACCACACCGCTTAAGACAATAGTGTCATAGAAGGGCTATTGTCCACGCGCACCGCTAGTATAACCGCTTTAGCCTGGAAGCAGTCGAGCTCCAGGAAACCCGCCTCACCTCGTGTGAGAAATAGTCGCGCACCGCAATCTCTCCCGACGCATCACCGGACAAGAAAGCGTCTCTGGGGCCCCAGAGTGTCTTCCAGAATTCGCAGCGCAGCAACATAACATAGTGCCCAAGCCGCATAGAACCAACACCCCAGTGAGTGAACATTCCTACTAGTTCCTGCTTGATATAATTGTGTTTAATAATTAATCCGCTCCAATTTCATTTTCTCCTAATCAAACAGGATTCCTTTCATAGATTTTGGCGAGCAATAGTTCGTTTTAGGGAAGAGCGAGTGCATTGTATGGGAAACCGCGTGCTATAGTCGCCATTTTGTGTAAACGAAGAAGCATTTCGTATATACAGTCCATTTGGGTTTAACATCTCGCGTAATAGGCTCATGGCTCGACCGGGGAATTGGACTTCGGTAACCTTAGGCTCGTCGCTCCACCAAGGATACAAGTGGGCTTAGACATGTCTGGAACGTAGATCCCTAGAACAAACAACTTCTTCAAGCCCACTTTCATTCGTATCCATAGCGGTCTCGGGCTAATTCATGTAATTATTAACGGATGATATCGACTCCCTGGAGTGCCCGCTGTAGACGAGAATGTCTACACCAGACTAGTACACAGTAAGCATGCCATGTATAATGGCATCATTTTCCTACCGTTTTTTCTCATTTACACATAACACATCACTATCATACATCATATCGCATTAGTATTCACAATCCACTTTTCGCTACTTCGGAAGATAGAACTTGACGGGTGGCAAACCTTATCACGAGTTTTCCTCCCGGAGACCCTTCACACCCAATCTCCATTAAAGGGGTGCTGGAAACTTTCTCGCAGTTAAACGCAATTTCCAAGTTTTCTTTGCACGGGATATGTGGTGGGTCCATGTTGGGGATATGGTGGGGCCTGGTAGCTATATTATGGGTCATGAACCTGTCGGCAAAACCGGAAAAAGACCATGCTCTCGATGAACACAGCGTAAAACATCAGCACTTGTTCCTGTGTTTCGTATAGTAAGTTACGTGAATCTAAATTAACGCAATACCTCTATGGTTATAACGAAACCGTATTATGATTCTTAGTTAAGTAAAGAGGTAGGTGTCTTTGAGCCTCAGCAGTACTAATTATCAGGTTAACTAACTAACTACTAACTAACTCTTTTGGGACCCTTAATTGCACAAAAACTCTTTTGAGGCCCTAAAAATTAAAAAGAAATTTTACCAAAAACTTTTTGTATAAGCGCACTTTTTAAAAAATACATTATCGCTCACAAAAGCTCAATTTGAATATCAATTCTGTTTTTATCACCAGAAAATTGATATCAAAGCGCCATCGAAATAATAAGAATAACTTCTGTATAATAAACTCATTACCGTGCTAAATATGTTTTCTTATAAGCTTAATGACGTACCCGCGAAAGGAATGCCCCTTCATTTACGAAAAACAAAAAAACGTTTTATTTCGCGTTGACGTTCAAGTCACATAATCCCCTCCTTCGTTGCAGGAAGCAGTTATTTACGATCTCAGTTCTAGACGTCTCCCACCTTTAAGACTGTTGTCTATCGCTGGTCTGGGTATTTTACATCTGGGCCAAACTAAATGTTTATACCTCAAACTATTGAAAGCCATAATAATTATCTAACATTTCTCATATTTTTACGATAAGTAAGGAGCGAAATGGGGTGACAGATTTTCCTCAGCCACTACCCACACACCAATGTATATACATTATAATCATGCGATAATTGATTTTGTTGTTGAGTACATGTAATTTTCAATCTGTGTTGTGGCGGTGTAAGAATAACCCTTTATAAAAAAATAGGGAAAATGTCCCGCAGGTGTCGAAGAATGCGACAAACTAAATAAACCCGTAGATAGGCAGCACCATCTTCCTAATAACAACTAAAAACTGCGGTTCCTAACCTGTCTGCCAAACTTCGACTGTGGCAAGTCTTCACCTGATGAAGAAAACTTTTGGGGAAGCCTATATTCAACATTTGAAATTTGGTGGACTGTAACGAGAACGGTTATAATTTTTACGTGCCTGTAAACAGTTTTACAGTCATTATATAACTAAGACTCGTTCATTTAAATAACTGACCCTATTCATTCAGAGTTTTGTGTGAGGTAAATGATTTCTATGAAAGCAAATTTTTCTAAAACCTTTCTTTTAAACGAATCTCATTTAATTCTTTCAAAGATGATAGAGCCAAGTTAACTTTTTCGCAGCAAGCTCTTCTCAACACTCAGGATTTATACGGCAAGCATTCGGTGTCTTTTGAAAACGTCCTTATAGCGAAGATGCTGACCGCCGTGCTTTTGCTTACTGTCTGCCATCTTTGAGTAAAAGACAGCCTTAGGTAAACAGCGGTTGTCCATGCATAGTACGTACCCACACCACCTAGGCTAAAGTTGCATCGAGAGAGCTTAAATGCCGTACATTCTAGAAAGACGCAGAGCATAAAAATAAGGAACACGGGCCTGCTACTTGATCTTTAGGACAGATCTTAGATATATTAGGTTATGAGTGTCATGTTTTTAATATCTGTTATGTAAAGGCAATATATCTCTGCGCCTTATAAAAGGACAAGAATAATAAGTGCCTTATAGACGCTAATTTGGTTTGATTTGAAACAATGTACATATATATATGATCGAGTATTTACTCTGACTTTTCTAGATTTGTTGGTAAAATACACATCGACAATACTCAGTTTTTTTTTGTTCAAAATTTGAGAGGTAGATGAGAAACTATGTAACAGTGTTTAATAAATTCTTATTAATATTCTAATATTATTTATATTATTCTTAATAAATAAAATTAAAATTATAACGCTTACTTCATTAAACAATATACATATGCTTAAAAAAGATCTATAGTTTAAAGTTTTTTTTTTTAAATAATAAGATTGATAAGCGCATCGTACACAGGATGGCAAGTACTAGAGCCATGCGGCTGCAGCACTAAAGAGTCAGCTTGACTAGAGAACGCTCCACGCTCTCCCAGAATTCTAGCGTAAAATAGAAGCTTAAAGCTGTTGTGTTTCCTAACGTGAGTGTAGAGAACCGGAGACCCTTTTCAACGGAAGCGAGGCTTTTCATTAACCGTAAAAATGCAACTGCATTATTATTTTCAATCGAGAATATATAGGTGTACATGGGTTACTAATATTCACATACCATCGGAGGGAATGTGTGCTTATCACCGTTATTTAATAAATAAGTAGATGCTGTGAAAGATGAAAGCACAGGTGCGAAACTTTACGACTTTACGTACTTTCCGCGACATGGGGGTGAAACACTGTTAAATTTCTGACTACGGGCTGCTACTGAGAATTTTTTGACAGAAAAACCCTATGACTTAATTGAACCCACGACTTCATGATCATCAACCACGTGTACGATCACAAATATAACGAGGCAATCTGACCACAGAGTAAAGAAGAGTGAAGAGTATAATTTACCGCTCCTCCTATCTTCTTTTCATAGTTCACACACGTCTATGAGTGGGCCTTTTACTCAGTCAGAATACAGGCAACTCTATTAGGCTAATCCGTTTATTAATACTAAATTTTTAGTTAATACATCAAAGTGATGTGTGTATGTACAGTAAGACTACAATTTATATCCGAGTAGAAAATACGAAACTTATCCAACAGCAAAAAGGTGAAATATAGGGTAAAGTTATATCCCCAACTTTTTACTGCACTGCACTAAGTATTATTTTCGAAGGTTCAAAACTGGAACCGTGAAGCGGCAGTGTGGGAATATCCACTATCCCATTTCATCCCACGGATGCTGCAAGAAGCGAGTGGGAAATAAACTCAATGGCCGACAGCGCCTTCTAATAAGGTCTAGAAAATTAAAAAAAAAAACTTCGAATGCCAAACCATTTGCCAAGCTAGGCAACTGAGATGAATATCCCCATCCTCATATGAGAAAATCTGAGAGGACGTCTATGTGTATCAGTAGACTTTTAATAGGCTTTAATGGGTGAATGGATGGATGACTGGACTGGAAGGGATATGGTGTCTACATCAATTATGAATACACCACTCAACTTCGATTTGAAGACAATATAAATACCTAGAGGACTTTAGTATTATGCATAACGATGACAACATAGTTTTTCTAAACTTATATCTTAAGATGGACATGTAGGTACCAAAAAGAAAAAGAAACATTAGTTTATTTCCGAACTTGTGTTTAGTAACTCCGTTCATTTCACAGCACTTTGTACCGCCATCCCAAAAAAACGCATGTATGTAGTAGGCGCTCAACACTTTCGATTCAGTTTAATATATTTTTATTTAAAAAGAAACAAGTAAATAAATTTACAGTGAAAAAGGATATTGAAACGTATGGTTTAAATTTAAAAAAAAAAGTATGGATTCAATTTATTTATTTATTTTTATTTAGAATTGTTGAATTCGCGTCACATTAATCATTGGCGCTTGCAGCATACCAATGAACTAAATCAAGGTGAAAATTTTCTGTTTCTCAGCGTGTAGTAAATAGCAAAAACACGTTCGGACCACGCTAGAGAGATCCACAATTTAGCATAACAATAAAATTCCGATAAATATAAATAGCTTAAGATTTCAATAATACGAATAAAAATTTTTGTTAACTCCAAAGGAAAAGGAACAAGAAAAATTCACTAAACTATGTTTTTGGAAGTTAATAAATTTTTGAAAAGCTATTCCGTGGTAAAAAGTTTAGCCGTGATAGCTCAGCGGCTAAGAGCTCGCCGTAAATTTCACAGTATGCGGGGTAATCCCGGGTACTGTGAAATTATAAATCCCGGGTTCGATCCCTGCGGGCAGCAATGAAATTGTTAATTGCAATTGTTAAGTGCTGATTCACCAGTTACTCGGGATGAAGAAAAATGTCAAGAGGAAAAGTTGACCAATACGAATTGGGGCAGCATGATAGAAACTACTTTGCTCTAAAACGTTTCAGAAATAGGTTGAACGAGTATAGGCTTAAATAATTTTAACTTTTTTAACATTTAAAAAATATTAGGCCCAGCTCCTTTCATATTTGAGCAAATATATCATTAATAATAATACTTTTTAATGTTAATATATAAAAATAGTCCCTAAAAAGAATTTTATATTAATTTGTATTTGATTTAGTGGTAGTTTTCATCATATATTAATAAATTACAACGCGTACTGTAATTATGAAATGCAGGTATTGTAACTTAACTACTGTAAAAAAAAACGTAAGCCTATACCGAATAATATGAATAGTTTCAATAATAATAGATTACTATCTTCTATAGATATTCACTAAAAAATTGAACTGATAATAACAGTCTTTCAACTCCTCATAGTTACCAAGTAGATCATATATACCTACCTAACTTACTTCTATTTTTTTCTTTAATATTGACTTTATGAAATTGCTTAAATAATATTAGATAATATACAATAAATTAATAACAATCCCTTCATATAAAGATTCCTATGTTTATAAATCGTAATTAATAGAATCAGGCGCTATTTTGCAGAAATCTATTTTATTGAAGATTTTAAAAATTAATCACCATAAAATTTGCAAAATAAAGTAAAATTATGTAGATACCTAGTTTGAGGAGCACCTCCAGTCCTATCTCAATTGCGTGTACTATAATCATTACTACGAGTACTAGTTCTACACTACTATACTAGCTTTCCCAGTAGCACAAGTGTAGCTGACACTAGGAACTACATTTACTTCATCGTTGATAATACACGTGTTGACCACTAAGCGGTCAGACATCGCAGAGTCTACTTTGCCTGATGATGTTCCCTTTAGAGCCGAAACAATTAATTTTTAACATACTTAATATCATATATGTATTAAAATAAGAAGTTTATTCAGTTATATTGAAAACGTTTTGCAAATTTATACTCACAATTTCAAATTCAAAATTTATAGTCACACACATAGCTGAATTGTGTACTTGTGGGCTCTTATTATGTCACAGATTTTTATATTAACCCTTCAATCTCCATAAAAATCCCGGTGCCCGGCTAATCCCGAGCGGTCGCATGCGACCTCACCCACCGTACGCGGTCGAATCTTACGGATTGAAATTTTGACGGAATAGCGCCGCGGCCGAATTCGACCGCTAAGAGACTGATGGGTTAAATTAATTTACTCTATCAATTTAGAGTGTTTCATTTAAAATTTGAAATAAATATGCTTACGCGTAATTCTTTAAATGGACTCTAGCCAAAAATGACTTAATTTGAGGAAAAACGGTTGGAAATTAACAGTGAAACAACGCTTAAATCTCTAAGCTTTGCTTTGTATAAATTTGCCTTAGAATCTACTGGCACTAATATAGCTCAGCACATTTAAATTTGTCTGCGGTGTTACTTTATTGTGGTAGCAAAGTAATGGCTCATTGCTCTGCGGAATTTTTAGGGTCTACTAAAGTATACGACTAGAATTGTGATAAATTAAAAGAGTAAACAACCCATGTAAACTAAGAAGAATTATTGTCATTGCATTATTTTTAAGGACTCAAATAATATTTTAAAAAAAGTTAGGCATTGCTCCGCACACATCCGCTCAATAAAATAAAATAATGTGTTTTACCTAGTTTGAGGAGTACCTCCCGCCCTCCCTTAATTGCGTGCAGTAATAATCTAAGATTCTTACCGGTAGATCTTAGCGGTCAGCCACCGCAGTCTACATCAACCTGAGGATGCCTCATCTAGAGGCGAAACAGGTGTCGCATTATCGTAGACAGTGTGTTTTTCCAAGTGTAGTGGTATTAGGAGTAGTGGTGCTGGGATTAGATAGCGAGGGAGGGTGGGAGGTGCTCTATTCTAGTGTGCGAAGTAATTCATTAATTAAGTTTAATATAATGGATTTCAGCAAAGTAACGCCTGATTCTATTAATTATCTTAAATAATATGAATTGTTTTGGTTGGGGTGCTCGGAAAGACTCACGCCGTTACAGATGGTTTTCAAGGAAACGGTAATGATCTTCCACGCTTCTACAGAACGTGTTGACTCTTTAATGAGTTCTCATTTTCCAGAAATGTATTTCATATTTCAGTTAGGCGTCCCTTCTTGCAATGACTTCCTTCACTACTGAGCACGAGCTTATCCATACGTATCGCCACAGCAAATTGAAGAGAAGCTACCTGAGTAATGTAAAATATCATAAGTACTTCTAGTTCTTGCAATAAGATTTGCAATAAGATAAATAAATTCAATTCAAAATAAACATAATGTTTTTCTGGATTGTAGGATTACTTTCGGCCTAAAAGTACGTCTTTGTAGCCCATCCACCTGCAATCTTTACCGGTCTGAAAGGAGTCTGAGAGACAATTTAATTACGGGCAGTTTAACGAGGTAAAACTAGACTGCGTCTATATAATGAATGTAGCCCGAATAAGTCGGCTCCAGATAATATACGAGTAGTTGCAGCAGAGCTCTATCACACTTAAAAAATTCATTCTTTTCTCTAACCATAATAATGTCAATTAGTTTTTTATGATGAATCAAAATTTAGCTTATGTATATTTTCTAATTGCTCTTACTGATAAATTGCGTACATGTGTATAAAATAAGATTTTATCATGAGAAAGTTTAAAGAGCTTAAATAATTAATTTCAATTTCAAACACTGACAAAGTTTTTTTGAGGGCTCCTAACAAGTTTTGGCTCCCCATTTGCTCTTTAGCTTTTAGACGTAATATCGCAGTCTAGAGGTCGCAATTAATTTGAAATCTGCTAAATTAGATCTCGGTCAGTTACTCAATTAAAATTTTTCACACAATTGTAATTTTAGGCAATTACTTTAGTTGAAATTCTTAAATATTTAACTTAAACATTTCGTGGTACAGTGGCTTAATGTTGAATTACGACGTTGAAAATCTATTGCCAGCAGATAATGTTCCAGGTTTGTGTCTTTATTCTTGTGCAATTTATGCATATGAACTGCCTCAAAGATACAAGTGAAAATCCAAATTCATGGATTAAGTTTTTAAAAAAAATTAACATTAGAGCTTCTTTAGTGAATTTTGTACAAAAAAAAGTTTCTAAAAGTCATTATTAATAACTTTACTCTGCAAAGTTTCATAATATTTTATGACTAATTCTCTTCTATCAAAAAAGTAAAGATCGTTGTTATGGGATGACAACGTTACATGCATCAAGAAAACACGATAAGAGCCTTAAGATTTTTATCTGGATATATCTGGATCCCGTCAATATAATGTGGTTATTGCACTAAGCGTTACTGACTGCGATAAGCCGATTTCCATTGCTAAGCAGAATGGAAGAGGGCGATCTTATATTGCCACTCGCACTTGACATAATCATTACAAACAATAGCTACGGGGCTCTGTTTCTCGTGAGGTTTATTACCATGCTATTAAACTGTTTGCAAAAGGTTGTTCTCTATTTCTGTCGCCACTGACAGACACTGTTATTTTAACTCATGAATTCCCTCACACATAGGCTTTTATTCATACGGAATCGCAAAAAAACATAAATTGGTTGGGAAAAAATTACATTAAATCGGCTTTTCTGATTAATCTGGCTTTTTACTAAACCCGAATCTCACATGATCTTGTACGTCTTGTTTGGAAATACGGAAGTCAAGCAGATTATACGTCGAAAACTATACCAGAAAATCTATGCAAAAAGGTATAAACAATGCTCCATTTTATTATAAGATGAATAGATTGTAGATTTGCTTGAAAGTTTTCATCTTTACATTTCCACGCACTGCCTGGATCGTAATAGGCATACTATTTGAAGCTTCTTTTTATAAGAAAAGGATGGCAAATGAGCACACATTCCACCTGATGGTAAGTGGTTAATGTTGCCTATAGATATTACGAGTACATCTATCCTCGATAAGGAATCAAAATGCAGATGCGGTGTCACCTGTAAGGACTAAGATGTAATGCCTCGTTTTCAGTACAATGAGATATTCGGTTCTCTACACTAACCATACCAAACACAGCAGCGTTGCGACTTTGTGAGAGTGTGGTCCTTTCCCGGTCGAGCCGACCCACTCGAGCTAACACTATACTACTAATGTAGCTACTGTATGGCTCTACCACGTAGCTCTTATAAATGTTTTCGCATAATCTACTTAATCGTAAGATTTATTCCTATAGATCTTATATGGGAAATATTATTTCAAATAAAACCTCTACGAACAATGGATGCCGTACACACACTACTAAATTTTCTCGACCTATGAAAAGTGGATTTAATGAGCGTGACGAAAAATCCAAAGTAAATTTTATATAAAAAATCTCCCATTTCATTGTATATTTATCAGTTTCGAGAGAGGTACTATTGATGAATATCATCAGTAGCTTAAATTCCTCGCCTTGTAAATTTATCAATATACGTTCCATTACATCGTCAATGAGGCCTATCTATGCCTACTATTTGATTATGATTCATAGTAGATACTGATAAACCTCAATGACGATGCCTCCCCTAAAGTTTGCCTCATAGGGGGATTAGAAGGCGGGTTAACGGGCGGGAAAAAGAATCATGCTCTCATAGAATACCATGATAAAATAACTGGCTTATTACTAATATGCTTCAAAAGGTGGGTATTAAGTAACGGAGAACCTTTTTACTGATATATCTTAGTTTTTTTAAATATTTTTACTCTCAATAGAAGACAGATGTTGGTGACTATGGTATTCAAGCATCGGTATCCACTTAACGTCAGGTGAATTATGCGCTCGTTTGTCATTCTTATAAAATAATAATATCTCCATTTTTGCCTCAAAAAAGTATAAAGCAAATTGTAAGAAGAAACTTTAGATATTTTTAGATTACTAGCTAAGCAATATTAGAAAGTTTTTTGTTTGGAGTAAATCCATAAAACCTATTGGATAAATCCTCAAAAACATAGTGCAACAATCAGGTAATACTTTACGTTAAAAACCTGCTATAGCATAGATCAGTATATTAAAATCAATAATGTGTGGAAATAACTCCTAATTTTCACTTGTAAGTCTCCTGGTTACTGTACTGATATTATTTTTATGTCAATATTGACATTTTATTATAAGTTGTATGTAATTTTAATTCGAATCGGCTTTTAATAGAAAGACCCATGAGTTTTTGTCGATTCTCTTCTGAGAAGATCTTGTTTCGGCGAACCCGTATAGATTTTGAGTTTTGTAAGAGCCTTAAACAAGCCCAAATTTATTAAAAATGTTGACTTTGAATAACACTGCTCATTATTAATCATGAAAACATACCGCACCTAAAATCTGGATCTTAGAAAAAACAAGTATCAAATAACTACAATATAAGATTGACAAACCAGCACACGACCTATTTGATGGTAAGTGGATGCTGTGTATCTCAAACATCTACTATGTACCTTAGGACTAAGATAAAATGACTCATTCTTAGTAAAAAGGGTCTCCCGTTCTTTTCCATATCCATGAGAAATACAGCTGCACTATGGTGCTATCTTACGCAGGTACCTACGAATAATCTAAGAATCTAAAAATAAGTAACACTCCATGAAATCCATCCATGAATGCACCTCTTATTTATTGTTTTAAATACAATTATTAACTTATAACTGAATTATTAGACCAAAATATAACTTTTTAATAAAAAAATAAGTAATCGAAGACGATATATTATATAATCTATATTTCTCGAAGTCTTCTTCGTTTTTTTGAACCTTCATAACTTTGGTTTGGATTATACCAGACAAACAAAATTATCGGGATATAATGTCAATAGTATAGTTATTAAACATATTATAAAGTTTCAATTTCATAGCTCTTATACTTTAGATGTTAAGAATATACTTATACTCTTATACTTTCCCATATAAAACCCTGATTTCATGTCTGTCTTACTTAAAGATGATCATCAAAATTCTTAGGATACTTCCTTTAGTCCTAGAATGCTAAAATTTGGTATGTATACTATTATTAGTACGTCAAAAAAATTCTAAAACTTCGAACTTTTATATTCCGACCCTTTAAACTAGAGGATGGAAGTTTGTATGAGACTTCACAATGAGAAACCGAATGAAGAAGCATCATCACCAGCAGAAGTAGTCCACCTCACCAACATTCGTTATCTACAGTATGTATGTACGATATACGATCGATGTATGATAGTAATTAAACTAAATATATAAAGAAAATAGTAGAGTTTATAAAGTTAGGACTTGTAGAGTTAGGGCGTGTAGAGTTCGACGCTTGGCCCTACATAAGATCTGATAACTTTTTGTTTCTGATAACTTTAAGAGTCTTGACAACATTTTAAATGACAATATTTTTGTTAGGATTAATATTTACATAAAAATTATAAAAAAACTTTCTTGATTATGCAGCGATAAAATGGAATAATAGAAGAATTATGCATAGAAATATATAGGAATAAAAACTGGTCAACTGCGTGTTGGGCCTTGTATAATGTAGGGGTAGGGTACCGTAGTTGCCTGTCATCATACGTGGGCTTTCTTGACAATAAGCGTATTACGTGAGTTCGCGGTTTGATCGCTATGACGAATAAATATGGGCCTAATTGGGACGATGCAACTGAAGGACTTATATACAAATCAGACTTATTGGGAGTGGTATTAAAAAACGATGAAATAAGATTTCGAATTTGAAAATAATTCAAGTCTGTACAAAGATGGTCATAGTTGAAATTTTAATCTATATATATTCCCGGTAGTGCAACGTTAAAATATATGTAACCGTAACGAAGTTTCCCGTAAACCATCACTGCCCTTAATCATTCTGAGGGTCACCTGCATAAACTAAGAGTACTACGACTTAAACTGTATGAGGTTGTATGATTGTATGGATTCTTAGAATAATGCCTTCAATACCAACCAACTCAAAAATAATTCAAAGTAAAATTAAATAAATAAAAGTATGTAATTAAGAAAGATCTACCCCGTCTATACCGCAAATCAAATATAAATCTATAGTTCTTCATACCTTTAATAAATTTCCATTTCACTTTATTATATATACTACTATCGTGTGCAGTCTTCACATTTCCTAACACAGTGTTTTTCATAATTATTCTAAGCCAGCGCTTAGCTACAATTCCACTACACTATACAATTACACACAATAGCCTAAGATGGTAAAGCGCACTGACTTAACAAAAACCTATTCACTCCTGCCTTGAAAACGCCCATACTGTAATCGGATGAAAAGACAGATGATGGCAACTTATTCCACTCCTTTGCTGTACGCATGATGAACGACGTAGCAAACCGTTTGGTTTGAATGCGTTGTAAGTCTACAAGGGAACGGTGGAGATCAGCTGAACGTCTGGAGGTCTGAAGGTGAAAGGGAGAGGGAGGAATTAAGTTATCAATTTCTGCGCACACTCTTCGAAATGCACAATTTACCTGTACCCAAAATAAAAAATATTTATTGTGATTGTATTTCACAGTTTTATAGACGTGCATTAAATCTGTAACAGTGGTAGAGCCATGCGTCAGCTTTTGTTCTTTTGTGCTGGGCCGGCTCGAACCGGGGTGGTACCACGAACTCACAGAATACAACCGTGAAGTAGAGATTTACCTCTGCGTTCCGCTTGGTAAGTGCAAGTGGCGGTGGTGGTAGCGGAATCAAATAAAAAGCTATCCCAGCCGAGTACCAGTACCCCTGGCACCCCCACGACCAAGCTATCCTACTCTTCCTAGGTGTGGGTACTCAGGCTGCCCTACGAATTCTGAGGAGGCAAAATTCCACTCGCGACTAAAATTGATCAGGGCAAGCGGAGTACTAAAACCAAGGCAACTCCTGTTACGCAATTTTTTTTATATAAAATAAGGGTAACAAATGAGAACACAGTCCACCTGATAATAATAAGTGGATGCTGTGTCCCAGAGACATCTAAATTTATTTTTAATTAAGAATCAAAACGCAGATGAGTTGTATGTATGTTGTGTAAATACTAAGATGGAATGCTTGGTTTCCAGTAAAAAAGGATCTCTAGATCTCTACACTAACCATACGAAACTCCGATAACCGATCTTGCGGGGAGATCTGTTTATCTGACGGTACGGATCAGGATATGAGGTATCCGTTGATGCCACTCTGTGCTCGTCGGACCATTGTCTTGTCCGGAGTGTAGTATCACTCACACCAATATGACAGTTGTATTCTGCACGCTGCCTCAGCGTGTTTGGCACTATAGGTCTGCTGATTAGGATAGGATGCTGTCTTGTTTTACATCCTACCCTTAGTTTTGCTTCTCGCCGGACAATCGCAGCGTTGTTGCTGATTCTGTCGCTGATGTAGTACTTCAGGGTGTGGAACTTTTAATTTAGTCGTCAATGGAGCCCATTGGAGGTAGATCCTAGTCTTGGTTTGGTCTCCGCTTTATAAAAAGCATTACAATATAAGCAGGATTGCTACTGGGACTGGGCTGACGCGTCAGCGTCTAGGTACGTAAACACCAGCGCTCTTAAAAAGAAGTATAATTCCGCATCGAGGTCCTTCAAAAGAGTTATTTCCAAGGCAAGATCTGAGCACATCGACACAATCCCATCAATCTAAGTGATCAAAAAGTGGATCTGGAAGCCATTTCACCTTTCTTCGGGAATCCGTGCATGTGCAGTCTCTCACTAAGGATGTCCAAGGGAACTTCTGTCAGTCATCTCTTCCATCTCTGCACACAGAGGACGACTCACTGGCCTATGCCACAAATGAGAAAGCCGTAATGTTAGGTTCTCTCTGTGCATCAAACTTGACTCTCGATGACGGGGAGAACACACCGCTGACCATCCCGTGGTGTGAGTGCTCCATGTCTGATATGCGATTTACACAGCACTCGTTTCGTAAAGCACTCCTCTCCTAGGACGTCACTAAGGAGAGTAAGCCTGATGGAGTCACTCCCATTGTAATGAAGACATATGACCTGGAGTTGACACTAGTTTTATCGCATTTTTTCCGGTACTCTTACTCCCGACGCGTAATTCTGAATTCACGGAAGACAGCTATGGTCAACCCGATCCCTAAAAATGGTAGGTCCGTACAACTACAGGCCTGTCACCATCACCTCCTTATTCACAAAAATAATGGAGTCTATGATAAACTGTCAGCTCATGCTGTACCCTGAGGATCAACAGCTGATTAGTGACCGCCAATACGGTTTTTGTCGTGGTCTATCAGCTAGTGATCCTGACTCGTAGATGAGTGGAGGCAGTAGAGTCTTATGGGGAAGTATTGGCCGTTGGTTGCTACATAGTGAAGGCCTTCGATCGAGTCTTGCACAAAAACGTTTCTTTCGAAGCTCCCTTCCGCCGCGTTAAAGTAAAATATTTTTTTTCCTAACATAGTTTAACAATAACACACGAATAGGTTGGATCTGCTTAGTAAGTATTTTGACATATTACTTGTGTCAGGCAGTCCCAATTTTGCGCAACGCTTGCATACTTGATTAAAAATAAAACTAATCATCGCAAAAATTAAATTAGCATTAGCATGAGTGCTAGTATGTATAAGTATGCGACAGCATACATGTATTAATGTGTTCGTGCGTGCATGCATGTGTACCTACGAGTATGGGTGCATATGAACGTACAAACGTGCTTAGCATACGTGTGTATATCTTTTAAATTGTAGGGAGATTCATTCATTTATATTAAAAAAGATAATATTTTTTAAGAGAGTAGTTCTAAGTATTATAGTGGGATTACTTCATTTTGAGAGTCTAAGTTCACGCTCATACTAACATTTCAAAATATTTTTCCATTTGTTAAATTATCGATATTTTGAGTCTATATCAAGTCAGGTCAAGGTCAAGAAATGGATACAGGACAGACAGAGAAGGTACTCTACTAGCAGCCTCCTACCGGCACGGACAGTGTAACGTAGCCACCAACTAGATGAAGTAAAGACCTATTGTGACAATAGTGGCAGTTCTTAGACAATGCTTGGCACTGGACTTATATACTGCAATAATGATAATGATGCTATGATTGAATGTGCTGTATGACTGAATTCATTTTTAAAGTCTGTGATCATTTTACCATTAAGCATTATTTTTAAGAAAAATTCAACATTTGAATTCACATAATAAAAGACTAAACAATCTTAAAATATTAAATTAATTATATAATTACCAGTTTAAAAAAATACTAACAAATATTGCAAATTCATAAAACTTAATTTGTAATTGTTTAACATAGTGAAGCTGACTCAGATTTCACACACCGTCAAATTTTACGCGGTTTGCCACTTACGCTAATTTCCCTAGAGGTACCAATGACTTATTCGGTATAAACATCAAATTCGTCATAAATGCTATGGGATTTTGTTTAATTTTTGCTTTATTAATTTACATAATATGTTTTATTTATTAGATTATAAATATTTCATCAATAATAAGCGAAAAACGTAGTACTCGTAGTCAATCTTGAATGTCTTTATACCCTCCTAGCGTTCTAGATTATATGTGAATATGAGATAAACTGACTTTCGGAGTCTGAAAGCTCTTATGTCATGAGCCTACGAGATCAGAAGTGCGATTTTGAATCTCTAATGAGGATCATTGGTCGTTGGTAATCAATAAACAAACGGTTTTCATTAATATAAAATTATGTTCCTAAAATAGGTAACTTGTAATTTAAAAAGATAATCAGCATGAAATCAACACTAATAAGCACATTAACACAATATAAAAAAAAATCAAAGGCCAAACATCACAACGATGCCTTTTTTCTCCACCACACAATGTCTACTCATTTGTGTATCTATATATCTACCATATCTAACCAAATTGTTAATTTAATTTTAAGTTCTGATTTTTACGTGGCGAAAGAAATAATTGTTAGGAAACGTATATAGCTCGTAAAATAAAAAAAATATTTTGAGACATGTGAAGTACTAACGCCATAATGCGTTGGAATAGAAAAGGCCTATGCCTCATAGTGATACGATGTAACTTTTTACTTTTCTTTTCCTTGAATGTTTAAAAATGCGTACGTAATTCTATTTCTCTATCTTTATATTACCTTGTATTACAGTACAAAATCTTTACATAAACACCAAGCTACAGTATTTACATGTTTGAATTATCATTTGTGAACATAAACAAAATATCTGTTAAAACTTTCTTTATTTTTTTGGCCCGAGGCAGTCGTAAAAACGAATAACATTAATAGTAGAGCTGAACAATATAAACAGGTTATCTGTCACCGTAGGTAAGAGAAACTTCAAGAGCTATTTCAAATGCTTTTCTAAAAGCTTACAAGTTTCCGACGGTGTAATTTACGTGCCGCAATGTAACGAAGTCACTCACCGTGACATACGGAGTTGGAACGAAATGACAGGAGACGGAACTTAGAGGATTAGTGTTTGGAAAGTATTTATTCGTGGAACTTCTTATATTTTTCCATTTTTTTCTTTAAATGAGATGATTAACAAATGTCATTACGAATTTGGCTTACAAGTTATTATCATATTTTCATTTAAGGTGAAACAAAATTAAGTTAAAAGTTCATAATGAGTTTGAGTAAAAAAATAGCAACAAATATTTTTCTTTTTTTTATAGCTCTTAAAATCAAATGCTAGATTTGGGTTTTCATGACTGCTGTATGTATTAAAACGATGGGAAGAAAATTTCAAGAGTGATAGCTTTACACCGGTAAATGAAGTGTTAGCTACCCGTGACTAGATGGAGTGAAGACATGGTAAATGATACAGGAAGATGATGGATGCAAGTGGCTCAGGACCGTGATTTCTGAAGTTTATTGATGAGGCCTATGTTAAGTGGTGAAAATGTAATGGTCTGTAATTGATTATTTAAAAATAATATATTTATTAATAATAATTTATAGCATCAGATCCGCAATAAAACTTATTGTAAATATTAACAAAAAGTCATTTTTGCCATACTTTCTCATTATGATACAATTATTATGAGAGACCTGTGTTCCGTTGCGATAGACTTTAGGTCTCCGGTTCTCAATATTCACTATAAGAAATTACAGTATTTAGTGGCTATTTCCAATTGGTATTCTGACAGAGCGCAATTCTTTCCTGGTCAAGATGACCGATTCATGCTACAACTATAATAATATAAAAGAAGCTACTATAGCTTCACCATGAATAAAAAATACCTGTGTTTTAGGAATGTGGAGTAAAAGTACTGGATATCTAAAACATATACTGGTCTACTGATCAATTAAATTATCCACTTCAGATTACTTTTCGTTACTACTTTACATAGATGTCTTTTCTTAAATGTCGTTGCACATAATTGTTTGATCAAAGTAACTTAACTGTAAGTATCCGTCGATCAAAATTATACAAAGTTGACGCCTTCTCTGTGTTTGTATACTATGAAGTCATGAATTGGCGGACCGAATCACACGAGTTTTAAGTTTTCGGTGGAAAAATAGGATTTTTACTGGTATCCCAATCTATATGATCTCCCACTGGAAACAATGTACACATCACGTCATTGTGAATTTATATCTACTGGAATTAGAAAAAAAAATAAAATGCGAGCAAGTATATACAGGGCAATGATTAGACAGGCTTAATGATTATTTTTATGCATTGCATACATAACAACCTCCTTGACAGCACTGCCACTGTAAGGTTAGTTTAATCAAAGGAGATGTTACATAACAGTTGTTGCCAGGATAGGAATTTTAATGTCTTTTTTTAACAAGGATTTACTAACAAACTTATGAAGACTGGAATTTTATCCCCTCTTCTGTATTCCGTATTTAAGGTTGTGGAGAATAGTGCATAAAACTTATAGTTGACCCATGCATTTTATACATTTATATTTTTATAATAGCATGTGCATTATGCAACTTTAATTTATCCTATAGGGTTAAGAATTTGATTCCTTTTTTATTTCTTAATTAATTTTCCTGGATTCTTTGCAGACAAGAGAATTACCTCGAGATGTTAAGAGTATTTAGAAGGCAAAAAAGAAACATAATATATCTTACAGGATTATTTTTACAAGCCTTGTCACTTGATGAGGTAATTACATGCCATCCATATGGTTTATATGTGATATAGCTGAAGTGTTATAACAAATTTTAGCTATGGGGATTATAACAAAACATTATGATCCAAAGTAAAACTTAAAATGAAAGTTTTGTAAAAATTAAAGTAAACCTATTATTTAAAAATAATTGTGCTGTTGTGCTGTTTAAAATATGTTCAATATGTTTTGTCTTTACACATCTTGTTTTTTGATAAAAAAACAATATCATATATACTATGAACTAATTCGTATTGGATATGATATTGTTTTTCGTCATCATTTTATAAGCAGTAAGCACCCCCTTTAATTGTGTTACTTGAAATCTGAATATGATTTTTCAGTGTTAATTAAGATTCAAAATTATTACTTTTATTCAGGAGTTTATTTAGTACATACTAAATTCAAAATGTTTCGTAAAAAGTTTCATATACATTTATCCATAAGAGGTAGCTGGACAAAGAGATATATATTTATCAATGAAATAATCAAAAGTCCTATATCGTTGTAGTGGATTGTAATTAAATAATTGACTTTTAATTCGTGTGAAATAATTTTGTTTCAGTTCAGTTCTGAAAAGGCTATAATTTTCTAATTTAAGACCAAGTAATTTAAATTTATTTTTAAGTTATTGATTTTTTATTTCTAGCTTTATAATAATTAATACGAATTAAAAGAATTTGAAAAAAATATTTAAATGCAAAATTTACAAAAAAATTAAATCGGCCAAAACGTTTATGAGTGTTTCAATTATTTTTCACCTTTCGGTAATAATAAAGTCCAGAACTTTCACCTAAAAAACCAATTTTAAACTTTTTAATTATTCGCTAATTTGGCACGAAAAATTCACAATGTCATGATGTGTATAGTGCTCTCAGTGGGAGTTATTACAAATTGGGATTTTTTTTTTTATAGAATAGGGTGGCAAACGAGCACACAGTCCACCTGATGGTAAGTGGTTGCTGCGGCCCATAGACATCTACATCTATCCTCCATTAAAAATCAAAATGCAGATGCGTTGTCACCCGTGAGGACTGAGATGGAATGCCTCGTTTCCAGTAAAAAGGGTCTCCGGTTCTCTACACTCACCATACGAAATACAGCAGCATTAAGCTACTATTTCACGCTGGTATTCTGTGAGAGCGTGGTCCTTCCCCGGTAGAGCCGACCCATTCGTGCTACAACTATACTACTAATATAAGTGCAGCATGGCTCTACCACGTTCAAAAACCAGTACCATATACCAGTAAAAAATCTTATGTTGACCCTGGAAGGTTAAAACTCGCGTGATTCGGGCTGTCAATTCATAACTATATAGTATACAAACACAGAGGAGGCGTCAACCAATATAATAAAATTGTTTTCTATTTTTATAGCCTTTTTTGTATGACCTTATTATTAGACGCCGGATTTTAGTTTAAAAAAATGCCTTCAGTTTAGACAAATAGGAAGAAATTCCGTTTTTAAGAACGTAAGTTCACAGTTATATCGTAAAATTACGAAAATGAATTAATATAGAAACAATTTACAGATTTGTTTTGTTTGGCACCTCAGTGGATGAAACAATCATTCGTATTAGTATATTGGTTTATCTACAAATATTTGACCGTGTAGTGGCGGTGTAAGAATATCTAAAATCCCGTATCGTCGCCGACCTCACGGCTATAGAGAGAAATCGAAGTATGTAATGGGCGACAAAATCTTCCTGTGTGTCAAAAAAAAGTGCTGTTGCCATTGTTCCTGCGCAGCGTGGCAACTTTATCAAAATTCCCCTTATAAGGCTAGCTAAGGAGGAGGTCTATATTCAACAGTGGACTTTTATAGGCTATAATGGTAATGTTATGGGCATTTATCCATTTGCCATTCATATTTGTTAAATATCTTTACGATACAGAAGAAATTTCTAATGAGGTAAAGAAAAACCAAAAAAGAAGAAAAAAGCCTAATAGCAAATATCCACTAGGTTGTTAACTTCCTGCTAAGAAAATTGAAAGTTTTCAAAAATTGGTAAGATATTGTTTTTACTGCGTTTCTCGAAAATTGTGTTGTCATCAATTCATGACGTTTTGTGATCACAGGAAGCCGCCCTGACAATTTTTAGATGGTATCTGTATGTATGTGTGTGAGTGTATGTAAACCTCTTATAACTTTTGAACGGCTTAACCGATTGAAATGAACTAAGCGGATTTTCAAAGTGTTGCATCAAACTTAGATTTTCTATGAATTTTAACTAATTCGGACCAGTAGATTTTGAGAAATCTCAAAAATAAAAATTTTGAAGTACTGTTTTTTTCGGAATAACTTTTAAATGGTTTTACTGATCGATTCCAAAATGTAATCAGCTTTTAATTTAAAAAAAAAACCACCACACCGTTCTCTTAAATACCGTACAAAATTTTGAAGAAAAAAAGTTAGTTTTTTTAAATTGCTCTGATATTTCATATTCAACGTCATAATTTGGTGAAATTTGGAGTGCTTTGCATTTGAAATTAACGGTAAGTTCCAAGGATGGCCTGCAAGGTCAACCAATTTTTTTTATTCTTGGATCTCTTAATATGATTGATAATATCTCTTATATGAGAGATAATAACTTTTATACAGTTTTTTTTCTTCGTTTTTCTTTTTTAATAGAAAATTATTGAAAATTTTCTGGTACTTATATGAAAAAATAATAATATAGGTTACAACAGTTTACTCCCTAAATGAATTACTAAGTCTGTCGAGTCGAGAAACTGGAATTACAAGTTTAAGTATGTTCTAAGTATTTACAATACAAATTTATATTTTCTTAGGCTACTAAATATAATATGACGATAGTCTCTCCGCAATTCAATTTGTCCACAACTTTATTATTTTGGTTGTTATACGCTATGAAGGCAATACATTATTTGCACAATAGGGATAATTTCCGCTATCGTTTTGTCTTCATCAATCTTGTAGACTATGGCATAGGGGTATAAATTGCAAAAAAAAAATAAATGTACATCCCTGCTTTATGATTGATAATATTACGTGATCCAGCTGATTGAGGAATGACGAACGAGAAACAAGACGATGTAAAGAAAAAGAGGTAAAGATGAAAAAGCTAGTGAGCCAGGTGTTTCAGTTATAAAGGCTTGTGCACCTGAGTTGTCTACTATGTTGTTAGGTTTGTTCCACCGCTTATTTTGGACCTTAATAGTTCATAAATGCTGGCAGTTGTGATGAACCTGCCAATTATTTACTAATCTCATTTTCTGACGGCAGTTTTCCGTGGCGCAGTTGTTTAAAAAAAGGCGAGTTTGAATTCCGTACGGAAAAATTACAAATAATTATTGTGGGTCTAGATGTTTTCTTCACACTGCTTGCCAAGCGTGAAAACTATGAATACTCTACCCCCATGTGAGACAATCTATGGAGAGGCCTATGTTCAGCAGTGTAATTAGATAGGCTGTAATGATGATAATGAATGATGACAGATGCTTTTTCGACTCTAAATTCTAAAATGGAATTCCTCACAGCCTGTAATTATACCGGATCCCTATACCCTTCAGACTGCAACACAGTGGTGCATGCCCTGCTGCTTGGCGGCAAAAATACGTAAAAGAGTTATACTTATATACCCAAAATCCTAGAAAGATAAGCAGTCCTACCACCTATTAAATAGTTGTGTGAATATTCGCGGAGGTGTGAAATTTTTTCACAAAGGTTATATATACGATACGAAGGCTGTATTTAAGGCTAAATGTTTATCAATATATTGTTAAAATAGTAGTGACAGAGAAAGAAAAAGAGAAAAATAAAAACTGTGGTTTCCAATCCGCCAAAAATATGGTAAATACGAGTATGAGGGAATCTACGAGGTATCAACAATGAGCTTATGTTCAGTAAATTTTTGACAGGCTAAAATGGTAACGGATGATGTCAAATCAATGAAGAATAATAGAACATGATATAATCTTTAATTATTTTTAACTAACCAAAAATTATATGCGTGGAAGGACTCTCTTTTTATCCAAGAGTCCATCCTTCTTTGATTGCCCAGCAGCAATGCGTGCACTGTTGTGCTGTTCTGAAGAATATAAAGAGCCAGTCTTGTTACAGATAGTGACACATACCATTTTAGTTCTCAAAGGTGATAACAAATCTGTAGCTTTCTTTGTTTGTGTTGGTGTTCAAGTTGTGCAGTAGCTACTCACCATCAGATGGGCTGTATATTTTAGATCGCTTGAAAGACAAAATAATAAGTTAAAAATTAAGGATTTACTGAAAACAGATACCAAAAACGACATATGTAACATATATGTAAAGATTAGTTAATAGCTGGCAAAAAGTTTTCGCCGAGCTTATTAGAAAGCAAACGTTAAAAAAACAGTGAGAATATATCGTGAGTGGCACTAAGCTTGAATTAAGCTTTAACATTGAATTTTAAAAGACATGAAAGTGTCACCGTCATTTAACGTAATGGAGCAAAGCTTACTAAAATAACAACATTTGTAAATGTTTTGAAGAAGATAGTGTTACATAAGTAGATATAAATTTAACTCTAGGTACATAAAAATCGTTTAAATTTTCAAAACGTTCTATAATATTCAGGAATTTTTCTCATTGACCAGTTGCTATTAAAAATATAATATTGTTTTTGATGTTTCGTTTAAAAATAACATTATTTAATACAATAGTTTTGTTTATGGTATATAAGGCCTAAAGCAATCATATAAAAGTCCTAGTAGAAAATTATCATTAAAATTCTACCTACCTAATAACAAGGTGTTGATAATACGATTTATTTATCCTTTTGATGTAAGAAATAAGGTTCGTTACACTTACATGTAGGGTTAGTATCTTTAAATTTAATTTCACAGAGTGAAAGATTTCTAGACACTTATTATAATTTTTTTTTACTTATTGTAAAGTCAAAATTATTGTGTAACTGGCTGTTACCCGCGGCTTCGCCCGCATGGTCACTGGGAAATGAACTATCCATTGCTTTTTGAATTGAAAGAAAACTGAGTTTTATAGATTTGTCAGAGATGCAGCCATTAAAAGGAAACTGAGCAAAATTAATTCGTCAGCCTATTTAAATGTTTTGAAACGCAGCGCATAGGAAAGCATGAAAATAGCCTGTTTATTCTAAATGGGAATGGGATATTTTTTTAATTAAAGGAAACTGAGCATAATTATCAGTCAGGGATGCAGACTTTTGAAAAGATACTGAGCTAAATTGATTCATAAGAGATGCAGTTTTCTGAATTGAAAGGAAACTGAGCCAAATAAAAGATCCGTCAGAGATGCAGCCTTTTGAGTTGAAAGGAAACTGAGCTTAATAGGTCCGTCAGAGGTGCACCATTTGGAATTGAAAAGAAACTGACCTAAATAGGAAATTTTGAATTGAAAGGGAATATCTGTGGGAATTCTGATTAATTTATTGTGGGAATTTTGGAAAAAAAAAAAACAAACTGAACACTATTTTAAGACGCTACTGTACACAATTTTATATGTTTTCCATTCGGGAGGGGTTTTTCTAAGTTGACTCCCGTTACCTGTAACGTTTGCCCTTGCGCTTTATTAATTGCCATTCCAAAATTGAGTTTAATAGGGAACTGCAACCTTTTGAATTGAAAAGGAAGATCTGTGGGAATTATAGGGATCCGTGGTATAATAACATTTTCACCTTTTCCTACGCCTGTCAAAATTGTAGCTCCGATTATGTTCCGTCCAAGATGTGTCACACGCAGCCTTATCCCGTTACATAACCGAGGAGCATCTAAATTTCACATTAGCATGACTGGGATGCCTAATTTTAATTGAAGCTTATGTGAGGTCACACCTGACAACTCTAGAGAATTCAGAAACTCTACTGGATATGAAGTGTTCTGTTCTGTGTTCATAACTGTGTCTACTGAAAAATACTCTGTTATTTCTCCTGCTACTTCGCTTCATATATCTGAATTTATTTTGTTAACGCTCACATTTTTGGTGTAAGAATCTCCACTTCACATAACCATTTGTCTTCATGCATGTTGTTCGTTAAATGTTAATAAACGCTCGCAATTAATTCGGAATGACTCTACTAAATTACAGAAATCTCTCGTCAATTTAAGGCAGCCCTCAGCATCCGTTTCCAACCACCCATCGCCAATTTTTAATAGTGCATCAGCATAGTTTCCAGCATTGATATCATTATATAAATGCACTCTCATATTCGTAGTTAAACTGAATTTTGTCACTTTGTTCCATAAAAGAGACGACTTGAGGCATGCTTTAATTTCATCTGCAGGTGTGCCCTTTTGAATGACAGGTAAAGTTTGGAGAAAGTCACCAGCCAGTAAAACCACCATTCCTCCCATTACATCGGTATTGCTGCGCAAATCCTGGAGCATTCGATTTAGTGCTTCTACAGCTTTTTTATGCGACATTGTACTTTCATCCACGTTAGCGCCTCACTATTTTTGCTAAAGTTACAGATCGGCGATTCTTCCTGGGCTAGATTTAGAGGGAGTAGAAAAGAAAACCACTTTCGTACTTGCGCTAATACAAAACCATTTCACAGGAAAAAGAAAAGTAAACCATTTCCACATTCTATTTGTCCTAATACTTTGTCAAAAACTCGTTTTTGTTCGGGAAGCAAGCGGGGTACAATTTCGGCTACTTGATGCTGCAATTTCACGTATTATTTTATCACTTAGTTCATTTTGGGTTCTTCGCTGAGAGCTTATCATTCCAAAATAGCTTAATTTTTTGCCTACCATTGCCATTACTTTATCTTCAATTTTTCCAAGTGCTTCATTATAAATGTGTTCATTATATGTCATGTTCGCGTATGTCTGCTGTAACCTTCGCAAAATATCTTCCGCCTTGTACTCTTTATATTTGTCCCACAATTCATGTGCATTAAATAGCCCGCAAGATGATATAAGAGTTGCATAAATATCCCTAATTTTGGCTGGTGACTGGCACTGCACAGCTTCCTCCATGGTTTCAACCCAGTGATTATCGTTTTCTAAAAGATGCAGAGCTCACATGCTTCTCTATAAGTTGCGCATTCCTGACCGTTGACAGTTTTAAGGCCTTTATATCCTGTAGGACCCCGAACATTGTGCAGCAGCAATCGGAAACAGAAACATTCAAAATTAGTTTAATGGACGATATACACACGACCAAGGCCATCTGATGACTTTACACCGGGCTAATTTGCAACAGGCGCGCCTTGAATACGGCGTTTTCCACTCCTTCCTAGATGTGTTCCAAGTATAATAGCGGGGGACTTCAGAATATAACAACGTTTTTGCAAAGGGGTCGGTTTGATAAAGTTGAAAGTAGTCTGTTAGTGTAGTTGTTGGCGGTGATGCAATTCTTTCTTGGAAATTTCTTTCGGTGAAATGTACACGCTCTCCATTTTCAAAGTGCACAGCAAGGTGAGTAACTGTTGGGTGCCTTTCGTGTAAAGGGAAGCCAAGGAGACCCCAAGCTACCTCGTTACTGCTGACATAACGCCCTGCTTGAAAGGTCTGTACTTCATTAACGGGATTTGCATCACCTCACTCCTGAGATTAAATATTGCTTGGTCGCTTCCTTTATTTAGGTACTTACAGATATACTTCATTATTCGCGGACAGAGCTACATGCTCTACATTAATGTGGGCATTAAACATTTTACATAGAATGGGCAAATACGGGACAATCCAGCTGTTATCTAAGGTTTCGAAGACTCCAGAGCGAGATTTGATTGTAACTTTCCTGCCACCATCTTCCGGAGCTCTGCGTCTGTATAAAGGGTAGCCTTTTTCGTTGTGCACTCTTTCTTGTAATACCTGTTTAGGGACTTTCTTTGTACATTTTCCTTCTTTCATACATGGCGATATTAAATTTCGTGCTCCACCTGAACCGTGAATCATATTTCGGATGATGGTATCATACAATTCTTTATCTTGCCCAGGATCCGGAATCTTGGCGCTTATTATGTCGTTTACTTGGCTGGGCAGCAACTTCCCTTTAAGCCATATTAGAATGTGGGCATAAGGTAATCCTCTTTTTTGCCATTCAATTGAATACATGAAGCACTACACAACTCCGGAATTTTTCCCTTTTTTAATTACATACATTAATTATTGTACTTTTAATCTAAATACTCTAGCAACTAAATCGTGTCCGACAGTACTTTTTGGCCTGGCAATAGCTCCTCAGTTATTTTTTTCCATGTGGGATTGCAAGTAAAAGTAACAAAAAGATCAGGTCTTTCGTAAGTTCTTACATAGGCGAATGCGTCGTCTTGTGTACTCATGTAGGTAGCGAGGGTAGCGTTCACTTTCTACCTTCACATACATGTCTACCAAATATTGATGAAATAATTGTCTACACCGGGCTAAGAGGTTAAAATCATTTTCTTGCAACATCATATGATACGCAAAAAAATCCATACATGATACTTTTTTGTTCGGAGTAGGCTTCTTTGTGACCGGGTTAATGAGTGGAATTAGAAAATGATAACCCTCTTGTTCATTGTGTGTATCGGCTACCCGTTGCAACGTATTATCACGTGCTTACTAGACAATGTCTCGTGAAGAAAATTGATCACCATTAATTACGGCTGCTATTTCGTTTATCAAAGGTGCATTGTAGCGCATTTCATGCTCTCCTCGAGGGGTCCGATCTGCGTGAATGACGACTTTATAATCTTCTTCAGATAGGTTTTCTAAAGCAGTTTTAAATGTTTTGACTAAAATGTTACGTTCATGCAAGTATCTTTGAATTTTGAACACTGAGTCTCTCTCAACTCCCTGCATAAATTGGCAGCGACGGTCTACCTCAATTTCTTCGTCACCCATAAAACATACTTGTAAAAATTTATGCTGTTCGTTTTCGGCTGGAAAAAGTAAACATATTCTATGATAAATTTTCCCTTGTACCGTAAATGTAGGCAAAAATTCGGCATTATTATTTCCCGGTCAACTCCGAAGGACGTCGTTTGAAAGCATGAGTTTTATTTCCAGATCCTGATTAAAAAGCGCCGTGACTCATTAGAATCATAAAAAAAGAGAGTTTTCAAAGGTTCTTCTGGTCCCCTAAGTAACGGAAGAGACACTTTGTCATTGGAACAGCACATGCCTGTGGTCTTATCTTTCCATTTTAAAGCGCTGCAAAATTTTACACGCCTTGTCCATCAGTCCGATAACAACTAACCTGTGATTTTTATAATCAATCAACGGATCATAATTGAATGCTGCGTTATTAAAAACCGACCAATAGTTTCTTTGAAAATTTTGTCGACGTTCAGCTTGGAGCTGTCCATTTGCATCTCTTCGCGCCTGTGTCTGTTCTGGTATTTCAGATGCCCTTATAATAGATTGACGTTCAGCTTGCTCAATGAGTCTGTGTTGAGTTTCATCACGTGTTTCCGCGGCTCTTAAAGCGGCCTGACGTTTCGCTTGTTCGAATAGCCTTTGCTGAATTTGAGCAGATGTTTCATTAGCTCTTAAAGTAGATTGACGCTCTGCCTGTTCAAGACGCCTTTGCTGACTTTGATCAGGTATTACAGTAGCTCTAAAAGTAGCTTGACACTCTGCCTGTTCAAGACGCCTTTGCTGAATTTGAGCAGATGTTTCAGTAGCTCTTAATGTAGCTTGACGCTCTGTCTGTATAAGACACCTTTGCTAACGTTGAGAAGTTGTCTCAAATGCTCTAAAAACAGCCTGACGCTCTGCTTGTTCTTGCCTTCTCAGTTCAGCATCTTCTTAAGATTCTAGCGATCGAGCTAATCTTTTCGCTCGTCTTTGAAAAGATACTCTTGAAAGGCTGGACTTACATTTGCAAGGCATTATGAAGTAACAAAAAACCTATTTATAAAAAAACGATAAAACACCTAAATGGAATTAAATTTCCTTTCAAATATTTTTTTAAAAGCAAATCCAAAATATCTAAAAGGAATAAATATTCCTTTTAAATATTTTTTAAAATCAAAACAACAAAACCAATTCAAGACACAACACGAATCCGAAAACGATAGCCAAAAAAAATCGAATCAACTTAAACCAAATCACAAAACAAATCGCAGAAAACCGAAATCGAATGCAGTATTCAATATAAATGTAAGCAACAAAAAAGAAGTAAGTGTATAGATACCGTATCGTATCGTACCGTATCTATACTATTAATATTCCTTTGAAATTTTGTTAAACAACCTAAAACCACGAAAACCAATTCACGGTTCTAAATAAATAAATTCCAAAATCAAAGCCAGAGTCTAAATATGTATAAAGGAATACCAACCAAATCAACAAAACCGATCCAGGAAAATACACAAATCCGAAAATGAAAGCCAATATAAATCCATTCAACCTTAACCAAATCACAAAGCAAATAACAATCAACCGAAATCAAAAGCAGGTAGTCGAATAAGCTACGAAATAGAAACAATTTATGCGTATAGGTACCGTATGCACTATAAGTTGACGCAAGGCTCAACGGCGGGAGTTAAGTACATGTCAGGAAACATTTCGTTACCGCGTTTTAAAAACCTAGTAACGACATCTAGCGGAATCAATTTAAACTATGTATACGTTAGTTAATAAGAACTCTCAAAAATATTTTTCTTATAATTTTGCACAATTTTTCTTATTGTAATACCGATTCATTCATAACCACATATATGGACTGAATTCATTTCCGTTCAATAAATATTACTAAGGCTTATTAATAGGGCTTACTAAGAACTGTTTCTACCACAGTTAAGTAATAGTTAAGGGTGAAAGCGTAACAGGTGATGATAGTATTTCTGCTCCATACTTATAATCACCCCTATAACCCATGCGGGGTAGGCAGAGCATCAACGTATTACTTAATATTGTCTGCGAGGTTATCGCCTATTCTGTGAATTACAATGCACCAAAATGTTTGAAGAAAATCAGCTGGTGAATTTTATGTTTTTTATCGCTCTCTTCCCGGTCCTGCGTGGAAATATACAGATCCGTACATTTTTTATCTTAATTTTGGTAAAAAGACATAATAATCCAGACCTTCTGTGTTCGTCCATCGTACCGTCGTCCGTCTTGTAGAATCACGGTGGCGCCACCTAGTTGAATTTAATTTTGCAACATATTCGATTTTCTCACGGGAATTATATGTTTTGCTGCAAAAAGTAGCCTATGTCACTCTACAGCCACCGACATATCCCCATACTAAAATTCATGCTATGCCGACGCTCTGTTGCGACGTGAAAGAAGGACAAACTATTGCAACATATTCTATTTTCCCACGTTATTAAGAAGTTTTTCCGCTGAAAAAGTAGCCTGTGTCACTCTACAGCCACCGAACTATTCCGATACAAAATCATGCCATGCCGACGCTCTGTTGCGACGTGAAAGAAGGACAAACAAACACACTTTCGCATTTATATTTATATTAGTAAGTAAAAAGTATGGATGCCCAGGTCGCATATGCCAATAGTTCTTTGGGCACTACATTCGAAGTTGTTGATACCGTAAAAAATTGTTTAAATAACAATAAAACATAAAACATTAGAAATAATCTTGAAAAGTGTCAGGAAAATCTTTAATGGCCCCTTTCTTAAAACATATTTTAGATATAGGTACCCGTTCTAAAAGAAGTTGGAAGGTCCAGACTACTTACCTTTAACCTTTAAAATAGTTATACATAAAATTCATCATAAAAAAACCGTTATAAAGAAAAATCGGTTATGGAGACATTACTTCGCAGTGCTCTTTCAGTGAGTGTTGGTGACCTTCTTTCCTTCTCATCGGGGGTGAAAACGTATCTTTATTTTCATTCTTAATTGAGTATAAATGTGCACTTACCATCAAGTGGAGTTTGTGCTCGTTTGTCACTCTTATTCTATATAAAAAAAATATAAAAAGTATCATTTATATTTGAGACGAAGCACTACGATTAATGACACACATTATATTTCCTGCGAGCCAGTGCTTCCATCCAATGTATTTAGTTTTGTGACAGACGATTTATACAAATTGGGCTTAGTTCTCTTTTTGCTTTTAGACCACCAAATAATCAATTGCATTTATGAAATATATTGTAAAATGTTTATTTCAATGTATAGTTAACGATGACTCTAATGATGATAATGACTAATTTCTAGGGTTTTATTCCAAAGTGTATATATGTATATTATCAGAGATAACGCCAGGTATCAATTTGCTATTGAGTATTTTTTCTGTTTTTAATAAATTGCAGTTAACGATTTATTTAAAAAAATACCTGGTTTTAAACCCCTACTATTTTCACTTTTGTAAGCTGTAGCTGAAAAAATCTTTTCAAACTATTTTAAGATTTATATTTAAGAGAGAGAAGAAAGATTTAATCTGTCGGACGGTCAAGGCTTGCAATTTTGATAGAAATCAAACGTTTTATGATAGAATAGAAGGATAAGCTCACTTTTATCAGTGCTCTTTGCGCTTGTTAATTTTTTTTATGTGCTTTACAGGCACCACGCCAAGGTTACGCGATTACAACCACAATTTAAAAATACAGCCAACTTTTACAATTAATATACAAGACATTTTTTAAACAATAATAAAATAATTATACTTAAAATACAATTGGGTAGTACACCACGCTTTTATAAAAAAAATCATGAATTTTTTTGAGGATTTCACGAAATTCTGAGTCGTAAACTACCATGGCTTAATTATTATCATCAATACAGCCCATGATAAGTCTACTGCGGAACTTAGGTCGGAAACGATCCGCCACGAATTCGCACGGATGATTTCTGGATCTCGACAATAGCGCCACGTGCTGGGTTAAATTGAGTTTTTAAACCATCAATCCATCTACCTTAATACGCATAAAAAGCCATCAAAATCGTCAAGCCCTTTTCGAGTTTAAGCGAGACTAACGGACATCAATTGATTTTATATATTATATAAGATAAGAAGAAGGTAAATAGAACATATACAAAAAATCATGATTTAACATGTGTTAGAATAAGGAAGACAAACGAGCACACAGTCCATCGGATGGTGGGTGAATCCTCTAGCCTATAGAAATATACATCTTTCCTCTGTTATAAACTAAAATGTTGATATATAGAAATTGTTGATGATTTGTTGCCCCTTCGGACGTCAAGCTTGAAACTGTTCGGGTATCTCGGCTTCGGTTCTTATCACTCATCATACAAATATAAAAAAATATGAATAAGACTACATTTTCACACAATACCAAACTCTGGTACGAGAAGGAGCAGCGTAAGTGTAAGTAAAATTAGAGCGTGGTCCTACACCGGCGGGGAAAATCTACGCGTGCTGTAGCTGTAAATTACATATACATAAACACTCACGCCTGTCACTTAGAGGGACATTTAGAGACTTCAGACATACCCACTCGCTTTATTTATATCCATGCTCCTAAATACGCTCGCATGCAAAACTGCTCCTACGTACGCATACGAGCGTACGTAGGAGCAGTTTCTATTATTCAGTCGTTTCTATTATTCTCGACAACAACAGCAGAGACCGGTATATCTGTTCCAAAAGTTGAAGTGGGCCCGAGACCAAAATAAATATAAGACAAGAGCCTCCGCTCAAATTTGCAGCATCACACTGTTGGAATGATTTCTCACCATCTAATATATATGTGTATATAACACACACACATATATATATGTGTATATATATATATATATATATATGGATATATATATGTATATATATATATATATATATATATATATATATATATATAATATTTATGTTCAAATATTATTGACTAATAATGTTTCTGCTATTTAACCTCTCAACCCCTAGTGGTCTCATGAGGTCGCACCCACCCACAGCACTTTAAAAAATGATAAGTTAGCTTAAATTTTTTTTTATTTTATTTTATTTTATAAAACCTTCTGCAGGTTTCACAACACGGCGTGCTGCTTTGATTACAGAATAATTAGGTTGTGTGTTAAAACCAGCGCTACCTTTGCAGTATTATGCAAAGTTGGTGACCTATTTTATATAAGTTTAGTTTTATTTTTTTTTACTTTCTACTCGACACCGCACTGCTGCATTTCGAGATAGCTTCAAATTTGCAGAAACACAGTTGCATTTATTTATCACCACCTTGTTGTTTACCAACTTGCATTATTTGGTACAACAAGTACAAAATACGTGATAATTGTTTTGAACGTAAAATCGTAATATATAATATATATATATATATATATATATATATATATATATATATATATATATTTGTGTGTGTGTGTGTGTGTGTGTGTGTGTGTGTGTGTGGTGTGTGTGTGAGAATTGGTTGGGCTAATGTTTGCTAATTCAAATCAGGAAAAAAGGGTCACAAAATGTAAGGGCCATATGTTCCTGGGATCGAATCCGGAACGAATGACCACGAGATGGTAGGGTAACCAGGTAGCCCTTTTAAAACCGGACACAAACTTAAACTTAACTTAAATTTAGGTTGGATTTCAAAGTTGTAAATTTTAAACACTATTTAACTACGATACATACTTATTGGATATTCGTACAAATTTATGAACTTCTAAATATCGTATCGATATTCAATATCTGAGACAACGTATTAAGGAAAGCTGTTTGTAATAACTTCGAAAGGTGTGTTACTAAACTCAGTAGTGCAATTACCACAAACTTTGTACTAAAACATTTTCCGTCTAGAAAGTTACTAATAAGGGCTTATCCTTGGTACGAACGAGATTCAATGATAACCAATTATTATTAAGTAATAAAGTATGAATGGCTGTGTCTAGTCTTTTGAAAGACTAGCGTCCCACTGTAGCTTAGATTTCTTTGAGTAAATTTTATTGCAGATGTCCTTAATAGTTCTTTTCCTCTTCAGTTAAAAAAATAACGTTAACTTCAAACAGGGATGTTCTCTTATATTGTATGTGCAGTTTACATACACCAATTGTTCAAACAAATATCCAGTACCCAGTTCAACTATTTGTAGATCATACAAATACTTGTTCCGTGTGGGATTCAAACCCGAGGTTAAGGGTTGTAACTGATTTCTATGACAATATGTCATTGGTAACCAACCAATGACACATCTCGTTCTCTCGCTCGTTTGTTATAATTTTAGTTTGTAATTTCTTTTATGATAAAATATATCTAATATTACGATAAAACTGCGCAGATACACATGTGATTGTTACTCTATAATTGTAATATAATCTTTAATTATATTGTGAGCATGCTGTGTGCAACGCGTGGAAATGCAGGTTGTATAAGGTGGTCCATATTATGTGTTTTTTATACAGTTTACAGTGACAAACGAGCACACAGTTCACCTGATGGTAAGTGGTTGCTGTGGCCTATAGACATCTACATCTATCCCCGATTACAATCAAAATTCAGATGCGTTGTCACCCGTGAGGACTAAGATGGAATGCCTCGTTTCCAGTAAAAAGGGTCTCCTGTTCTCTACACTCACCATATGAAACACAACAGCATTAAGCTGCTATTTTACACTGGTATTCTGTGAGAGCGTGGACCTTCCCCGTTAGAGGCGACCCATTCATGTTGCCAGCATAATAGCTGCAGCGTGGTTCTACTGCTAATATATATATATATATATATATATATATATATATATATATATATATATATATATATATATATATATTACATTAATATGGCAAAGCACTTGACACATGCACGTGCTATCTCTATATGCAGCTGTCTAATCCACTCTATTGTCCATACATTGACAAATGTTAAATCACCATTGATAACATAGTCAGCACGGCTTCTAACTGTAGAGCACGCTTCACGATGTCCATACAGTTCCTTCTATATCCCAACTTTATGTTTAAGTATACATTTATATTTTTAAATTAATTTAAGCCACTGCTTGACCATAATCCCACCAAGTGGTGATGAAGCCCTAGATGATCGAACTGTCTTAGCATTACAAAAAGCCTATTCAGGCAAGGAGCCTTGAAAACTCCCAAACTGAAATATCATTATCTTTAAACGAGTATATTTTGAATTGGATTTTAAACAAAATTACAAGTGTCATTTCGAATATAGATGAGCCGAGATAGTAGCTAAGCAGTTTATACTTATTCTAATAAAGTAAACACGCCCTCTACGAAATTATTATCAAGAAAATGTCTTCTTGATGTAATCGAAAAGCGCTTTATGAAACTTTTTTATCGCGTTTTTTTGTTATGTTATTAATTTATTTTAAAAACAAATGTAATATTCTATATTAATTACAATAAAGGGAACTAAAAACAAATTAACAAACAGTTCTATTCTTCGCGGTATTGTGTCGAAAACGCTGGTTGTGTTCTTGCTGAATGGAAAATCTTTGGACGATAAAAGAACCAGCGCTTTTCATCAGTGACAAGCAGCCGCAAATACAGTCTTTTATTAGAAACTAAACCATACGCATACGTAAGTGGATGCTGTATTATTCAGTCTATGGACCTACTAGTCTGACCTATGGTCAAGCCAAAGAGTATATATAGTAGGTTTGGCCAAAGACAATTTTTTTTAAATGAAGGTAAATATAACTTAGAGTCATTACCATATTCTTATACAAAAATAAAAATTATCAACAATTAAAATATCGAATTATTTGTATGAAGGTCACGCGAGCGCTAGAGAAACGATTGTAAGACGTTGTTGACAAATAAAATGTTTAATGAAATAGTAGAGTACAAATAGAATTTAACATTGCACAAAATTCCGATTCAATTTTATTTTTTATGAGGTTTAGGATCACTTATTCAGTATAAAATCACAAAATGCCGACAGATCAGGTGGCGCTTCAAGCGCAATATTAAAAAAAAACGTTTTCAGCCGATATCTCGATAAGTATGCACTGTAAGGCAAAAGTTATACAAACCATTATTATAGAAAATAAAATTTCACATCTTTTGTTTCCAGTAAGCTTTTTTGTAAAACTTACTGTTTACGATTTATGGCCCATTTAATGAACAGGTGGCGCTTCAAGCGCCGTCTTGAAAAAATGTTTTCAGACGATATCTCGAAAACAATGCACTTTAAGGCAAAAGTTATACAAACAATTATTGTAGAAAATAAAATTTCGCATCTTTTGTTTCCAGTAAACTTTTTTTTAAAACTTACCGTTTACGATTTATGGCCCATTTAATGAACCGGTTTTTCTATCGCGACCAATAACTCTTGAAATATTAGATTAATCAATAAAATGCATAAATTTATTTTGAAAGATCAGTTTATTTTCCAAAACTTTTGTTGGAAACTTTTTTTTCTAATATCCATACTTTTTGAGTTATAGGACGTTTCATGTCACGCATAGCTGCCCGCGTCACCCGCCGAGCTCGGCCGACGCTCGGCAGGTGACGCGGCAGCTATTTTACGATTAAGAACCCGGATTTTATTGCTATTATTTCGGGGAATTCCAAGTAAGACATCATTATTGTTAACTTAATACGACTTACGGAGTCTCCTTTTTGAAATTCAATTCGAGTTATAGAGTATAAATATCTATTATCAATATTTCGTAGGGAAATAACATTTTGTTCGAGATACAAAGTCTAATAATTCGAGATACCGCGTATTTAGGGGTTCAGCAGAAGGGAATGGCAATATGATTTGCCCTCTTTGATTCTAAGGCATCCCTCTAACTATTAGTATACTCTTTGGCGCGGTATACAAGGAGACATTTACGTCTCCATATGGAGACGTCGGACTTTTAACCCGGCGCCAATGACGCTGAGTCATATTGACCCGAGGCGATTTTAAACAAACTTAGATTTTTTTACTTCAGTCATAAAGTTTGAAAGTTTTAGTAGCTGGAGATACAGCCTCGCTCTTTCTGGACCGTTGGTACACTCAGTATGACGCTGACTGCGCAGCAAGATATACGTGCGTCAAGTCAATACGGGTAAATATGACCCAGCGTCATCGCTGGCGTAGTATTTTTGTGACTTACTTTTATTCGTTAATTTGGTGTTTGTTGTTAATTTACTTTGTTTTATTTCAGTTTTTTGTCAAAAATATCACTAAGAAATAACGCTGAAAGACAAATACTTGATAATTTAGCACCAATACACGAACTTTTTCAAGCGTTTGTTGAAGAATGTAAAAAAATGTATGTGTTGAGAGAAAACTGCACGATTGATGATATGCTAAACGCATTCAGAAGACGATGTAATTTAGGCAATATAAACCTTCTAAACCAGCAAAATACGAAATTAAAATATTTGCATCAGTAGATTCAAAACCATTTGAAAACCAAAAAAAGCCATACTCGATTAGTTACAAACCGTTTGATGTAGTAAATCACCTTGTGTTGCCAGTCTCCAATACTCATCGTAGTGTTACCTTTGATAATCTGCTAAGTGAACACAAAGTGAGATTAGTAGGCAACTTACGCAGAAACAATAAGCAAATCCTACTTCAATTTATCACAACACGTGGAAAAGAGCGAAATTCTTCAACTTTTGGATATAAAATTCTGGTCTCTTATATTCCGAAGAAAAATGTAGTTATTCTCGTGATGTCAAGCTTGCACCATGATGCCAGCATTGATAATTTTACTGGCGGTAAACAAAATCCTGAAATAGTAACTTATTATAATGTCACTAAGAGCAGAGTGGATATAGCTGACAAACTTTGTGCTACTTACAATGTGAGTAGAAAGTCAAATCAATGGCCATTGACAATTTTCTACGCAATGCTGAGAATATATCAGGCATAAATTCTAATATATGTAATATATCGGGCTAATAATAACGATACACGTTTGAAAAGACGTCATTTCACAAAAAAACTTGGAACACACTTTGGTACATGAGCATTTACAAATCCAAAAGACACGAGAATTTACATCGTCAATTGCGTAAAATAATATCAAATTTCGTGCGAGAAGCTACCGAGGAACCTCCCAATAAGGTTGCAGGAAGTCGTAAGAAACGTCAATTATATCCGTCTAAAAAGAATAAGAAAATATCTCATACTTGTCATGCATGTCACATTTACGTATGCCTAGATCATGTTATACCGTATTGCAATAATTGTAGTAGTTTCATGTTTGTGAATGAGGAAGCAGATGACTGATTCCTTCTTATTTTTATGATAAGAAGTTTGTATGATCTCTTTATTAGTACATAAAATCATTGATTATTATTATTAATTCGAAAAATTTATAAAAAATGAAAAATAATATTCATGTGATGTTTACAATATTGATTTTGCATTATTATAAGAAAATCTAATAAAAAAATGATTTAAAAGTTATATTAGTATTATTTCCTTTTTACTTCATATGCAAAGAACCCTTATTTTATAAACATTTATTTATGTTCAGAAAATTACTTTAATATCGTGAAAAAATTATCAAACAAAATCCGGGTCATGATGACCCGGTGTCATCGCTTGCGTAATTTTCTTTATGTCATTGGCGCCGGGTTAAGGGTTAAGCAGAGAGGCGTATATGTCTAGTGGCCACATCGCGCTTAGAGTTACAAATATCGTTACCGGATAACGTAAACATTGACGTTCATAAATTTGATTTGAATTGTGCTATAGTGTATGTAAAAAACCGGTTTTTATTTGCATGTTGTATACTATACAACCTACCTTAACCAACATACCTTATGTTTAATATATTGAAGAAATTATGTATTAAGATTAAAGGAAATATGTTATTATTAGATTTTAATTAATGTTCTTATAATAGTAATATATGCAATTATTTTGAATACTTTATGTTATTTTGTGAGCTCACTCAGTACTAGAGGTGGGCGATGCAAACCGTATACTGATACGAAATCTATATATTGGTACAATATCTAAAAACCGCTTACTGGTTCGTTCCAAAACTATGTGTTACAAAATCTGATATTTGGGTACCGCCGCGATGCCTATATCGCTTCGAATCGTTCGGTCGCCAGTATCGTTCCATAACTATATATTATACAAAATCTGATATACCGCCGCCTACCTATGTCGCTTCGCATCGGTCGGTCGCTAGATTCGTTCCATAACTGTATATTATACAAAATCTGATATACCGACGCTATACCTATATAATTCCGGATCGGTCGGTGGCTAGATTTGCCGTGTGCGATAGTGCGCGAGTATATGGGTATTAGATTGGACATGTCGAAAAATTAAAATCTTATATTTGTTAACTACACTAAATAATAAAAACACAATTTCACTAAATGTTAATTAACTTCCCTATTATTTATTTTTCCAACTCTTTAAATATATCTCTTAAAATATTTTGATAAACAAGTTCAAATGTAGACTGAAAGAAAATATAAGTGGTTTGGATGTATTATGTATGAAGGAGTTAGACTTGGAGAATGTATGGCAAAATGTAAAGAAAGGTTTAGTGGATGCAGCTACCGAAGTATGTGGTGTTAGTAAGAGAAAGAATGAAAGGAAAAATAATACGTTATGGTGGGATGATGAGGTACGTATGGAAGTTGAAGCAAAGAAGACAGCATGGCTAGATTTACTAGTAACAAAGGCTGGTAATTCTAGCGGTACGAATGACGATATTGAAAGAAGAAGGGCAGTCTTTAGACATCTTAATAAGAGAGTAAAAGAAGTAGTTGAAAGAAAAAAGCAAGAAAGAACGGATAAGAATGATAGAAGAATATCGGATAATTTCCAGGCAAATATTAAAATGTTCTGGAAACTTGTAAGAACTGCCAGAGAACATTCGAAACAGCCTATGATGAATGATAGGTATAAGAGACGAGAATGGCTATATTCTGAATGATGAAGTTTTGAGTTTAAAGAGATGGAAGGAATATTTTGAAAGCGTGTTTATGAGTGAGGAGACAACGTGTGTACTAAGTGAAGTAGAAATTCCGAAAGAAGAGGAAAGAGGTAGCGAGATAAGTATAGGTGAAATAATAAAAGCAATGAAAAGCATGAAAGCAGGTAAGGCTGCTGGATATGATAGAGTTTCACTCGAAATTCTAAGAGCTGGAGAGGAATTGGTGGCAGGCCTGCTGCACACCTTGTTTAATTTATGCTGGGAACTGAAGCGGGTACCGGTAGACTGGTGCAAAGCCGTGATAGTCCCAGTATATAAGGGAAAAGGGTCGCAGCAGGACTGTACAAACTACCGTTGCATCAGCCTTCTTAGCATTGTGGGAAAACTGTATGATAAGGTACTGATTGAAAGGGTCATGAAAGAAACTGATGGAAACATTTGGGATATGCAAGCGGGATTTAGAAAGGGAATGGGGATGTACAGATCAAGTCTTTTCCATGCGCATGATCGCGGAGAAGTTTTTGGCCAAAAACTAAAAGGTTTTTTGTGCGTTCATGGACTTGGAAAAGGCCTATGACAGAGTGAATAGGGATGTGCTATGGCAAATACTGAAGTCATTTGGGTTGGGCGCTGGCTTGATACAGGCATTGGAGTCCCTTTATAGGGACTCTAGTGCTTGTGTTAGGATCAACGGGGTCTACTCGGACTGGTTTGACATCCATAAAGGTGTCAGACAGGGCTGTGTGGCTTCCCCGTGGCTGTTCAACCTATTTATGGACAGTTGTTTGCAAAATTTGAAAGTTGAAGAATGCGGATGGGTGAGTTAACCGTCAAATGCCTTTTGTACGCCGATGATCAAGTTATCCTTGCGTCGTCGGCGGCCGAGTTGCAAATGATGGTTACATTAATGAACAGATCATTAAAAGAAAGGGGTATGAAAGTGAACGCAAGTAAGACAAAGGTTATGGTTTTTGAAAGAGAAGAAAGTAAAACGATTTGTGAAATAAAAATAGAAGGGGAGTTGATCGAGCAAGTAGATGAGTTTGTATATTTGGGCTGCGTATTTAGCAGGGATGGGAGATGTGATAAGGATATAGAACGACGAGTGAATGCGGGAAATAGAGTAAATGGCGCCTTGCACTCTATTGTGAAGAGTCAAAATGTGTCGAAAAAGGCAATTCACAATGCTGTGTTGGTCCCTACTTTAACGTATGGTAGTGAAAGTTGGGTGTGGCAGATGAAGCACGAGAGTAGAATAAACGCAGTAGAAATGCGGTCGTTAAGGAGTATGTTAGGGCTGAATCTTAATGACAGGGTAAGAAATTGTGTAATAAGAGAAGAGTGTGGTTTGCAAGATGATGTTGTGACCAGGATTAAAAAAGGAATGCTTCGGTGGTTTGGTCGTGTGAAAAGAATGAATGAGGAAAGAGTGACAAAGAAAATTTATGTTGCAGAAGTGAATGGCAGAGTCGGAAAGGTACGTCCTAGGCGAAAATTTATCTACCAAATTGGCGATTTATTGAAAACGGGCCAAATTAGGAGTACCCTTAACCTACGAGCATGTATGCGGAGGTGTATGGATGTGAAAGAGGCGAGAGAGGTGTGTCAGGATCGTGCCAAATGGAAGCCTGTAATCTCTGCCTACCCTTCTGAGTGATAGGCGTGAGTGTTTATGTATTATATGTATTTTGATAAACATGTAAAATAAATAATATTAAACTGACGCGCTTCGTTAAAATTGCTATAAAACAATACCTGAGCCAATATCGTAACAACAAAGTACATAAAGTTTAACATCAACCACTAATGAATTAAGTCAAAAGCGTTTTCAACACTTCAAAAGTTTTAAAGGCAAACTATTTATTTTTACGATAATTTTCAACCACAAGTTCAGTATTATATATTGCATATAAGTTTAACTTTAAGTATAGCAAATAATTGTTACAATCCTAATTTTTAGACATGTGAAACCTAAATTTTAATGAAATATATCAAAAGAATACATGGTTGTATTGATGTTTTAAAAAATACTTTATTTGGAAAACTGATTTTTAAACCGTCATCTACTCCATTCTAGTCATTTTATCGAACGAAAATTGATTAGCTCTCAAGATGGTACGCAAAGATGACGCTAGATGGTATAAATACGGCTAAGCAAGAAGTCGATTGTGGATGCTCCTGAATTACAAACTTATATACGATTTCAACAGCGTATCGGAGTAGAGAATAGTATAAATGCCTACGCAGAATATATAGATATTGAAATATATAGTTTTGACGTCAGATATTGAAACTCAAAATCCGATATAGATACGAATCTCAGAAAACGCAATACGACCCAAGCCTACTCAGTACAACTCGGTACCGAACTGTAATGACAGACAGTTGGACCTGGTGTTAAGCGCGCGCAGCGTTGTGTGCGTGGCGGGGGCTGACGAGGCGCTGCGACCCGTGAACGCGTACCATCCACCGCTCGCCGTGACAGCGCGCGCCCAACTGTACCCGGTACCCGGTACCCGGCTCGTCAAACATACCAATGTACTCTCAAGCCTCAATAAATAGTAAGCGGTGGAATTTTAATAAAGCTGATTTAAACCAATTGTATCACTTGTTAGCTATGATAGACTGGAGAAAAATATACGAGTGCTTTGATAAATGTGTTTCTCTAAAAAAGAGTAGTTTGATAACGAGCAGATACATATACCCGGTTTGTTATACCGCTGACATTATAAGGTTTATAAAACTAAAGTACAAATTTCAAAACGATTCAAACTGAGCAAACTGCGCAGTGATTACGAAAAATCCTCGCGATATAGGGCTATACTTAAAACTGAAACTGAGAGTGCGCATAATCAGTATAAAGACCGTGTGCAGGTATTTAGCATTGGCAATTAGCGTGGACACATTTAGCGTTGTAGCCCAAAAGCCTTTTGGGAGTATATAAGATTGAGGAAAGGTACATCAGGAAGCACATTCCGCCTGTGGCATCGCTTCCGAGCGGTCGCATCCAGGTAGTCCGCGCTTTCGTCCTTGTACGGTAGTGCTCTCTCGCTCTCGCGCCTCCGCTGTCCTGCTCGCGCTGTACAGCGCCGACGCACCGGTGAGTCTTTCACCGCTAACAGCTCTTGCCCCTCTGTCCTCGGGCGGGGAGGTTTGACTGACCTCCGCTTGTTACTGTTATTTACTGTTAATTACTGTTATCTTTACTGTTATCCTTATTGTTATTTTTACTGTTATACTGTATTGTAAATTTTTGTTATTTTCTTGTTATTCTTTGTTTCTTGCATTATTTTTATACGTGTATTGTCTCGTAGTACGTCTCGCGTTCAAGTCCCTGTTCTACTGAGAACAGGGACCCGTCCCAATCGTTACCGAGCTTAGCTCTACTGCCCCATAATGGCCACATATAGCCTATCTGAGTCCCTCGCCGCCCTCATAAACCAATATGGTTTAAATAACAATGAGACGGTCCTCGCCGCCATCGCCACCATCGCCGCCCAGGCTCCCCCCCCCTGCCCCTCAGGCACACCATCCGCCGCCAGTAATCGCGACATACCTCGAAACGAGGAACTCTTTTGCCCTCCTAGAGTCTTTTGCCCCCATAGAGATGGAGTACGCATGCTCCGAGTCCTCGGCGCCGGCCTCCCGGAAGAGGCCCGCCACCACTTCAGACACCGGTTCATCGGAGTCCTATGACTCCGACGGAAACGGGGAGTCTACATTCACCACAGTGAATTCCAAGCGCAACGGTAAGCGCGCCGCGTTAAAACGCACCCCCCCTATCCCAGCGGCCCCTGCCGCTTCTACAACCTCCGCAGCCCCCGCCGCTGCCGCCGTCCCACTTATGTTACTAGACATCCCAACTCCGACGAAACCATCCTCTCGATGTGCTCCAGTCCTTGCTAAGAAGCAAGTCCCGCCCCCTGTCTTCCTAAGAGACGAGGCTAAATTTACCAAGTTATCTAAAACCTGTTACGACGCCGGCATAAAATACGACCATGCCATCAACCTCGGGGAGGCTATTAAAATCATCCCCAACTCGATCGAGGATTTCCGCCAACTCACCAGGCTATTCACAGCCGAACGAGACTCTTATCACACATACGCTCTCCCGGAAGAGCGTAAAGTCAGGGCCGTCATCCGAGGCGTCCCTTTCGAATTTTCCAACGAGGAAATCCTTGAGGACCTTAAGTCCCAAGGTTTCCCCGTAAAAGCCGTGCACAAAATGCACAGTAGAACGGGCAAGAGGTTCAACCTCGCCCTTGTCATACTAACCAACGTGCCTGAGGCAAAAGCCATCTTCCGGCAGGTACGCACAGTGTGTGGCCTGTCGAGAGTAAAGGTTGAGCCCCCACATAGGCCCGGATTCCCGGCGCAGTGCCACCGCTGCCAACTATACGGTCATGCGGCGGCCAACTGCTTGCCGCCCAGGTGCGTTAAGTGCCTTGAACCCCACAACACTAAAGAGTGCCCCCGGCCCAAAGACGCCGAATCCCCGCCCGCATGTGTCCTGTGCAAACAGACAGGCCACCCGGCTAACTACAGGGGCTGCCCCTGCGCACCTCAACCTCGCCCCAGTAGGCAAGCTCCACCGCCGGTCAATGACCACTCATTCCCGGCCCTCTACCAACGCCCCCGTCAGGGCCTTTCTCAGCCCATCCAGGGCTTCTCTCGGCCCTCTCAGGGTCCCCTAGGCCCCCTTAGGGCATAATACGGCCCCCCTCCGGGCTTCTCCAAGCCTATGGAGCTTTCAGTCTTTCCCTGGGGCCCCAAAAAGGCAGACCCACCGCAGACAACCTCCTACCACCATGAATCAGAGCCCACAGCTGATGACTACAATACACTGTATTCCGCTATTAGGAATATTGACATTAGGGAAATCACTGTAGTAGCACGCAAACTGCGCGCTGCAAAGTCCCCTCAAGAACGTCTCCTCTCTCTTTCAGAGCATCATAATCTTCTGTTAGCGTTGTAAGTTAAGTTAACTTAATTAACTTAACTTCAATGACAGAGCAGTTTGCTCTACCAAAATCTCACGATCGTATCAAACCTAAGGGTTTATCGCTCGTATCTTTTAATATTCGCGGTTTGCGAAATAACCTCCCAGAGCTTAAGCTCTTTCTTCGGAATCGTGAAGCCGATTTCCCTACAGGAAACTAATCTCAAAACTAAGGACACTAAAGGCCTTTCTATTAAAAACTTCTCTCTTCTTCGTAACGACAGACCCCACCGCCGAGGCAGCGGAACGGCCAACTATTACAAGAAGACACTTCACTGCTCGCCCATTTCTACTCCGCAGCTTACCAACATGGAAGCCACGGTATGCAGGCTAGCTATCACTGGACATCAGTCCATCCTCATAGCCTCCTGTTACATCCCTTCAGGTACCCATCCCCTCAAAAAAGATTTTGAGGCCATTTTATCTTTAGGCAATTCAGTCATTATGTTTGGAGATTTTAACTCCAAGCATACTGAATGGACATGCCGTACTACGTTCCCTAGTGGCAAGAAACTGCTCGATATCACGCAGTCTGTTGATATTACCGTCCATAGTCCCCTCGGTGTTACCTCACTTTCCCGATAACACCGATCACGCCCCCGATGTACTAGATTTTGCGTTACTCCAAGGAGTTTCTCTTAACCTCAGAGCAATCGAGACACTAGACGATCTAGGATTCGACCTCCACCAACACACACGAAAACCTTCACTAATTGGAATGGATTCAAGGAGTCCCTAGCTAAAGCTCTGGACTCACAGGACTCTACCATCTCCCTATCGTCGGACTTAGACAGTCCCGAAAAAATCGACACCGCGGTCGATTCACTCTCCACCCTTATCAAATCCTCCCTTAAGGAGAACGAAAGGGTCGTCCCGGTTGCTAACAATAGTGGGCTTCCCCTACATATAAGCACCCGATTAAAAGCCAAAAAAGCTGCTTTCCGGAGAGCAGCAAAATATCCCACCCCCGAATATAGGCGCGCGGCCAATCGTCTTCAACGAGAACTTCGTTTCCGCCTCTCTGAATTTCGAGACCTCGAAAAGAGTAAACTCATGGAGAATATCTCTCCATCTTATACAGCGTGTTATCAGATGGCCAGAGCCCTCCGCATTAACGCTATCACCCACACTCCCTCTCTCTCCCGTCCCGACGGCACGGTTGCCTTCGAGGACGAGGAAAAGGCTGAGTGCTTTGCAGATAGCATTGCCGCACAATGCTCTCCTAGCTCTCAACCCGTCGACCCCTCACACGTCCAGGCAGTGTAGGATGAGGTCCGCCGCCGGAACTCATCCCCTACGGCCTCCGAACTTATCTCTGTGTCCAATGATGAGATTTCATCCCTCATCAAAGGACTTAAGCCTTAAAAGGCCCCGGGCGTGGATGGCATCTCCAACCAAGGCCTAAAACACTTTCCTGAGCAGGTGTTAACCTTTTTATCTATTATCTTCAACGCCTGCTTCAACCTTAGTTACTTTCCCGCTACGTGGAAAGAGGCAACTGTGATTGGAATTCCAAAGCCAGGCAAGCCTCTCAACCTCCCCTCCAGTCATCGCCCCATTAGCCTCCTCAAGACAATGGGCAAGCTCTTCGAAAGAGTCATCCAAACACGTATGAGGCGCTATCTGTTTCCCACAGACGGTGACCCTCTTATCATTCCCCAAAAACCGAATTGATATTCGGTTTTCGAGCGCAACACTCATGTCCCCAACAAGTCCACCGTATTGTGGAATATATCCTCAGCGGTTTTTATCCTCGTCGTCATAAGACCATCGCGGTCTTTTTCGACATAGCCAAAGCTTTCGATAGAGTCTGGCATACAGGCCTTATCTACAAACTCTACAAAATAGGTCTCCCCGATCGTCTAGTACGTCTCGTGGCCTCTTACTTAAAGTATCGTACCTTTCGTTTTAGACACGAAGGCACGCTATCCTCACAGCGAACTATCAAAGCTGGTATCCCTCAGGGCTCAGTACTTGCTCCTCTGCTGTACAGTGTTCAGCTCTTCCTCTTCCCAGACGACACTGCTATTTACTGCAAAGGTATCTCACTACCCTTCATATTTATTTTATTTATTTATTTTATTCTTTATTGCATCCTTAAACAAAAGAATACAAAGGGCGGACTTAATGCCTTGAGGCATTCTCTACCAGTCAACCCATGGAGTGGTGAGAATTTGATGTAGGTGTGGCAATAAGAGAACACTATACAAATGATAATTAACTACATAATATATACAAACTACTAATAAATAAACTATACATATATGATCTATCCTTACATATATACAAATATATAAATAAATGGATATACCTACAAGTATATATATATATATATATTTAAATACATACATAATTAGTATATACAATTAATGACTATGAATATATAACGTCTGTTTGGCAATACATATTAAATTGATGAGTCATGTAAAATGCATTGTCTTTAAGAAATGATCACGGACCAACTTTTTAAAAGCGTACTTATTGGGAGCTTTTCTGATGTCATCGGGCAAGGAGTTCCAAAGGCGAGTAGCCTGAACTGTGAAGGAGTTACCATAGAAATCGGTGAAGTGAACTGGAGTACAGATTTTGTTGTTAGAAGAAGAGCGTAGGACCCTATCATGAGATGAAGAAAGATAATGAAATTTACTCTTAAGATAAGAAGGCGAAGATGGATCATTTAATATGGAAAAAAGTACAAGTAATATTCTGGAGTTGCGCCTCTGCCGGATTCATACGGAACAAGATTCAAAAGTCAGTTGATGATCTAGGAGTTTGGTTCAAAAAATGGCGCAGCGATGTGAACCCGGAGAAGAGCTCCGCCGTTCACTTCGATTATAAACGACGCCGTCTCAAAAACACTCCACCAATACGTATGCTAGGGACCCCTGTCCCCTGGCATACGACCGCCAAATATTTAGGTGTCACTCTAGACACAGGACTTACTTTCAGGCCCCACGTCAAAAGAGTAACCCGTCACGCACGGTTTTATCTGAGTAGGCTCAACAGTATGTTGGGCCGACACAGTAAAATGTCCCTTCGAAAGCGTACCCTTTACAAGGTCTGTATACGACCAGTCATGTCCTACGCGGGCTCCGTTTTTGCCCACGCCAACCCTAAAATTATTAATGAACTCCAAATAGTTCAAAACCTTTTCTGTCGTCGAGCTGCGAACGCACCTTGGTACGTCCGTAATGCTGATCTTAATCGGGACCTAGAGCTCCCCACAATTCAACAATTTCTCCAAAAACTCTCTGAGAACTTCTTCAAAGCCTCAGAGTCGCACTCAAATCATTTAATTCGGGAGGCAGCTACTTATGCAGCCCCACCCTCCTCTCGTTATCGAGTCCACAGGCCGAGAAACTCTCTCTCGGACCCGCCTAATAAACTAACAAACGACCTGAACTGCCTCCTGTCGGCTCAGGCTAACTCTAATTAAATTAAATTATTACTCACTCATAATTAATTTGCCTTCGTAGGCACTCCCTCAGCGGCTCGTAGCCGCCTGCGCCCTCTTTTCCTAAAAGAGGGTCGCTCACGATAAGGCACAATAAAGCATAATCAGCCAGTTGCCTGTCCCTAAAGGCGGTTTTTAGAGGGTATCACTTAGGTCCCCGGTAGGATGTGAGTCCCTCATAACCACGATAGACCGGCTATCTTGGTATGCGTAATGCATTTTCCGCCTCCCTACGTATAGGGTAGCCCTTTATTTGCTTCGGGCGCAAAAAAAAAATCAGGAAGTAGAAAACTATTTAAGGACGGTAAATTTTTGTCAGACAGTGAATGCGCTGGAGAATTCGCAAATTTTTTCCAGGCCGTATACAGCCGTTAGACTCCTTTCTTAAGCACAACGGCGGCTGGTTCTGTAGTGGCGGGAGCGGGACAGCAAGAATACAATAAAATAAATAAGTTATGACACATTTTCAAGCTACTGGACTGGAAAGGATACGGTATTAACGTCAATGACGTGTACATCACTCACCTTCGATTTGCCGACGATATAATCCTTATGAAGAAATCGCTGGAGGACCTTAGCACTAAGCACTATGCTCAATGACCTCGATAGTGTCCCCTAACGGATAGGTCTTAAGATGAACATGGACAAAACTAAAGTCATGTATAATGTCCATGTCACATTTTATGTCGGTGGTTGTTGCGAACACTAAGCTCGAAGCTGTTGACGAGTATGTTTAACTGGGACAAGTAGTTCGACTAGATAAGTCTAACTTCAAACGAGAAGTCAATCGACGGATTAAACTCGGCTGGGCAGTGTTCGGGTGATTTTATATATTTATACCTCAAAAATCTCAAAACTAGATTGTACAACTAGTGCGTGTTGCCAGTGATTACCTATGGATCTGAGACGTGGTCCTTCGCTGCCAGCCGTATGAGGAAGCTTAAAGTCACTCAGCGAGCTATAGCCTCTCCATAGCTTGCTTAGTGTATTTGAGTTGCTCGGAGTTTCTCTGCGTGATAAATTTACGAATGAGGATATCTACAGAGAACCAGAGTAACCGACATAGCCTAACGGATTAGTAAACTGAAGTAGCATTGGAACGGCTACATAGATCGAAGAACCGATAACCGATGGGAAAAAATGGTTCTTGAGTGGTAGCCTATACCGGTAGGCGAAGTGTAGGGTATCCCCCCACTATCTAGTGGTATTTATTCGACCTGGTAAGACATGCAGGAGGTCTATGGATGCAGGTAGCTCAGGACCGTGCTTTGTGGCATTCCTTGGTGGAGGCCTATGTTCGGCAGTAGACTTGTGAAAGACTGTAATTATGAAGAATGATGATGATATTCCATATGTAAAATATCCAGATTTCCGAAGGGTAGCAATGTCAAAGGTATGACACATCTGTTACTTTTTTTTTCGTCTTACTGGTTTTATTCTATGTTATTTTTTGTGACATACTTATTTATTTACTCTTTGTACACCATAATACAAAAACATTAAGTACAATGTCAAAGTCTCTAATAGCAGTCATCTCCTCACTTACTTTTTTCTTTATTTTTCTTTCTTATGCAATATTGCATAACATTCATTCATCTATTCTTAGACCTCCTCATTACATTGTATAGTTAACATTTTAAAAGATCTGTGCCCTGTTTATCAAAACACACAAATCTACTTGTTCACAAGTTACACTTTACAAGAAAGTTTTTACATGTTCGAGTAAATTACGGTTATAAAAAAATCTACAGGGCTTGTAAAATTTAACACTTGTAGGTTCTTCTTGTAAGTTCTAAAATCAAAAATGTGTACCGCATTCTTTTCCCGCCATTATGTTTTTGCTTTTTATTGAATATCCTTATTTAAACGCATGGCTGTATAGTATATCGTCTGTGCCTAATTTTGATGGGACATTAAAAAGGGTAGTAGCACAGGTAGCTTTTATATATAATTTGAAGTTTATTCGCGGTGATATTTTGCGATTTCTTGTAAAACGTCTAGAAATTATAATAAAATAACGATTTTACAACGGATTCGCGACAAAAAGTTATTTAAGTCGAAACCTTCCATTAAATTCATAGGTAGTCTCCATATGACCGTAGTCAATTCTTGTTCTATATGTTTTTGGTTCCATTATTCTAATAATTTCATCATCGCTTGAGTCACTTGACTACATTTTAAAAAGGACAATCAAATTAAAAAAAATATTACAGTACTACTTAAAACACTTGTAAGACGGAATGGAGAGTCGCTGGACACTCTTTGGATTTGTTAAGATTTTCTACAAATATTAACTTACAAGGGATTTTTGATAAACAAAATCACGAATACAAGTGTAAAACTATACTTGTGAAATAAATAATGACCCTTGTAACTTGTAGTTAATTACACGTGCAGTTTTGATAAACACATATTTGTAGTAATTATTTTTTTTACAGGAAAATTGCTTGTAATACAAGCCTTGTAAATTTTGATAAACAGGGCACTGGTAGTGAGATTATGATGATTATGATATATTTTAGAATATGTATACCATTCAAAGCAATGGTTTTTAACAGGCGGAATTAGAAGAAAATAACATAAAGCGGAAAATGATTTTGAAATTGTCTATTTCATCAAACTGTAAAAAAGTAATTATATTTGAATTTCCTCTAGGACAGCAATTTGATATTTTATGTAATTAAAAAAGATTTTCGAAAGACTTTTTTTATTATTAGAGCCTGAGACCGAATTCTGATAGTATCAAATTGATCTAATTAATTTTTCTTGCATTAATGTTAAACTGGCATTTTATGTATAAAATACTGTCAATTTAAAAATATCAGATAAGAAAAATTTTAATATTTTAAAGCACATTTATACATTTTTTTCAAATAATCACGTTCATACGTTTTTGGATTTTAAGAAGTAGTTATGAAGAGATATTAATATATCAAAAATGGTTAACCGTGTCTCTGAGGCTTAGTCTAAACTTTAATACATAAGGCCTAAACACACCGGTCGCTTTATTATTTTTCACGGCATTATAATTAAATACTATGACTTATTTTAAACGGGACATGCATGATAATCTGGCGCACAGTGTAACTAACTGGTGGTATATTACATAGACACCTAAATCTATCCTCAATTAATTTGACGAGCGTTGTCACCTCTAAGAACCAAGATAGAATACCTAGTTAAAAAATTCAAAAAATTCCTAAAACCAACCCGGAATCAAGTTTCAAAGTTGGCACCGTAGTAGAAATAGTCTGTGAAAAGATCATTAAATTTACAAAATATTTAACATTAACCGAACAAAATGCGAAGGTCTTCGTTTTTCGCGCAGCGATTCCTCCCGGCTTGAAGGGAACTAAACTAAATAAAGTTTTTACGAAACTTTAACTACCAAAATTACGAAGAAAGGTATTTCGAAAACTATTTGTAAGGTAAAGGGCTGAGATAGATAATAGGACGCATATATGACCCGATCGCAGTCTTAACACGAGCTGTCCTCGTTAATCCGTCGGATTCAGGAAAAACCTCTTCAATGATCTCTAATGGCAAATGTAGAGGCGGCGCGTTCTCTTTAGTGATAGTAACTACAGTTTCGTTTCAGTTTTGTAACTGTTAATGGGTTAGCTGCTGTGTTCCATTTCTGCCGAGACTGCAACTTACGTAGATATTCCGTTCTCCATCGCTTCCACAACGAATGCACTTGCCTCTCTAATAAGTTATGACGTGAAAATTGTGTCCTACTAGCCAGAGAGCGTGTCATGAGTCTACCGCTCACCTCAGGGGAATGGGGTCCCACGTTGTGCGTCTTTCAGCCGCAGCCTTGAGTCTCCTCAGATCCTCCCTCCAGCTACCACCCGCATGAGGTCGACACATATACTCCACCAACCAATACAACGGCAGATATAGCTAAAAGGCAGTTATAAGATGTTAGTAATAATTTGCCATCAGGAAGGTTTTGTGTCACTGGCGTTGAGTAAATGACTTTTCGATCATGTTTGTCTCACCCACCAACAAGTTGCCTACAATCATTTAAAGGTGGGAAAGATACAGAGATATATTATTATGTTGTTATATAAAACGTCATGGAGGTCAGACAGTCCACAGCCCCGTAATGAAGGGACCCGACTAGGGCAAAGCTACTCAGGTGTGAGTCAAACCAAGGCGCAGAGAGCGCCATTGAGAATAGCGTCCCACCAAACAACCATCGCAGATACAGAATGCTGCAGAACGCAACAAGCATCAATACGACTATCGTCGGGCTTACATCATCTTCTCCAAGATCTTTTTTTTATAATATATTCGACTTGTAGTTTTATTATTTATCGTATTTTAAATATTTTTACAAGTTTTTTAATACATTTATTTATTTTGAAAGACAATATTTTGCCTTTAATTTACTATAATACTTAACGTCTGAAATGTACTTTTTTTTAAACTTTATGCTTATTAACGCAATTTTATTGTTTAATATATATCTTTTAAGATAATTTTTAACGCCCCCTTATACTGAATTTAATTATTAATAATAATGACGGGCCGTCACACAATTCGACACAGGACTTCATCCTCAATCAGCAAACTGTCCCATTGGGCCCAATAGTTTTTCGTGGTTGAACTCATCCCTGAGACGTCATTCCACTTGAGCTTGGGAGCAATAACCTTCATCCATTCCAGAATCGGCTTGATGTCCGAATCTTCCTGCTATGCATGTTGTTGGCTGTCCTTCCACTCGTTGCTGAGGTGGTCTGTACTAAGTATCCTCACAGATACCACTTTCTTATACTCTTGCTAAGTATAATGTTTGAATACTTTAGGACAAGGTCCTCTTGACAATGCATCAGCGTTGACATGACATTTCCCGCTGCGATGTACGATCACAAAGTCCTATTAATATATCTGTAATTCAATCTATCTCGCAACTTGTCCTTCTGGATATTTGATTTGCAAGATCTATTTCAGTGCAGCATGGTCAGTTCGTAAGTGAAATTTCCGGCTTGAAGATATTAGGTAAAATTCTGATACGACTTTACCACAGCAAACAATTCCCGTCTTGTGATCTAATAGTTATTTTCCAGTTCACAATGACCTACGCTATCACAACCGCCAAGTCCTAAATCACTTGCGTCTGTATCAACTATAAATTTCTTGCCCGCATCAGGGTATGCTAAAATATGTGCCAAAATAGTGCACAGACGACAGATAGTCTTTGAGCTCCTGGAATGCGATATCGCTACTTTCATCACAGCAGAAAAGTCGCTTCTTCTCATCTAGCTTGTGCAAATTTCTTCATAAATCGCCGATAATAGGAGCACAAACCCAAAAATGCTCTAACCTGCGTCTTGTCTTTTGGAACCGGCCAGTCCTTGACAGCGGCGATTTTTTCTGGATCCGTGCGGTTACCTTCTTCCGACACTACATACCCCAAAAAGCTTACTTTCCGTTTAAATAGTGAACATTTCTTCGAATTCAACTTGAGGTTGGCACTCTGGATCTTCATGAGCACGCATTCCAGGTTTTGAAGGTGTTACACAAACTTACGGCCTACGATGATAATGTCATCCAAGTAGACCAGACAGCCAATTAGCCCGGTAAGTACAAGTTCCACCAACCTTTCAAAGTTACCGGAGCATTGCGCAAACCAAACTATTATAATTATAATCCAAACTATATATTTATTCAAATATTAAAAGTCCTTTCTGGACTTTTCGCAGGTTTTTTTTCCTTGACAACATTTCTTGAATAACCGCAACACCAGGGAAATTGCAGGTGCGTTGTTGACTTTTTAGAATTATATATGTATTGCATTTTTATAAGATATTTTACATCACTAGACGCGTTAGAAAATTTTCTGGTCAAAATTGGACATGATTCTTTGGATGCTTGCCGTTTGAGAGGTTAACACCAGTTAAATATAAGATTGGCTCACTTGGACTCAAATTTTTGCATAAAAATGTTAAATCATACAAATTTCGCAGTAACGAGGTGTCACATCTAAAACGGTGATATGATGCTGCAATACCAAACTGTATACCACTAATTCGTTATCATCAGTATCCAGAATTGCCTTAAACTCTGGAAGCGAATTCAAAGTCTTATTAACGTTGATACATATGGACATATGGAAGTTCTAAATATTAAATCATTATACAGAAAAGTGAGGATGTAAGACAATTCAATACACTATATCATTTTCTAGAAATATACGGCAACAGGGGAATATAACAGTCGATGGGCCCCATCTTTCTTATAACAACTCAAAATCATAAAAAACTGCGATTACCAACCAGCCGTCTGAGCTTAGCAACAATGGCAAAATGTTCTATGTTCAGCAGTGCACTTTTATAGGTTGTTATTCATAAATATACATTTTATGTATACAAATTCGATACGGATAAATTCCAGACCCAGAAAAATGTTATGAAATAAAATTACTACCGTACGGGAGGGAACCGCAGCAAAACAAAGCTTAGGCAGCTATATGAGGCCGTCAATTAAATGGTATGAAAATGTTGAATTTAGTTAATTAAGTAAGTAGTAAGTAAATAAATCTCAGAAGAACCCAAAATTAGTGGATAGTTAAGAATCTGACCACGTAGGAATGTTCCTAATGTAATGGGATCAGCATATGAAAGGCGCTTTCAAGATTATTCTGTTTTTACCTCCTTTGGATAGCCATCTATTTGAAATGGATTTCGTCACTAGAATACTATATTTAAATATAAATGTAAAGAGAAATATTTTTTTTTGAATGGGGTGACAAGTGCTCGACTTAGTCCACCATGATGGTAAGTGGGTGCTGGAGCCCATTGACATTTGTTTTAGATTAAGAATCAAAACATCTGCATTTTTCTTAATTTTACTATTTTTTGATTATTTTTATTTGATTTAATATTTAATTTAATTTGTCCTTTGGGGACTACGGTGAGTTGCCTCGTTTCCAGGTAAAAATGGTATTCGGTTCTCTACACTCACCATACGAAATACATCAGCATTAAGTTGCTATTTTACGCTGATGTTATGTGAAAGCGTTGTCCTTCCCCTGGGTTCAGCCGACCCATTAGAGCTACAACCATAATATGGTTGCAGCTTGGCTCTTCCACGTACGTAATAGTATAATAACCACCACGTTATAATAGCTAGAGCTTTTTTATTGACAATTAACCTTGTTTTCTTATTAAGACCATGATAATCGACATATGTGTGGTGGGGCAATGTTATGTATGTACAAGATACTATTACCTACTTGTTCGGTAGGACTGCCTTTGTGCTAAAGAGTTCATCCGATAGATCTGTTAGTTCTATGTACTGGATTGAATGCCTCGCAGGCGATATAATTACAAGCTATGATCCCTGATGATGATGATGAAGTTTTCTTAGTCCTTAGGAGTGACAATAACTCTTTTCATTTGAAATTGAATGCAGATATCCAAGAGCTGTAACCGTAATTCATTATATTTTGGGTATAAGCATTTCTTTTTCGCCTGCACCTTTATATATAAAACAAATGTTTAAAAAAAACAAATATAATACTATGCAATATAAACTCTTTGTTTTACACGCAGAAAAGATAGAAAATAAAAAAAAAACAACAAATAATGAGGAAAAACAAAAAGCGGTCTTATTGTAACATAATATAATCTCTTCCAGACAATGAAGAAGAATTAAATAAAAACTATGAAAATAATAACGGGTAGGGTCCACTAAAATAAGAAAATATAAAAACATATGCATTAAAAAGACAACTTTTTAGGTAAATATTGGGTCCTTACATATGAAATTAGCGTTATGTCGTACTGACCACTTTGATCTGAAATATTTCCTTTCGGTTAAGAATTCCAAATTCAAATTTTTAAGTTCATTTAGCTGGAACAATTGAGTTTTGAAGACAGTCATTCATTTGTTTTTTTCTCATTATTTTTTTCTTTGGCTTCGCTTATTATCGCACAATAGAAAACATGAAATATCGGTACATTTATGAGTACTAGTTCTACCGGGGCACCAATGCCCCGGTAGACCGAAAATAATTAATGATATGTACGGCGCTGGCGTCGCAAAAGAAAGCATGGTACGTTTTTGGTTTCAACATTTTCGTTCCGGAAATTTCGACCTTCAGAACCAACCCCGTGGACGGGCGGAGTCCAAAGTCGAAAATGAGGAATTAAGGCTATTGTGGAAGCGGATTCATCACAAAGCAGTTCAGAGATAGGTGCAGGCTTCAGGGTAAGTGATAAAACTGTATTAATCCACTTGAAGCAAATCTGCAAAGTAAAAAAAAAACTTAAGCGATGTGTATCTGATGAATTGAGTGAATCGAACTTGTAAACACGCGTCCACTGCTGTGTTACTTTGCTCAACAGACACATAAATGAAGGGATTTTAAATCGAATCATTACTTGTGATAAAAATGGATACTGTACGATAATCGGAAGCGCTTGTTGCAATGGCCAAACCCTGGAGTCCCAGCCAAATCTTGCCCTAAACGAAAATTGACTTAGAAAAAGTTACTTGTGAGTGTTTGGTGGACTAGCGCCAGTGTCGTTCACTTAAGATTTCTAAAATCTGGCCAAATGATTACGGCAGATATCTTTTGTCAGCAACTTCAAGCCGTGAAGGAATAACTAGCTGCTGAACAACCGAGATTGGTCAATCGCTCTAGGCTACTGCTGCTTCACGACAACGCAAGACCACATTCTGCACAACAAACAACCACTAAGTTAGATGAGCTACAGTTGGAATCTTTGCGACATCCCCCGTACTTCCCGGACCTTGCTCCAACAGATTACCATTTTTGCCGGAATTTGGATAACTTGTCACAAGCAAAATAATTAAATTCTGATGCGGCAGTCCAAACCGCCTTCAAAGTGTTTATTGATTCTCGCCCCCATGGTTTTTTTAGTAAAGGGATCAATGAACTTCCTATGATATGGCAAAAGTGCATAGATAAAAACAGTGCATACTTTGATTTATTAAATATATTTTACAAAAAAATTTATTTTTCATTTATCCAATACAAAACGCCAATTACATACTTAAGGACCTCTTAAATGACCGTAAGTAATAGAAGGAATAGAAAGGCATTAGAGAGACGAATAGTGTTCTTTTAAGTTTTTAGAACGTATTTAATGCTCAATCATTTTTAATTGACAAAATACAAAAGAAGCGTTTTGATGCCTCTAAACATACACTCCACAAACGTTAAAGATTCTTTGACAAGGGGCTATTATATGTTTGTTATTTGTATCCATGAAGTCTTTCAAAATTCCACTGCTGAACGTAGGCCTCCCTCATAAATTGCCTCATGGTGCGATTCTGCCATGGTTACCTTGCTTGGAAAGCGGGTTGACAACTGCAGTTTATACTATCTCAAACTCTTATCAGAATATTGTCTCCATTTATATTGGCATTATGAATATAATCAATGAATGTTTTATTTAATTTTATATATTTATAAAACATATTATATAAATGTTAGCTTTCTGCGCTCGTTCTCCGTCCGATTTAACTATGCCAAATCTCACAATCCGCAGGCGTGCAATATAATATGCAATGTATGTTCCTATAGGGTACAAAGTTTTATTTTCACGTATCAATTGTCGGCGCATCTAAATACATAAAATGACTAACTTATATTGTTTAAAACCATCTTATTAAAAATTATATAATAATAATCTACTATATTTGTATTAATTTAGCTAAAGTTCATTTTATAAACCTAACCTTTCTTAAAAATGTTAATTTTTATGGCGGTAAATATAAAAAAAACTAAGAATTGAATACTAATGTTAACTTTAGTATAAAACTAACTTTTTGTGGTCATTATTATTATTGTGTTTTGTCTTTGGTGAATATAAGCTAAAGGAGACGGTCCAAATTTGTATGCCGCGCAGGCCTGGTTTTGTACAAGTAGGGAAATAAATTAAAATAATATATTACATACACCACTTTTGGTCATTCTTGTGTACTTGATAAGTGGTATTAATATTTTATTATTACCAAAAACTGCAACACTAATGGCGAATTGATGTCGTTTTGAAGTTAGCTATCCAATGTCATGAGGTTCTTGATGCCTAGTGATTCAAAATGTGATTCTACAGATATCCGATACCAATTATATCAAAATCTCACGTAAATCATGAAGTCCATAAAAGAAAAGCCGAGTCAAACAAGTAATAACAGATCCAAAGTCCAAATAAAAAAAAATCGACAAAGAATCCAAAAGAAACACAATAAACGCATTCACGAGTTTGCAACTACAAGAACAAGCTCGGAATAAAAAAAAATATTATCACACTACCTGCATTAATTCATGACTAAGTAGCTTTTCAGATATGACATTTGACATATTATTCAATGACTGGAAGGGCACCACTTTGTAAAATCATCAAAAATTGGGATTGTATTTTATTTTTAGCGAGTCATTTAGGTTGATTTATTGTCGCCATTTTGTAAAATCATCAAAAATTGGGATTGTATTTTATTTTTAGTGAGTCATTTAGGTTGATTTATTGTCGCCATTTTGTAAAATCATCAAAAATTGGGATTGTATTTTATTTCTAGCGAGTCATTTAGGTTGATTTATTGTCTTATTTTTTAAATAAAATCCCTGAATTTTTCGCTTTTTTTATGGTATAGTGTACATGACTTGGCCTGTAATGGACCGTCTCCTTTAGTGATATAATATTCTTTGTGTCATGGAGGAACTGTGATGCAGGTTCGGCCTAGTACAACCGGCAGTAAAAAACCGAAGTAAGCAACTTTAAATTTGTACATAGCTTATTTTAAACTTATTGTAAAAAAGCTAATAAAGTTTATTATTATAATCGGATATTTATAGAATATTCTCATCTGATTCGGCTGGATAAATATATAAAAGGATATGAGAAATATACATAAATGTATACCTATTTAATAAATTTACATAAATAAATAAATAATACATAAATAAATAAAAGCCCAACTAGATGGAAGCCCTCCGCAGGGAGGACCAAACGGCCGAGGGTTAAGGGGAAAGGGAAAGAAACCGGCGGACGGTGCGAGTGGCATCGAGGAGCACCGCCTTCTGCATTTGAGCCCGGAGCGGTATGTCATGGAGTCCCAGGTGCCTCAGATGACCCGAGAGGCTCACTCGGACTAACCCATTTGCAGAAAAGACTACAGATATAATTTTGGTCGACAGGCCACCCCACATGACGGTCACCTCGTGAGCCAGCTCCAGATATTTTGTTCGCTTACCTGTTTTAGCTTTCACAAGGTTCTCGTCATACGAAATGGTAATGTTGACCAAAAATAATCTTGACTTTGCTCCGTCCATCAGCACAATATCAGGCTTATTTGCAAGAATAGTCCTGTCTGTGATGATGGCTTGGTCCCAGTAGAGCCTGGCGTGGTCATTTTCGAGCACAGCTTCCGGTAAGTACTTTTAATACGGAAGTTTCTGGTCCACGAGACCGTATTTCAGAGCGAGCTCCTGGTGTAGAATTCTGGCCTGTACCCATGCAAGTATTCAGAGTTAGAAAGCATCGAACAACCGGAGATAACATGCTTAAGTAACTCACCGGGATGGCGACAAGCTCGACGGATGTCAACAGTGTCATCCCTTAGGATGTATCTCCGATAGGCCTTGTAGAACCTCCCGTGGAGCTCCTTCTCCTTCAATACGGTCTTCCGGTCGGAAATGCTCTGTACTGCCGGATCTTGCTATTGCTCTTTGATAAAAATAGAGGAGTAATCCTTTTAGCACAAGAAATGACGTCCCTATAGAATAGATCATTTGATCTCGTCAGAAAGTAGTTAGGGAGTCTGCAAATTTCGTGATTATGCATGGTAAGTGCGCTTTTAAAACTTTGCACACCATATTTCCGTGGCAAGTACAGCCTAATAAGGGTATACATAATAAAGGTATACCTCAATCTCTGAAAACTAGATTGTACGACCAGGGCGTGTTGCCAGTGATGACTTACGGATCTGAGACGTGGTCCTTCACTGCTGGCCGTATAAGCACGCTCAAAGTCACTCAGCGAGCTATGGAAAGGGCTATGCTCAGAGTTTCTCTGCGTGATAGACTGACCGACATAGCCCAACGGATTAGTAAGCTGAAGTGGCAATGGACCGGCCATATAGCTCGAAGAACCGATAACCGATGGGGAAGAAAGGTTCTCGAGTGGCAGCCTCGTACCGGTAGGTGTAGTGTAGGGCAACCCCCCACTAGATGGAGTGACGACCTGGTAATATATGCAGGAAGTCGATGGATGCAGGTGGCTCAGGACCGTGCTTTGTGGCATTACTTGGGGAAGGCCTATGTTCAGCAGTGGACTTGTGAAGGGCTGAAATGATGATAATGATGATGATGACAGCCTCATAATTGAATATCTCGGGTAATGCATCGTATAGGACGTCACAGTAGTGCGAACTTTTCTACTCATGGCGTTAAGTTTAGTTTGAGTCCACCTTAGTACGTATCCACCTTAGTTGAGATTGACGTCACGGACGGTATACGAACAACAAAGGCTGCTCAGATTTTTAAGTCGTAAAAATAGAAATAAAGTTTGTTTCGGCCTATTAACATAATATATAAGTGAAATAGTACATAAATTTTCTGTGTGAGCGTTATGGTGTTGTAACTTAAATGATTGTGAGTTTTTCTCGCCTAATCTAATCTAGAAGATCCTTGACATTCTAAGCTCAGAAGAGGGTACATGGATCTTTAATTTCATAGTAGCATTGATAGCAACTAGTTGGTGAGTTTAATTAGCGCCATCTTTTGTAAAACAGTCTTAGCATCCATTAAACTCAATATGCCAAAGTGTGGAGCATGTGGTAAATTTCTTACGTCGACAGGTGCCATTACTTGTACTGTTTGTGCGATTATGTTCCATCGTGGATGTCTATTAGTGTCTGATACGGCAACTATAAGTAAAGATTGGGCATGCCCAGAATGCAAAAGGAAGTCACGAAAAGGGGACAAACACCCTATATCTTAACATTCACAAAGTGTCACCTCGGGAGGTTACTACTAGCCCACCCTGCAGCGATTTGTTTAAGACATTACACATGAAATCTGGTGAAGAATCGATTGCACAAGAGCTCAGTCGTCAGCTAGTGACCTGCACAGCTGAGATGCGTGAATTGCGAAAGGAGATTAGTGAACTTCGAGCGTCCGTATTAGGGTTTAGTGAGCTTATGGATGGCATCGAACGTAGGCTTGAGATAATTGAGCAAAGGCACAAACCCTCCGCAGTTGAGGTTGACGAACTGGAGCGAACGGTGAACTCGTTAAAACTAGAACTCAACGAGCGGGACCAAGAGGCACTGCTCTCGGATCTGGAGATCGGGCATCTACCGGAAGAAAAGGGTGAAAATATCATTCACACCGTGTCCGTGCTCGCAGCCAGACTAGGTGTGCCATTAGAAGAGCGAGACATAGTGTTTGCGGTCCAAGCGGCGGTTAGTGGCGGGTCGCTGGATAGCGTAGTACCACGGAGCCGCCGCGTCGTGGTGCGGCTGGCGCGCCGTCAGCTGCGTGACGAGCTGTTGCACGCCACGCGTGTGCGCCGCACACTCACCACCACGGAATTGGGCTCAGCCACCCCGTCATACCGACTTTACGTTAACGAGCGACTAACCCGTTACAATAAGCAGCTTTTCTACAAAGTCCGTGAGGCGTGCCGTAAATTCTCGTGGCGTTACTCGTGGACAAAGAGAGGTCGCATTTACGCGCGCCGAGGTGAAGGGAAGCCGGCCTGCTATATTCGTACGGAGGATGACTTTGTTCGTATTTTTGGTTCCTATAAGGTTTGAAATAACGTCTTATCTTGATTTAAAGAGAAAGTTGAATGCATATTTTATACCAAATTATTTTATTAGTAAGATTGTGTACTATATACTTCTTTACGTCAAATATGTGGGGAATATTTATTTGGAACAATTTATACAACCATCAAATTATAAATTTATTATTATTTATTGTATTATATTATAATATATATTCTTTCATTCTCTATTAACTTAAACAATCGTCAATTCATGTATTTGTATTTTTTATTTATTTATAATTATGACTACACCATACTACTTTGCGGGAGAATTTAAACATAAACATAAATAAACACTCACGCCTGTCACCCAGAGGGGTAGGCAGAGACTATGGACTTCCATTTGGCACGATCTTGACATACCTCTTTCGCCTCCTTTACATCCATATATCCACGCATACATGCTCGTCGGTTAAGGGTACTTCTAACGTGGCCCCTTTTCAAAATATCGCCAATTTGGTCGATAAACTTTTTTCTAGGGCGTCCCTTCCCGACTCGGCCGTTCACATCTGCCATATAAATTTGCTTTGTCTTTCTTTCCTCATTCATTCTTTCTACATGACCAAACCACCGAAGCATTCCTTTCTTAATCCTGGTCACAACATCATCTTGCATACCACATTTATCTCTTATCATGCAATTTCTCACCCTGTCATTCAGATTCAACCCTAGCATACTCCTTAAAGACCGCATTTCTACAGCATTTATTCTACTTTCGTGCTTCTTATGCCACACCGAGCTTTCACTACCATACATTAAAGTAGGGACTAACACAGCATTATGAATTACCATACGTGCCTTTTTTGACACATTCTGGTTCTTCATAATAGAGTGTAGGGCCCCATTCACTCTATTCCCTGAATTTACTCGTCGTTCTATATCCCTATCATATCTACCATCCCTGCTAAATACACATCCCAAATACACAAACTCATCCACTTGCTCAATTAACTCTCCTTCTATTCTTATTTCACATACCGTTTTGCTTGTTCTCTTTCAAAAACCATCACTTTCGTCTTACTTGCGTTCACTTTCATTCCCCTTTCTTTTAATTCCCAGTTCATTAATGTAACCATCATTTGCAACTCAGCCGCCGATAACGCAAATATGACTTGATCATCGGCATACAAAAGGCATTTGACGGTTAACTCGCCCATTCTTAACCCATATTCTTCAGCTTTCAAAGTTTGCAAACACCTATCCATAAATAGGTTGAACAGCCAAGGGGAAGCTACACAGCCCTCTCTGACACCGTTTTTGATGCCAAACCAGTCCGAATGGACCCCATTGATCCTGACACAAGCACTAGAGTCCCTATAAAGAGACCTTAATGCCTGTATCAAACCAGCGCTCAACCCATATGAGTTCAGTGTTTGCCATAACACATTCCTGTCCACTCTTTCATAAGCCTTTTCCAAGTCCAATGAACGCACAAAAAACTTTCTGGTTTTTGGCCAAAAACTTCTCCGCAATCATGCGCATAGAAAAGACTTGATCTGTACACCCCATTCCCTTTCTAAAACCCGCTTGCACATCCCAAATTTTTCCATCAGTTTCTTTCATAACTCTTTCAATTAACACCTTAGCATACAGTTTACCACAATACTAAGCAAGCTGATACCACGGTAGTTTTTGCAGTCCTGCTGTGACCCTTTTTCTTTATATATTGGTACTATAACTGCTTTACACCAGTCATCCCGTACCCGTTTTAATTCCCAACATAAATTAAACAAGGTGTACAGCAGGCCTGCCACCACTCCCTCTCCAGCCCTTAGCATCTCGAGTGATACTCTATCATATCCAGCTGCCTTACCTGCTTTCATGCTTTTCATTGCTTTTATTATTTCATCTACACTTATCTCCATACCCCTTTCCACTTCTTTCAGAATTTCTAGTTCATTAAATTCAGATGACTCTTCACTCATAAACACGCTTTCAAAGTATTCCTTCCATCTGTTTAAATTCGAAGCTTCATCATTCAGAATACATCCATTCTCGTCTCTTATAACATACATTATCGGCTGTTTTGTATTTCCCCTGGCAGTTCCTACGAGTTTCCAGAACATTTTTATGTTAGCCTGGAAATTATCAGATATCCTTCTATCATTCTTATCCGTTCTTTCTTTCTTTTTCCTTTCAACAACTTCTTTTACTCCCTTATTTAGACGTCTAAATTCTGCCTTTTTTCTTTCAATCTCATCATTCATACAAGAAGAATTACCAGCTTTGGTTGCTAGTAAATCTAACCATGCTTTCTTTTTGATTCAACTTCCACCCGTACCTCATCATCCCACCACAACGTATTACTTTTCCTTTCATTTTTTCTCTTACTTACACCACATACTTCAGTGGCGGCATCCACCAAACCTTTCTTAATATTGTCCCACACAGTATTCAAGTCTAAATCATTCGTACACAACTCATTCAAACATCTAATATTTCCTCTCAGTCTACATTTATACTTCTCTTTCACATATTCATCTTGTAACTTCTCTATTCTTATACGCTATAAGGCAGTGGTAGACACAGATGTCCGATGCCGCCAACGCTTGAAAAGACCATTAATTCGACTTAAGACCAAGTAATGATCCCTCCCTACGTTGGACTCCCGGTAAACCCTTGTATCTACGACTGCGCTCCTCATTCTTTCATCCACAATTACGAAATCTATCATGCTTCTATCATCACCTCTTTCCCATGTATACATGTAAATCTTCTTATGACGAAAAAAAGTATTCGTCACAAAAAGATACTTTTCCACACATACGGTGCGGAGGTCAACACTATTCTCATTTATACTTTCATCACCAAACATTCCCAATATCCTTTCATAACCAGACCTCTTCACCCCAACCCTTCCATTAAAGTCTCCTAACATAATAATATTTTCATTTTCTTTACATTTTGTCAACACCATCCTTACCATGTCCCAAAACTGCTCTCGGATGTAAGTGGGCTTAGACATGTCTGGGGCGTAAACCCCTAGCAGGAACAGCTTCTTTAAGCCCACCTTAATTCGTATCCATAGCAGCCTCGGGCTTACACATTCATACTCTTTCACACATTGACCCATTCTTTCTGAAAGGATGAAACCGACTCCCTGGCATGCCCGTTCGGTCTCGTCTACGCCAGACCAATACGCGGTATACGTGTCATGTGCAGTGGCATCCTTTCCCTTTCGTTTCGTCTCAATTCACACATAACACATCTATTCCTCCGTCATTCATCATTTCGCATACTTCATCCATCTTATCATTCATTCCTCCACATACATTCAGCGTAGCCAGACGGGTTTCCGCAATCCGCTTCACGCGGGAGAATTTATATACCATTAATATGTTTGTTACCGACCTTAACATCCGTATCTACTTATAACGCACAGGCTGGTCATTTACTAGCTTCTATAATAAAGAATAAAGTATTCATATACTATTTTGAATGGGTAATTTGAAATACTTAAAAGTTGGTTTGTTAAACGCAGCCTCCTTGGGTTCTAGGCGTGAGGAATTCATTGTGGCCATGAAAGATCTAAAGCCAGACATTATGGCCATTAATGAGACATGGCTTAGGGCTGGAGAAGAGGCGAAAGCTCCCATACTGTATGAATATACAGTATGGGAGCTTTCGCCTTTAACATAATCCTAGGCCTCAGCAAATTAAAAGAGGAAGAGGCGGAGGAGTAGGCTTTTATATACATAAAAATTTGGCATTTAAAATTTGTCCAAATCCTTCTACTCCCTCTGTAGAACAGATGTGGATAAAAATGAATACTTCAGAAGTCAACCTTATCATTGGCACCGCATATAGACCCCCTTGGCTAGATATTAATATTTTATTGGGTGCGTTGGCTAAATCAGTTTCCACTTTTGCCAACGCGGATAAGGTTAACTTGGTTGGTGATTTCAATATTAATATTATGGATAGTGGAAACAACAAGACTATATTGCTATACCAATTCTTAGAATGCCATAGCTTAAAACAAGTTGTTAATACTCCGACACACTTCACTAGTCACAGCGAAACACTGCTAGATTTGATCTATTCAGATGCTCGAGTACGAAACACCATAGTCAAATACTTGCCCGATTTGAGAAGCGATGCCATTGTTTCTACTGAATTTAATATAAAAAAGAAAAACTTAGTCGTCGTTATATAACATATAGGCCACTAAATAATATTATTACAGAATTATTTATTCGTGATTAAGAAAGCATAAATTGGTCACTTTGTACAAATTTTAATGACGTCAATGACATGTTTACTTATTTTTGTTCTGCTACAAACATTCTGTTCGATTTGCATGCTCCACTTAAAACCACTCATTTCAAATCACCCCCTCACCCTTGGATTACTGATTCAATACGCAAAATAATCAAAATTCGCGACGACTACCATGCTAAATACAAAAAAATCAAAAAATAACACATTTAAAAATTGTTATAAAAACATGAAGCTGATAGTAACAGAAGCCATGATAAATGAAAAAATAAGCATATTTCGAACAGTACATAAATAAAAGTAGTAAGGATTCCAAGACTATATGGAAACATTTGAAAAACGTAGTAAATCTCAAAAATAAGGCTGAGGAACTTCCTCATCAGTTCAATGACCCTGATTTGATAAATAGACATTTTTTAAATATACCTGAGGATGACACTGTACCAATTACTCATATTGATTACTATAAACAAAATAGACACAATTTTAATAATTTAACTTTGTCTACAGTAGCAGAAAAATCAATATTAAAAACTATTAAAGAACTAAAATCCAATGCCGTAGGTATAGACAATATCTCCCTACAGATGCTTTTAATGACTCTACCCCAATCATTAACGACAATAACTACTATCATTAATAAATCGATCCAGTGAAAGAAGATCAACCCTCTTTCGATTCAAGACCTACGACCTATTAGTATATTGCCCTGCATATCCAAAATACTAGAAAAAGTAGTTTTCAAGCAGATGACAGATTATCTTGAAATTAATAGCGTACTGCCTGTTATGCACTCTGGTTTTCGCAAGGGCCACAGCACTACTACAGCTTTGCTTGAGGTAACCGATAACTTACTTGCGGCTCAAGATGGAGGTATGTGCTCAATTTTAGTGCTCTTAGACTTCTCCCGAGTTGATTCGATTGATCAGTCATTACTCCTGGCTAAGTTGGCATTCTATGGCTTTGATGCTAATGCAGTCAAATGGTTTGACAGTTATCTCACGGGAAGGCAACAATGTGTAGAAATCATTAAAAGTGACGGTACTAGGATTCAATCAGCCCACCAGAATGTTACACGAGGCGTCCCACAGGGCTCGGTACTTGGGCCTGTTCTTTACACGCTATATTCTGCAGATATCGTTAAGAACATTAATCACTGTCACTATCACCTATATGCTGATGACCTGCAAATGTACTTTTCATTTATAACATCGCCAATGGGCCTTCTTCAAGCTATTAATAAAATAAATTACGATTTAGAGGCTATTTCTGCTTGGTCAAAATTAAATTCATTGGTTCTAAATCCTGATAAATCAAAGTTTATGTTAATAGGGTCAAAAAAATGATTTCTAAACTTGTAAATGTCCCAATAGTCTTAAAATTTGGAAACAATCAAATTGATCAAATTTCCGAGGCTAGAAACCTTGGCCTAAAGCTTGATAACCATCTGCGTTTCGAAGCACATGTCACAGAAAGTGTACGAAACTGTTTTTATAGATTAAAAATCTTATATAAAATCAGGCCATTTCTAACAGAGAAAACAAGGATAAGATTATGCGAGTCTTTCATTTTGTCCAAATTAAATTACTGTGACGTGGTGTTTGGACCATGTCTATTAAGTAGGACTCAGAGACTTATAAAGCGTGTACAAAATGCATGTGCGAGGTTCTGCTTTCATATACCACCACGTACGCATGTTACTCCTTTTCTTAATAATGCAGGCCTATTAAAAATGTCATCGCGTCGAAGGTTACACCTTGCTACCTTATTATTTGGAATAATTTCTTCAAAAACACTTCGTTACTTATATGACAAATTAGTGTGGGTTAGCGAACAGTCAAAATATCCGAAAGGTAAATGTTCTAACGTCTTTGTTATTCCAAAACATAGAACAATGGCATTTAGAGGGTCCTTCAGATACGCAGCTTCTCGCTGCTGGAACGATATGCCTCCACCAATGCGTGCTTTAAAAACTATAGGGACATTAATAAAAAACTATCAGTAATTTTAAAACAAGACCATAATCCCTCATAATTTTAAAATAATTTTTTTTTTCACTTTAATTTTTTTTTGTTTTACTTGCACAATATAAAGAGGTCCTCTAATCAACGCTGGAAAAATTGATGGATAAGATTAACTGTTTTTTTTTTAATTCCGTCACTAATTTTTCATTTTACTCACTGTTTTATTTCTTTTTGTTTATGGTTGTTAAATCGTAAAGTCATTACAATTAAATTCAGTTTTTTTTTAATTTATTAAGATTAGATAATATACTATATGATGTTGAGCTGTTGAGTACTTTATAATGTATAATATATAAATATATGTACGTACATTTAAATGTGTATGATGTATAGATATGTATGTGATATGCAAGTGTACAGTTCACTTATACAGTGTGTTATTAGTTCCAAATAATACCTCTTTTATACTGAATACTTTCCCACTCACTTCTCAGAATGGTTGTTTTTTTATTTTTTTATTTTTAGCTTTTAGTAATGTATGACCGCCCGTGAAGTGAATATTGGGCTCTATTTAAAAATCAGCGCTGCTGTCATTTAGTACAGCAGCAGTTAGCCGAAATAGGGACCTAATTTGACTTCACAAAAATCCATTTTATTTTTTATTGTAATATTTCGAGTTTTTTGTTTATCTTTGTGATTTCAAATAAAGTTTTTTCTTTCTTCTTTCTTTCTTTCTTAGTATGCTAAAGGTATACGTGAGTACAGGCATGGCCCCACAGTTATAATATGCTATATGAGTGTCTTATTCACACCGGATAAAGGTCTGTTAAGCACTTTGGTCAAGCGTGCATAAAACACGTCGCAAACAGACTGTTTCATATCAGCCTCATCGATACCGATGTTCTGTGACATACCCAGGTATTGGTATGTTTCAGCCTCGGAAAGGGTCCTTAAGTTGACGGCATAGATAAGTCTATGCCCTCAAAGTTAGCAAACCTTCCTCTTTTAACATGGAGGACCGCACGTTCCGTCCGTTCACGTCCGTTTCCAGCTCCATTGTAATAGAATTGTTACATTCAAAAGTGATATTTAGCAATTCCACAAGATGGGAGCGATTGGAAAGGTATAATTTGAGATCATCCACATAGAAAAGGTGGGTCACTTCTGTACCTCCTTTTCGAGGCTGAAATCCCCTCCCGAAACTCTCCAGTAAAGTACTGAGAGGGTTCAAAAAGGTGTAGAATCAGATTGGTCTCATATAATTGCCCTGGAAGTTATCCCTTCTTATCCTTATGCGGTTTTCCGCAGCCGCCATTCAATCATTCCTTACCTCTTTAGCCATGTATGGGGAACCAAATCGAATGCCTTTCTGTAGTCTATACAGGCAGTGGAGAAGTTCCGATGGTTGCCTTTCACCACTTTACCAATGACCGCGTCAATGAGGACTGGTTCCTTGGTTCCCCGACCGCCACTCCGACATCGATTTTGAGCGCACGACATCACCTGATTGAAGTCCAGGTGACGAGTGATTCCCGCGCTCAAAATGGATGTTAGTGTCTTGTATATTGTCGGTATTTGGCTTTTGGCTGTTGTCGGTATTGGGGCTGTATTTGCCCGGGTCTGTGGCAACCTGGTCTTTAGGAACCAAATGAGTGATCCCAGTAGTGAAGAGGCTAAGGAGTGATTTCTGGTTGAGAGCCTCATGAAACTGTCGGGCGAGCACAGCGTGATATACCAAGAACTCCTTCAGCCAGTAGTGACCCGTCGAGTCCCCGAATTTTTCAGTTCGGGGCTCTACGAACCGCCTCAGCTACGTCATCCGGCATTATGACGACGGGATCCATGGGCGTAATACTCACACACTGAATCGCTAAAACTTCCGTCCAAGGGCCCTCGCTGGTTTACGGGCTCTGACCACAGGCCGCGCCAGAATGCAACAGTATCGGCCTTATTCGGTACTGGGTCCTTTTCACTTACCATTGATCGATCCAATGATTTATGGAGCCTCTTCTGATCACCCTGGTAGAGACGATTCTTATTGAACCTTGTCAACCTCTCGGTATATTGCCGAATCCACTTTCCACGAGCAGTGATTCTCTGCTTCAGGTCGTCTGTGCGCTCCGTCAGTTTTTGCATTATATCTTACTGAGATAAACTAACATTTTTCCCAACAAACCATCCATATCCAGCCATCCTGACGGTGCGCACAATCCTTGAACTGTTATTGCCTGACCTGAAGCATATCAGTCTGTCGATGAGAGCCCTAGTCTTTGCGATACGTTATTCAATTCTTATTATCCACGCTGGGTAGCGCTACTTTGTCCAGGAGTGCGTTCAGCCGTGGAAAGTTTGGCGCCTATAATACGGCAGACTGCCAGTGCGGCGCCAAAAATGATTGAGTCCATCTCACAAAGGTCCCGGCTGGCTTCTAAATTGGTCACCATCCTTGGGTTCAGAGCCCTCACGGCAGCCCGATTCTGTTTGCTTAGGGCTATGCGGGAAAGTCGCGGTCGATTTTATATTTCGTTATAGTCGATATATTGCCGATTTAATATCAGAGAAAGTATTTGTGAAGCTGGCCGATGAGACAATGAAGTACCGATACCACGCACGGCTGGGCGAAAGGACACATCCGTTCGGTCCAGGCTCATGAATGTTTGATGTTGAGGGTTAAATTTGTGTGAAACCGGTCGATGGAACAATGTCGTAGCGGGCCATTCCGTGTGCGGCTTGTTGAAAGGACCCTACTATTTTTTAATAAGATTTGTGTGAAGCTGGGGGAAGGGACAGTGTCGTGACGAGCCATACCACGCAGCTGGTTGAAGGGACACATTTGTCCGGTCAAGGCTTATGAATTGTGGAGTTACACTGGTCTAAAAGACAGTGCCGTCCAGTCCATTCGTAGTCGAAGGGACGCACCCGTCTGATCCAGTAAGGTTGGTCCAACAGAATACATATAACAGTATCGTCCAGGCCATATCCGAGCGGTTGGTCGTAGGGACATACTCGCGTACAGCTGTATGTGATGGCTTGAAAGAAAGGTGCCGTCCGGTCCATGCGTGATCAAAGGGAAGTAGGAAGCATCTTCTATCAATGCTAATAGTGGCGTGCCAGTTATAAAAAAGCTATGTGTCTGTGTAAAATTAGTGGAGAGAGCCAGTTTTCCGGTCCACGTTCTCATATGAGATGATGACTGGTCAAAGGGACGCTGTCGCACACTGAGTTAGGTGTCTTCGTTTGACATGACAGGTAACTAGAGCCGGCGGCACATATGAGAAAGTATGAGATGATGGCTGGTCCAAAGGATACCTTAGCTTGTATTAGTTTTCACGAGGTCAAACCTAATCGTGTGTGTATGTGTAAGGGTCTAAAGATTTGGACAGTGTACCCATTCATGTCAGAATAGGCGAGCGGATGAAGTGGTGGTTACTAGTGTTTGTTACAGGTATTCCTGAAGATACACACCCGAGAACGGTCGTATATAAGAATTGGCCGTGTCGGTCCATAAAATATTAGTTAGATCGAGGTTTTACTCTTGTGAAGCGTCGTATCATTGGTAATGAGGCTACCTTTTTGTTTATAGGTTTATTGAATTTTCTTCTATTTAATGTTTTAACGCACGCATATTTGCGCCACTCATCATGAGTGATTCTGAATATGATCTTCGCTTACGTATATGTAAACGAAATATCACTGACTGACTGATCACGAGATTTCTAAAACTATACACCAAAATGACTTGGAATTTAGTACAATTACTAATTCCGCAATGTAGACACTCACTAAGAACGGATTTTACGATATTTCCATCAAAAAAATTAATAGGTTCCAGAGTAAAATGTTATTGTGCGCTTAGCGAAGCGAGGGTGTATCAGTAGTAATTTAATATACGTGACTAAAAGTATATAATATTTATTATTTGTTATTTATGTAGCTGAGAAAAGTGTATAAATTCGGGTAACTTTGTACTTTTTTGATTAAGGAAAGACTTTTGTTCAATTTATAACAGTTTGCACCTTAGTCGGCTAATATTTAAATAGGACAAGAGCTAAGATCAATCTAGCACATTATACTAATATTGTAATTGTAAATAAACCACAAATGTTTGTTTTGGGACTAGCCGGAAAGTGAGATATCTATGGTGTAGTCCGCGGATTCATTCAGATTCATTTAATCATTTTATGCAATAATTATTCAAGTTATAAGCAATGTAATTTGAATAGCATTTAATAATGTTTCTTGGTAGGCAGGATATAATTATCATGAAATGATAACGTTAACTGGATGAACAAAAAATGTGTGGTGATTATAGTTTTGTTTCAAGCTTTTGTTTAGCTCCTTAATTTGAACGCTTTATACAAATTACTACGTACTTTATTAAAAGTTAAACGTTTGCTACAAATGATCCTATTACGTTATCCATTGTTATGTAAAAATCCTTTTTTTAAAGGGAATAAAAACAACAACGATAACAAAAAGATTCAATTTTTCATCCTGTACTCCTTTGGAACAAATAAAAGCTTGCCGCCTCCTATAAATCTTCCTTGATAAATACGAAAGTTACATTTTTTGTTTCAGTGTTTTAAAATAGAATATAATCATAAACGAGTTGTGTAAATTAGGAAGTAAAAAAAGATACTAAAATTTAAGTGTCTGCAATATTGAAATAACTAATTTCAGTTTATTGATGAACCTAAATTAAAGTACACACGAACAAAGCCGTGATAGGAGATTTTTAAAAATTGTTATCATTTTTTAGGGAATATTTCGTTAAAACAAATGGAAAAAATTTCAGTTAAATTTATTTTTAAAATGAAATGTAGGTCGGAATGAATGCAAGAAAAATTTACTTTTGTTTGGGGGAATGGCATGGAAAACAATTTTCATGAATAAATTTTTCCTTTCTCCACAAATCGAGCGTGTTAAATTTAATTCGGGTTCTGACGAAGTATGCAATAAAGCTAAATTCAGAAGAACTGCTTAAGTTGTAATATTTGACTGTTGGACTTTTCTTTTACAAAACGTGACAAAACATATTATCCTCACTTGAAGAAATTCATATTGTAAAATACTTAGATTTGGAAGTTTATTTATAAAAAATATATAAAGTCTAGGTTTTATCTTGCCTAAAAATACGTCTAAATTAGTATCCCTACTGCAGTGAGCCGGTTCGAAGTGCCGGTAGTTCGGTGCATTGTTGCCTATGAGTAAACATATGAGTGTTACGTATGGGTATCGTAAGAGGCGAAAGAGGGAAACAAATTAGGAGATAGGCAGCAGCGGCTTCTTCATAACAACCTAAAAATCCATACTAATATTATAAATGCGAAAGTGTGTTTGTTTGTTTGTCCTTCTTTCTGGCCTCTCAATATATTTATGAAAATGTAATGTACGTACACAAGAATAAACGTAGTTTTGCTAAAATAAGTAATATTCATTCTGTAAATACTAGGAAAAGACACAAGCTTAGTGTAGCAAGTAGTACCGGTTACTCGACTCCACCGAATCACTAATACATTCTTTGAGCGATGTATACGCTTTTGCAACAAAATCCCAGAAAATATACAAAATTTGTCATACGCAAAGTTCAAAAAATTTATTAAAATAAGTTTCTATAAAAAAGGGTTATTATAATATTAAGGAATTTATGGATGATAATAACCCCTCGGAAGGGTGATCGCTACCAAGCTATTTCTAATTTATCTTGTGTTGTTAATTGTAAACATGATTATAAGCTATAATTTGAAAAAAAATAGTCCCGCTGGGTTTCTTGCTGGTTCTTCACAGGACAGAGGTTTTTTGCGAACAAGTGGTAAATGAAAAAATTGAATTTCAATAAGTATTGTTTATAATCTACATTCAAATAAAAATGATTTTATAAACGAAATAGCAGACACCTTTTTATAAACGAAATAGCAGACGTAATTAGTGGTGATCAATTTTCTTCATGAGACATTGTCTAGCGAGCACGTGATGATATGTTGCAACGGGTAGCCGATACACACAAATTTTATGACGCTCTGCAATACCCATTGATTTATTGCAAAGGACAAGAGGGTTATCATTTTCAAATTCGCTTCCTTAACCCGGTCACAAAGGAGCCTACTCCGAACAAAAAAGTATCATGTATGGATTCTTATGCGTATCATATTATGTTGCGAGAAAATGATTTTAACCTCTTAGCCCGGTGTAGACTATTATTTAATAAAATTTTGGTAGACTTGTATGTGAAGGTAGAAAGTGAACGTCTCCGTTATATATCTTTAAATCAAAAAAGCTGCGCGTTGAGTATTATATACATTTACAAGATGCAGTTTGTAGCGAGGCCAATGTAAACCCCAGAGATTGAGGTAAAATTGTAATTCTGCCCTCATAATTCGTTAACAGTCTCCGGTACCTACATGAGTACACACAAGACGCATTCGCCTATATACAAACTTACGGAAGACCTGATCTTTTTTTTTACTTTTACTTGCAATCCCACATGGAAAGAAATAACTGAGGAGCTAATGCCGGGCCAAAAAAGTACTGACAGACACGATTTAGTTGCTAGAGTATTTAGATTAAAAGTAGAACAATTAATGTATGTAATTAACAAAGGTAAAAAATTTCGGAGAGGTGCAGTGCTTCATGTATTCAATTGAATGGCAAAATTTTGACATAATGGGAGGTATGGTGATTTTACTGGCTGGTGACTTTCGCCCAGTTTACCTGTCATTCAAAAGGGCACACCAGCAGATGAAATTAAAGCATGCCTCATGTCGTCTATTTTATGGAACAAGGTGACAAAATTCAGTTTAACTATGAATATGAGAGTGCATTTGTATAATTATATCAATGCTGGAAACTACGCTGACTCTCTATTAAAAACTGGCGATGGGCGGTTGGAAAGGGATGCTGAGGGCTGCGTTAAATTGGCGAGAGATTTTTGTAATTTAATACAGAGTCATTGTGAATTAATTGCGAGCGTTTATTCAGATTTAGCGAACAACATGCATGAAGACAAATGTTTATGTGAAATGGCGATTCTTGCACCAAAAAATTAGAGCGTTAATAAAATAAAGTCAGATATATTAAGCGAAGTAGCAGAAGAAATAACAGAGTATTTGTCAGTAGACACAGTTATGGACACAGAACAGAGTACTTCATATCCCGTAGTTTCTAAATTCTCTAGAGTTATCAGGTGTGCCTTCACATAAGCTTCAATTAAAATTAGGCATCCCAGTCATGCTAATGCGAAATTTAGATACTCTGTCGGTCGGTTATGTAACGGGACAAGGCTGCGTGTGACACATCTTGGATGGAACATAATCGGGGCTACAATTTTGACAGGCGTAAGAAAAGGTGAAAATGTTATTATACCACGGATCCCTATAATTCCCACAGATCTTCCTTTTCAATTCAAAAGGTTGCAGTTTCCTATTAACCTCAGTTTTGCAATGACAATTAATAAAGCGCAAGGGCTAAAAGGGGATAAAACGTATCAGGTAGCGGGGTCAACTTAGAAAAATCGTGCTTCTCTCATGGTCAGCTGTATGTAGCATGTTCGCGCGTGAAAAATGCCCAGAATCTCCAAATTCATTCCCCGAATGGAAAAACCTATAACATTGTGTACAGTAGCGTCCTAAAATAGTGTTCAGTTAGTTTTTTTTTTTTCAAAATTCCCACAATCAATTAATCAGAATACCCACAGATCTTCCATTTCAATTCAAAATTTCCTATTTAGCTAAGTTTCTTTTGAATTCCAAATGCTGCACCTCTGACGGAACTATTAAGCTCAGTTTCCTTTCAACTCAAAAGGCTGCAACTCTGACGGATCTTTGATTTGGCTCAGTTTCCTTTCTATTAAGAAAACTGCATCTCTGACGAATCAATTTAGCTCAGTTTCTTTTCAAAAGTCTGCATCCCTGACTGACAATTATGCTAAGTTTCCTTGAATTAAAAATATCCCATTTCCATTTGGAATAAACAGGCTATTTTTATGCTTTTCTATACGCTGCGTTTCAAAACATTTAAATATGCTGACGGATCAATTTTGCTCAGTTTCCTTTTAATGGCTGCATCTCTGACAAATCTATAAAACTCAGTTTTCTTTCAATTCAAAAAGCAATGAATAGTTAATTTCCCAGTGACCATGCGGGCGAATCCGCGGGTAACAGCTAGTTAAGAATAAAACTGCCGTTACTAACCCGCTTGCCAAGCGTGGCAACTTTGACAAATATCCCCCCATGTATAAGACAATCTATGGGGCAGGCCTATGTTATGCACGTGAACTTTAATAGGCTGTAATGAATGAAATTCCGGTTATAACATTATGGTTAAGCCTAAGACGCCTCCCCCAACCGCTTCAGTTGGCTACCGAATCTTGAACGCGCATTACGTGTCCACAATTTCTGCTATTAGAGTCAGTGTCAATTCTATAGTTAGTTAGTTATTGTGGAATCGATATTATATATTTTTATTATCCGACGAAGCCTCCCCATTGCTGGTCCTTCGAGCCGGATTACATTATCATCGCCGCAAGAATCGACCCGCGGCGACATTGGCCATTTTGTGGAAGCGTCGTGCAAGTGTCGTGCCAACGTGTCTTATAACTGGGGCTAAACTTGACGGACAATTCGCTCACTTCATCAACAATAGCCAACTCATCACACACTCAAGAAGATTTTGCGCATCATCAAGCTTTCGAGAAATCCCCCGTAGGCACAAGCGGCGCGGCCCATTTACGTGGTGGAACTCATCATCCAATTTTCATCATTCAAGCGATCCTGTGTAGGCAAAAGCGGCAAGGCCCATATACGCAGCATAAATCATCAAAATTATTGATTCACCACGCCAAAGAAGGCACCTACAAATTCATATTCTTCACCTACATAAGCTAAAGACAGCAATCATCGCACTCATTCGTAGCTTTTCACATCATCCATCCAGATTCACAGAAACAAAGAAACCGTGAGGAGCAACGCGAAGTGGTATAACAGTGAGTCCGTTCCAATACAGCCCACATACCTACCTATTTCCAATCCTACCATCCATCGATTATATTTACTTACCTATACCAATTTACCTGTTTTTATTTTTATGCACAAATCTATCCAGAAAATCCATTTATTATAGTTAGGTCACAATCTAGTACCTACCTGCCTACTTTTCAATCATTATTAATCACAACTTGTTCTCAAAAACAAGTAGGCATTTATCAACTTCTCATTTATTTCCATACTTAGTCAACTTTTACGTTGGTACTTAATTACCTACCTTCTGTTTAAAAATATTACAGCAGGCATTACTTAAAATTAATCTCATTTAGACATACCCACCCAATTTTCAATCATTACTAAAATTTACTAAAATTTGGACAGGGCGCATCTCCGCTCGCTCGCAGCGCTAGATTCCAGGTCAACGACGGCTGGCCGGCAGATCGACGCCAAGCTCGCTCGCTTGGCCACGTCGTAACATCGTGATAAATAAAAAACGTAAACATTTTATTAAAGTTACATAAAATCAATTTTCACAACTTAAAAATTACTTAATCATATTTTGTTTTACCTCATTTAATCACTTGCAGGAAGACCAATCATGGATATTAAGGTATTAAAGAAAAAACGTGGATCGTTTAAAACTAAATTAACTCAGTTTCAAAATTATTTAAAGGTTACAGTTTCATGTCAAAAACTTAGCAGTATTCAATTATACGAACTTAATGCACGATTGTCTAAAATTGAGGAACTTTATACCGATTTCGATACCGTTTAGATAGATATAGAAACTTTTTCTGCAATTTCAGAGGAAGAGAAGGAGTTTCAAGAAAGAGAATCTTTCGAGGCGCAGTACTTTTTTTATAGAATAGCGGCTCACCTGATGTTAAGTGACTACCGCCGCCCATGATCAACCGACACACCAGGGGAATTGCAGGTGCGTTCCCAGCCCTTTAGAAAGGAGTACATTCTTTTCTTGAAGGTCCCCAGGTCGTATCGGTCCGGAAAAATCGCTGGTGGTAAACTATTCCACAGAGAGGTTGTACGCGGAAGAAAACTCCTCTTGAAACGTACAGTGGTGGACCGCCAAGCATCCAGATGGTGTGGATGGTATTGGGACGTTTGCCGCGTAGTGCGTTCACGAAATTTGGCGCCTGGGATTATTCCGAACAATTCCTCAGAGCACTCTCTATGGTATATGCGAAAGAAAATGCAAAGAGATGCAACATTTTTTCGCAGTGCCAGTGAATCGAGCCGATCGGAAAGCACACGGTCGTCGACGATTCAAGCCGCTCTGCGCTGGATGCGGTCAAGTGGAAGGAGCTGGTACTGGGGAGCCCCAGCCAAGAGATGGGAACAACCCACCACCTCCCATGGCCCCACCGACCCTCAGGTCATACGGGCCTAATCTCGGGAGATGCGCGCGGTACTTGCACCTTGCTCTTTCCCGCGCGCACTTTCTTGACTCCCTACAAATATTTATTCTGTTCCTTGTCCCAGTTTAACGTCATTCTCCCCCTTCTGGGGCTGACGGCACAATAACGCCTACGTCGTCGGGCCTTCCTACCAGCATCCTTTCCTGCCTTCTCCTGCGATCGTGCCACCTATGCGCAAACTCACGCAACAGCCCGTAGTTCACCCCATCGCTGACGAGATCCGAGTAATAAATCGGTCCCTGAACCGTTCGAACCAGCCCATCCAAAACTTTCGCTCTTAGATCGTCATACAGAGGACATTCCCATAGGACATGGTGAACATCCTCCTCTGCCGTACCACACTCACACATACTGGTTTCACACAGTCGCATGTCATGCAGTCTCTTTCGAAAACATCCATGTCCAGTGAGAATCTGGGATGTTTGATAGTCCGGTGAGACCCAGGTATACCTGAGTCTCAACGCCACCTCCGGGAAAAATCGATTTAACTCACGTCCTTTCGTTTCGTTTTCCCATCGATTCTGCCATACGCCAATCACCTCAGTCCAGATATCGCGCTTTCGTCTGCTCAACTCCTCTTTGGGCGCGGTCAAACGTGTCACACCCATCCTACCAGCACGGACGACCTCCAGGTCAGCAGGGAGAACGCCAGCCAGCACCGGTAAGGCCGCCGTGCTAGTGGACCGGTACGCCTTGGTCAGCAAGACAAGTGCAGATCGTTGCGATCTCAGTAGTACGCTACGGACTGTGTACATGTTCGCCCGCTCATACCAGCACTCTGCTGCATACGTGAGCGTGGACACAAACACTCCTCTGTAAATAATTTTTTAAACTCGGATATCGAATACCCCATGACGAGGTCGATACGCGAGTCATTTTGCCAAATCCCTTAGTCGCTCTTTCAGAAATATCAGAAGCGTGTTGCACAAATGATAATCCTGAGTCCAAAACCACGCCTAGTACCTTAGCGGTAGTCACGGACTTGATTGATTCCCCACCAAGTTTAATAACCGGGGGGCGCTGAAGTTTCCCTCTAACAGTCATAGTGGTAGACTTTGAGGAGGAGAACTTCAGTCGATTCCTCAACCCCCATTCCCGTACAAGGTCCAGAGTGACCCGGGCCCTGGATTCAATACCTGCTCTCGTTTCCGATTCAACCAAGATTGTGACATCATCGGCATAGGCAGTCATGGCAACTCCCTCAGGCAGAGGGAGTCGAAGCAAATCGTCCATCAGCACGTTCCACAGTGTTGGGCCCAGCACGGAGCCTTGAGGACATCCCATGGTCGAGGTCTTCCACTCTACCCGGTCCCCGATGTAGAGGCCCACACGCCTGGAGGTGAAGTAGTCCACCAACATTTTATAAATGTTAGGTGGACATCCACCCCTCTTAGCTTTGACCATCATCATCGGCCACCAGGCATTGTCGAAGGCACCGGAAATATCCAAAAAGATAGCTTGCACGTAGCATGCCCGAGAATACTTTGCCGTGCTGAGCAATACTCGCAGCGCTGTTACCGTAGATCGCCCCGGAGAAAATCCGTGCTGGTGCTCGGATATCCCGTGACTAATCACAGGAGCACATCTTAGAATTACACGTTCAAGCAACTTTCCCAAAACAGGCAGGAGCGTTATGGGACGATACGCCTTGGCGTCAGTGAGTGGCTTGTCATTACCCTTAGGAATGACAATCAATCTACCGTCCTTCCATACCTGGGGGAAAACCCCCTCTATTACACACTTGGCATACACCGAGTGGAATTCCCTCGGTGCAGCCATCCAAACATTCCTCACGATTCTCGCACTCACTCCATCGAGACCCGGAGCCGTGTTGGGCAAGGCCCTGACTATGCCACCCAGGTTCTCAACCGCAAGTGGAGGTGCAGCTCTACCAGAGGGCATAAACGCCGCCAGCATTCGAACCTGCCGGTGGTAGGGCTTGTCACAGCCAGGGTCGTCATCCGGACAGAGCGCAGTCATCAGGCTGTTCATGGCAACTACCAGACTATCTGGGTGCCCACCCGCGAATGCAATCCCATTGATCACATTCGCAGGCGGACGCACCCTCCCGCTGGCCAACCTGTAGGCCAGGCCCCAGGGGTCCTCATTGCCAGTATTGGCGACCCTCGTGTGATGCGCCTGCTGCACCTCCACCATCATCTTTCTATATCTCGCACGCACACTGTGAAAAGCCATTCTGGCTATCTCCTCTGATCTACCACCCAGACGCCTTTTACTCTGCCATACACGCCTGAGCTTGCATTGCAGCTTCCGAGTTTTATCCAGTTCAGAATTCCACCATTCATACCCCGCGGAACCCCTAGGGCGACGCTCCCCTAGGCCTTCCTCCGCGGAGCGGATGATGACCCCTGAGAACTCCTCCGCCAGGAGGGCCGCGGGTTTGTCCACATGCAACCATCCCATTCTTAATTTTATGATCGCCCGGAACCTGTCCCAATCCACCCCCCGGTCACGAAAACGCGGGGGATCCCTGACGGGTGCAGCGCAAGTAGTCGGCCTGCTGGTAGTGGCCGTGTATGTTATTAAATATGATCGCTGGCGCAGATTCCCTCATGCACTCGCCACTCAGCAAGGTATATGTCCCCAGCCGATAATGTGAGGTCCACATTAGATTCTCCACCTGGCCCAGAGAAGGTATAGGGCTGGTCAGGCTGGTTCGCCAACGTTAGTTCCTGTGAGAGTATGAACGCCTCCACTTGCTGCCTCAGGTGTTCTGCAGTATGTCCTCGTCCCACGTAATGTCGGCGATCGCAGTGCCAGAGTGGCGAGTGCGCATTTGCGTCGAGGCCGACGATGACCCTTCTGCCCTTTAGGCAACTCAGGGTGACCTCCAAGTGGTGCAGGTGGTCATCAATGGTGTCACTGTATTTAAAGTACGCTGACACCACGTAGAGGTCCCATCGGTTTACATGGCACACCACACAGAACTCGTTGCTGAGGTGGCTCAGCAAAGCCACTCCAATTGTTGGGTCGGCAAGATAGATGCCAGCCCACGGGTGACCACCCACCTGGACGATTCCTGCAGCCTGGGAGTACTGTTCTTGAACAAGAACAATGTCCAGGTGCAGTTCACGCGCCAGAATAGGCAACTCAGCCGTGGCTAGCTCCCCCCCGACCCAAGTTGATCTGCCCCATTTTAATGATTCGATCTCGTGTATCCGTGGACATGCCCTTATCGGCAGTATTGCGTGGTGGCCACGGAGCGTTGCTCTGCATACAGTCTTGCTGGACAGTTCCTCGCCATGGTCACGTGCGTACCAGAGTCAGGCCGGCCAAATCTCTTGCAGGTAGCGCACTTTTCTTCCTTTGCTTGACAGGTCCCACGCTCGTGTCCCGTCTCCCCACACTTGCCACACACAATTTCCTTGGACCTGCAGTATTTTGATGGATGCCCGTATTGCTGGCACCTCTGGCAGCACGTGACATCTACGTAGTCACAGGGCTCCACCACGTCCCAGCCAATGTAGAGGCGATTGTGCCCCACCAGCACGTCCCTTAATGCCGCCGAACACTGAAGTACAACAGTGGTGCGCCTGCTTCCTCGCCACGATTTTTTGAAGGCGACCTTGCACTCTTCCTTCACCTTCTTCTCACTCCAGCCACAAGCAGCAAGATTTTGCTCGTAGAGGCCGCTCAATACCTCCTCGTTCTTGGGGTCCTCCTCGAAACCCCTGAGGGCAACCAGGGGAAGGCGCTGCCTGGGCTCAGACACCCTCAGTGATGGAGGGGCTGCAGTTTTCAGTTTTTCGGCGGCCTCTTGGGACGTGGTTTGGACCACAACACCTGCATTCCCCACCTTTCTTAACCGGTCTATCTGCAGACCGCTGGTCTTTGGGTTCACCGCCTTCTTCAATACCGACTTTGTGTCCTCCGCAGTCTTGATTGGCCCTTCAGCTTCAGCCGGGTAAAAGGCAACCACCGGGCCCTTGCTCACAGGCATCAGCACCTGGTCTGCTCCCTTAGGAAGCCTCAGTGCAGCCGAGTACGAGCGCTGCGGTGTCGGGTCCGTCGCGTGGCAGGGAACTGTTCCGGCCTCGACCTGCGCCAATCTCCCTTCTGCGACGAGCTTCTCCTTCTCCGCTCTTAGTCTTGCCAGCTCCAGTTCAGATATGTGGACCTCCATGGTTGCCACCATGGCGATGAGGTCGTGGCCATACGATGAAACCTTGTTCACCTCCGCCTTGTTCAGCTTGGAGCCGGGTCCCGTGATAATAGACATTATTCCTCGCACCGCCTCCCGCACCTGGTCGATAACTTCTAGCTTCGAAGCGGTGGTAGCTTTGAAGCTCCCCCTCACACCCCGAGTTGCCTCCCTGGGACAGTCCTCTTCCTCTGTTTCGGCAGCAGACTCCTCAATATTTCTCGTCAGAAGCCCTGCCACCGGTGCCACACTCCGGCGCGACTCAGTGCGTTTGCCCACCCTTGGCCGCTGGGAAGACGCCTGCGTCTCTTCCGGAGACGCCAGTGGCCGCTTCTCCGGCACTACTGGCGGTGGGGGGGGGCACCGCAACCGGCCGGCCGAGTGGTCCCGGCGGGGTCCTGGTCAAGGACTTCCGGGGCGTAAAGCCCTCGTCGTCGTCCGCCATTTTAATTTAAAAACAAGTCCACTATATAATTTAAAATTGGAACGCAACCTATCAAAGACTATGACAGGTCACCCTGTCAACGTCACTGTCTATGGAAGTGTCACCCACAATGACAGCTGCCAACGTCACTGTCAGTGTCTTATACAATGACAGCTGTCAGTGTCAAACAACACCGGCACAATCTAACCTATATCCTAGTTGAGTACTTAAAATTTAAATTAACACTAAATATAATGAAAGTACTTACAGTTTAAAGATCCAAACGAACACAGAATAATACACTAAGCAATAAGATGAATATACTTAACCTAAAGCTACCACGCGGTAACCGCGTGGTCTAACCTAACCTAACACGTGTTTACAACGTCTAAAAATGTTTAAAAGTGTTTAAAACGATTACACACACTGCAAAATGTTCAATTAAAAGTACAAAATAAAATTTAAATAACACCAAAGTCAACTATTTCAACGATATACTACCAAAAAACACAAAAACAATTGAAAATATCTACACGCGGTCACGCGAGAGCGCCTCGATACGTCCGCTCAGTACGAGTACCGACGACGTAGCAAGAGATGGGAACAGTATTCCATGTGCGGCCGAACCTGCGCTTTGTAAAGTTGCAGGCGGTGTGCCGGCATGAAATACTGTCCCGCTCTGCTGAGCACGCCAAGCTTTTTAGAGGCCAATTTGGCCTTCTCTTCCAAGTGACCACGAAACTGCACGTCACTCGATATGTCGACGCCGAGGATTCCGATACTCGCTGAGGCAACAAGGAGAGTGCCTTAAAACTGAGGAGACACGACAAAGGGGTTCTTTTAGCGGTTAACGCGCTAACTTGTGTCTTCTGGGGGTTAAACTGGACTAGATTTAGTCGCCCCCAATCCGAGACTCTGTTCAGGAAAGACTCGACTTCAGACACAAGTTTGTCCCGGCACTCGGAGACGTTTTCCCGAGAAATATTGGCTCGGCCGGAGTAAAGAGCATCACTTGTGCTGTCATCTGCGTAGCAATGAATGTTACGGGTTCGCAACATATCATTGATATGCAGAAGAAACAGCGTTGGCGATAGCACGCAGCCTTGTGGAACACCAGCATTAATAGGCTTGCAATCGGAGCTTGCACCGTCTACAACGACCTTGATGCCCCGATCTGCAAGAAAGCTGGTGATCCAATCGCACAATTTCTCGGGAAGCCCATAGGATGGGAGCTTACGAAAGAAGCGCTTTGTGCCAAACCCGATCGAAGGCTTTCGCAATGTCCAAGCTAACGGCCAATGCCTCCCCCTTGGACTCTACTGCCTCCGCCATCTGTGAGTTAGGTAGACCAGAAGATCACCAGCTGACCGACCATGGCGAAAACCGTATTGGCGGTCACTAATCAGCTGGTGGTCCTCAAGGTATGGCATAATGAGCATGAGCTGGCAGTTTACAATGGACTCCATTGTTTTGGAGAACAAGGAGGTGATGGCGATTGGCCGGTAGTTGGACGGGTCTGAGCGGTCGCCTTTTTTAGGGATCGGGTGGACGAAAGCCGTCTTCCATGATTTTGGGACTACGCCTAGGGAGTAGGAGTACCGGAAAAGACGCGTTAAAACCGGTGCCAACTCTGGAGCACACGTCCTAAGCACAATTGGGGGTATTCCGTCAGGCCCACTCGACTTGTAGATGTCCAGGGAGAGGAGTGCTTTGCAAACCGAGCGCTGTGTGAACTGCACTTCCTGCATGGAGTTCTCATACCGCGGGATGGTCGGCGGCGTACTTCCCCCGTCATCGAGAGTCGAGTTGGACGCAAAGAAAGAGCCTAGAAGATCGGCTTTCTCCTTTGCGGTATGGGCCAGTGAGTCGTCCTCCCTGTACAGAGATGGAAGAGATGGCTGACAGAAATTCCCCTGGACAGCCTTGGCGAGAGACCAGAATGCACGGGTTTCAGAAGGAAGGCGAACTAGTTTCTCGCCAATTCTGCCTATGTGCTCTGACTTTTCCTTGGCAATGACTCTTTTGAAGGACCTAGAAGCGGAATTATACTTCTTTTTTAGAGCGCTGGTGTTTACATCCCGGGACGCTGATGCGTCAGCCCAGGCTTGGTAGCACTCCTACTTATAGCATGATGCTATTTTACAGGAGCGACCAAACCATGGCTGAGATTTGCCTCCAATGGGCACCACAGAGGAAGGAATAAAAAGTTACATACCCTGAAGTACCACATCAGCGACAGAATCCGCAACAACGTTGGGATCGTCCGGCGAGAAGCAAACCCCCCCCCCACCCGAGGGCAGGATGCAAAGAAAGACCGCATCCCATCCCAATCGGCTGACCTATAGTGCCATACACGGTGGCAGCCTGCAGAATGCAACTGCGATTTGAGCTTGAGTGGCACCACACTCCGAACAAGACAATGGTCCGAGGAGCCTGAAGGGGCGTCGACGGAAATCTGATATCCATCCGGATGAGAGGTCAGCAGAAGGTCCAACAGAGAAGGTGCATGATCCTCCACATCTGGAATCCGCGTAGGTGAAGTAACCAGTTGTGTCAGACCATATGTGTATATACCATACCTTCAATGCCGTGGGTACCGCACGCGAGTTGCTGGAGAGACATGGCGGTGGCAGGGCTGCGTCTGCGGACAGCGGCAGCGGCGGCGGGTCTGGCGCCGGCTCCCGGACTGCATGTACGAACAAACCAGGTAGATCCAGCCTTAAGCTGCCTACCATAAATTTGCCAACCTTTTCTGGCCGCTATCAAGACTGGCTCGAATTCCACGACACATTCAACTCATTAATTCATTTAGACACGTCCATTCCTAAAATTAATAAGTTTCATTACCTTCGAGCTTCACTTAAAGACAGCGCTGCTGAAGTCATTCGTTCATTAGATTTTTCATCAGAAAATTACGACATCGCTTGGAAGTCACTCTGTGAACGTTATCACAACAATAAACTTTTAATTCATAACCACATTCAAGATTTATTTAATATCGAGCATATTTACAGGGAATCCTCCAAAGCGCTGCGTAAAACTATAGACACAATAAACAAAAATCTAAGAGCACTCAAAGCACTCAAACTTCCTACAGAACATTGGGATGCACTTATTAATCTTTTTTGGTCTCAAGTAAATTGGACCCTATCTTCTTAAGAGAATGGGAATCCCGCTTATTTGACGCACCCACTTTGGAAACATTTATTTCATTTTTAAGAAATCGAGCTGATTTCCTTGAGATCATAGAAGAAGCTCATCCCAGACGCAGACATAGCGATATCACTCACACAAAACCTAGGTCATTCATCGTCAATCCTTCTACTCGTACTTCATCCACTTACAAACAAAATTCATATAATCAACATTCAAATAATCAACATTTCTATAATCAACATTTATATAACCAACATTCACGCAACCTCTCATACCCGTTGTGTAAGAATAATCAATTTATAACTGTTCTAAGTTCAAATCATTACCAATAGAAACACGCATACAAAGGGTGCTGCAATTAAAATTGTGCATTAATTGTTTATGCACAGGCCATGATCACACCAAATGTAAGTTAGGTTCATGCAGGGTATGTTCAAAACAACATAACACTATGCTTCACCTGGAACCCCGAGAAGCTGTTATTTCATCGGCCTCTAGGGAGGGCAACAAATGTGTGGTGCAGGAAGGGAATACCACAAGCACACAACCACAAATCACACAAACAAATATTGCTCTTTCATCCATATATCAATGTTATGTTCTCTTATCTACAGCTGTTGTTGACATTGTTACCCTTGATGGTAAAAAAACATGAAATACGTGCTTTGTTAGATAATGGAAGCATTTCGTGCTTCATAACAAAAAATCTTTTTGATAAATTAAATCATAAAATATACAGTCAACATCAGTTTCTGTAGAAGGATTGAACGGTTAGTCATCACTCATACAAAATCGGTGTTATATAATAATTTCATCACTTTTTGAACCATACATACAAGACATAAACTGTTATATAGTACCACAAATCACTCAATCATTGCCAATCATTGAAATCGATTGTTCTTCAATGAACATTCCACAAAACATACATCTCGCCGATCCACATTTCTATAAGCCGACGAGCATCGATATTTTATTGAACGCAGATACATTTTGGCGTATTTTAAATACAGAACACATTTCTTTAGGAAAAAACAAACCATTCTTAAACAAAACAAAACTAGGATGGCTAGTCTCGGGCTCCATCACTTTTCATACAAAAAAAAACACACATGAATACAGTCCATTGCCAGTTTTCACACGACTTTGAGTTGCAAAACCAATTGAATAAATTCTTTGAATTGGAAAAGGTCACTTCATCTTGCACACTTTGCAAGGAAGATCACGACTGTGAACAGTCATTTAAAAATACAACGACCCGTCAAAGTGACGGTCAGTTCATAGTTACTATACCATTAAAATATTCACCACAATTACTAAGTAGTTCTTATGAGCAAGCCATGTCGAGATTTTTATCATTGGAACGTAAATTTGCACGTGATCCTCCTTTCAAAACAAGTTGACTTCATGAAAGAATACCTAAACTTAGGCCATATGTCTTTAAATGAAGACAACAATGAAATTAATTCATATTACTTACCTCATCATGGGGTGCTCAAAGAATCCAGTCTAACAACCAACCTGCGAGTAGTGTTCGACGCTTCCGCAGCGACATCTAACGATATTTCATTTAATCAACTCCAGCATGTTGGGCCAACTGTACAAGATGACCTTATTAGTATTTTAATAAGATTTCGTCAGCATAAATTCGTAGTGACATCTGATGTCGATAAAATGTATAGAAATGTTCTTATCACTGAAAATCAACGCTGTTTATAGCAAATTTTATGGCGTTTCAACCTTTCTGAGGAGGTAAAGAAATATAAATTAAATACAGTTACTTATGGGACCGCATCGGCCCCGTATCTCGCCAACCGATGTCTTGTTCAGTTGAGCCAAGAGTGCACAGTCACACACATACAAGAAACTATACTTCACGACTTTTACGTGGATGATTACATTTCAGGCCACAACTCAATGCAAGAACTTATACGCATATGCAAGGGCGTTACTACACAACTACAAACAGGGCAGTTTCATTTATGCAAATGGCGGTCTAATAGTAAACTTATTTTGGACGCTAAACAACAAAATAACTTAACAGACGAAATATTGACCTTAAACAATGACAGTTCCGCTAAAACATTAAAATAGAAATTTATGCTTTCAGTGACGCATCCCGCAACGCATACAGCGCCTGTATTTATCTCAGATCAATTGATAAAAACAATATAATTCAGACAAAACTTCTATTAGCCAAAAGCAAGGTGGCGCCACTGAAACAATTATCCACACCTAGTGATTTCTTATATTTACGCGAACACTACACATTGAAATAATACTAGTTTTTACGGAATTTATCGCGTGTATTTAACTTTTTAATTACCCGACGTTTCGAACGCTTTACAGCACTCATGGTCACGGGCAGGACTGAGACAAAAGTTCTTGTATTTTAGAATTATAATCTGACGTATACATGACTACCGTGGCGTTTCCCTTATCGGCTTATACATCTGGCTACCTATTGTGGAAGGAGGAGTTCTACAAGCAAGTAGATGGTGTGGCGATGGGCTCACCTGTATCTCCCATTGTCGCCGACATATTCATGGAAGACTTTGAGGAGAAAGCCCTGCTTAGTTCTCCAATAAATCCAAGGTTCTACAAGCGGTACGTAGACGACACTTTCACAATTTTACCTTTAGATAAAGTAACTGCATTTTTAGACCATCTTAACTCTATAAATTCTAAAATTCAGTTCACAATGGAGTTAGAGGCAAACAATTCCTTAGCTTTTCTAGATGTGTTAGTAATTCGGAATCCTGATAACACCTTGAGCCATACTGTGTATAGAAAAAAGACCCATACAGATAGATATTTAAACAGTGATTCTCACCACCATCCTTCACAGTTAGCTACCGTGGGTAAATCTTTGTTTCAGAGAGCACGAGGGATCTGTGACAGTAAACACCTGGCTGCAGAGCTCCACCATGTCAAGCAAGTTTTGCATGACAACAAGCTTCGAGTCCCGCGCCTACGTCACAGTGAACGAGTGAAGCCGGCCACAGTCGAGCGTGTACCTGCTGTACTGCCATATGTTAGAGGAGTCACTGACAAGATTGGCTACATCTTGAAGCGCGCTTCCATCAAAACATACTTCAAGCCGCTGAAGAAGATTGGTCATTTTTTACCATCGGTCAAGTGTAATGTCCCTCTGCAAGATGCAGGAGTGTACAAGCTTGATTGTGAATGTGGTCTCTCCTACATAGGACAAACTAAAAGATCAATAAAAACCCGAGTTAAAGAACATATAGCTGATGTGAAGAATCGACGCTCCGGGAAGTCTGCAGTCTGTGAACACGTACATGATCGCCCCCGTCACTACATCAAATTTGATAGACCGCAAATCCTCCCTAAAGAACACCCATTCCTTTCAAGGATGATTGGCGAGGCTATTGAAATCTGAAAGCTGTTGTGTTGAAAATATATATAAAATCGATTCCACAATAACTAGCTATAGAATTTACACTGACTCTAATAGCAGAAATTGTGGACACGTAATGCGCGTTCAAGATTTGGTAGCCAACTGAAGCGGTGGGGGGGAGGCGTCTTAGGCTTGACCATCTTCTCCTGCCCCTGGAATACCCTGCTGTTCCAATAGTGCTGGTAGGCAGCACAGACGATTGTATGCTCGTCGCAGCGTTCCAGTGCTGGTGGTGACGTCAGCGACGCGGCTGATGCCGTCAGAGCCGGGATAAAGTTGCGTGACCCTTCCTAGGAGCCACCGATTTGGGGGTAGCCGATCCTCCTTGATTAAAACCATGTCCCCCAGGTTGATGTGACCTTCATCCTTGCGCCACTTATTTCGCATTTGCAATTCTGCAACATACTCTTTGTGATATCTTTTCCAAAAATGATTAACGAGCGCCTTGATTAGCTCGTAACGTGAAAGACTGAATCGTTGAGGTTCATCCACTTGTGGAAGTGGTAAGTTAGTTAAGGTCCGTCCAGTAAGGAAGTGTGCAGGTGTCAGGGGAACGAGGTCATTGGGATTAGAGAACAAGGGAGTAAGCGGCCTTGAATTTAGTATGCCTTCGATTTAAATTAAAGCTGTATTCATTTCCTCATATGTGAGATGAGCGAGTGATAATATACGTTTTAAATGATATTTTATAGACTTTACTGAGCTTTCTGCTAATCCGTTAAAATGTAGACTGTAAGCAGGCGAAAACTTAAAATTAATTGATATGTCGGATGCAAATGAACTCAGGTTGTCAGAATTATTTTTTTAAAATTTAGAAAGTTCGTTATTTGTGGCCACAAAGTTTGTGCCATTGTCTGAAAAAATGTTGGCAGGTCTGCCTCTGCGAAAAATAAATCTATTGAGTGCAGCTCTGAAACCTTGGCAAGATAGATCTGTCACTAACTCGATGTGGACTGCACGCACCGCTAGACAAACAAAAACGCAAATATAAGATTTGATTAATTTTGAACACCTGCCTTTTCTGTCCAATATCATTACTGGCCCGGCTTGATCAACAGCTGTGTTAGAAAAAACATGTTCAGTGTGAGTTCTTTCAGAAGCGAGATTACCCATGATAGGCTGTATAGTTTTACCTGAAAAGCGACAACAATTTATGCAATTTTTAACTGTTTTTCTTGCTAGATTTCTCCATCCTACTGGCCAATATTTGTGACGAATACTTGATAATAATAATTGTAGTCTTGCGTGCATGAGAAGTGTGTGTTGATGTTTGAAAATTAATATAGTGAAATAATGTGAAGCGTGAAGTATGATGTGATTTTTTTGCCATAATTGTAGTGTGAATTCCTTAACCTGCCTCCAACTCTCATTACACCGCTGTTATCTATGAATGGTGTCAGAGAACTTAATTTATTTTTAGGTGACAGCTGTTTATTCTGTGCAAGAATGGAATATTCAACAGGAAATAATTCTTGAGACCATAGAACCATCTTACATAAATAATTATTAGCCATGGTAAGTTCCGAAACCTTTAAACATAAATTTAATTTATTTGATTTGTTTCGAATATTGTAAATAAATCTAAATACATAAGCTGTTACGTGTAATAATTTTGTAAAGCATGAGTAACGATTAATCAAATTGATTATGAAGTTATTATTTAATGATAAATGACATCGAATTTTTGTTTCAGGTAAGTCAGTTGGTTGAATCAGCTGTGGCTGCTGCGGCCAAGACGATTCGTCGTGTGATAAAAATGGAGGACCTGACCACCAGAGATCCGCATTGTTCAACTGAGCTGCGTTTAAAACTCTGGATCTGATCTGCTGGATTTAACTGTGTGGGAATGTATCGCCAAGAAGATTGATCTGTGTGTTCTGTGATTTCATTGATTCTATTTAATACAAACAATTTTAAATTCGATTTAGATGTTTTAATCCAACCTAATACTATGGTAGAATCGCACCAATAGATGCTATCTTGAACATTAAGTCGTAATGAATTTTTTACCTTGTTAGCTAAACGTAACGCCAATAGCGCACCGCAGAGTTCTAACCTAGGTGTGGATATTGAAATAATACTAGTTTTACGGAATTTATCGCGTGTATTTAACTTTTTAATTACCCGACGTTTCGAACGTTTTACAGCACTCATGGTCACGGGCAGGACTGAGATGTTCAACGTCCATATGTCATAGTTAACTGCGGTTACCATAGATTAAAATTTAACTTTTGTTCCGATCTATGCAGTATGAACTTATGGTATCTTGAAGTCTTGCAGTTGTATGCTTGGGTTGGGATTTAATTTTATTTATTATAGGATCCCAAGCAGATGGTAGCACCCAGCCATATTCTCTATTTAAATTAGGATGTTTTTTGATTTCAATAGCCTCGCGAATCATCCTTGGAAGGAATCGGTGTTCTTTAGCGAGGATCTGCGGTCTATCAAATCTGATGTAGTGACGGGGGCGATCCTGTACGTGTTCACAGACTGCAGACTTCCCGGAGCGTCGATTCTTCACATCAGCTATATGTTCTTTAACGCGGGTTTTTATTGATCTTTTAGTTTGTCCTATGTAGGAGAGACCACATTCAAAATCAAGCTTGTACACTCCTGCATCTTGCAGAGGGACATTACACTTGACCGATGGTAAAAAATGACCAATCTTCTTCAGCGGCTTGAAGTATGTTTTGATGGAAGCGCGCTTCAAGATGTAGCCAATCTTGTCAGTGACTCCTCTAACATATGGCAGTACAGCAGGTACACGCTCGACTGTGGCCGGCTTCACTCGTTCACTGTGACGTAGGCGCGGGACTCGAAGCTTGTTGTCATGCAAAACTTGCTTGACATGGTGGAGCTCTGCAGCCAGGTGTTTACTGTCACAGATCCCTCGTGCTCTCTGAAACAAAGATTTACCCACGGTAGCTAACTGTGAAGGATGGTGGTGAGAATCACTGTTTAAATATCTATCTGTATGGGTCTTTTTTTCTATACACAGTATGGCTCAAGGTGTTATCAGGATTCCGAATTACTAACACATCTAGAAAAGCTAAGGAATTGTTTGCCTCTAACTCCATTGTGAACTGAATTTTAGAATTTATAGAGTTAAGATGGTCTAAAAATGCAGTTACTTTATCTAAAGGTAGAATTGTGAAAGTGTCGTCTACGTACCGCTTGTAGAACCTTGGATTTATTGGAGAACTAAGCAGGGCTTTCTCCTCAAAGTCTTCCATGAATATGTCGGCGACAATGGGAGATACAGGTGAGCCCATCGCCACACCATCTACTTGCTTGTAGAACTCCTCCTTCCACAATAGGTAGCCAGATGTATAAGCCGATAAGGGAAACGCCACGGTAGTCATGTATACGTCAGATTATAATTCTAAAATACAAGAACTTTTGTCTCAGTCCTGCCCGTGACCATGAGTGCTGTAAAGCGTTCGAAACGTCGGGTAATTAAAAAGTTAAATACACGCGATAAATTCCGTAAAAACTAGTATTATTTCAATGTGTAGTGTTCGCGTAAATATAAGAAATCACTAGGTGTGGATAATTGTTTCAGTGGCGCCACCTTGCTTTTGGCTAATAGAAGTTTTGTCTGAATTATATTGTTTTTATCAATTGATCTGAGATAAATACAGGCGCTGTATGCGTTGCGGGATGCGTCACTGAAAGCATAAATTTCTATTTTAATGTTTTAGCGGAACTGTCATTGTTTAAGGTCAATATTTCGTCTGTTAAGTTATTTTGTTGTTTAGCGTCCAAAATAAGTTTACTATTAGACCGCCATTTGCATAAATGAAACTGCCCTGTTTGTATTTGTGTAGTAACGCCCTTGCATATGCGTATAAGTTCTTGCATTGAGTTGTGGCCTGAAATGTAATCATCCACGTAAAAGTCGTGAAGTATAGTTTCTTGTATGTGTGTGTCTGTGCACTCTTGGTTCAACTGAACAAGACATCGGTTGGCGAGATATGGGGCCGATGCTGCCCTTGCGCCGAATCAATGAATGAGAGAGAGAAAGCGAGTCAGGGAATCAATCTGATGCGTCCGCGAATCCGTGGAGTGAGTAAGTGGATGTCGGCTTATATTTGCAAATGTGACGAGGTAAGCGGAGATTCGTGAGTTGAGGAAGATCTTGTGAAATGTGCTGCCACTCTGTGTAAACTTCATTGCCAGGGGGTTCGTCCCATCTCAGTTTCAGAATCCATAACTTCTGTAAAAGGAGCTTTGCGCGGAAAATGACCGGTGTGACCCAACCGTTGGGGTCATAGAGTGATGCTACTGTGCTGAGAATAGAGCGCTTTGTGATTTGGGTTATTGGAGGGAGAGAGATGCGATAAGTGAACTCATCCGATTGAGGAATCCATTGTATCCCAAGCACTTTAATGGTGTTCGATTCTGGGCTGATGTCAAAGTCCTTAGGCATGTCACATTGGTCGTCTGGAAACCGTTCCAGGAGCTGGAGACAGTTTGAAATCCATTTACTGAGATGAAAGCCACCCATGCCAAGCAAGTTAATTAACTTGGTTTGTAGTACATGAGCAGACTCCACAGAGTCATGGCCACAGAGTATATCGTCAACGAAGATAGAATTGCGTAGGATCTGAGCAGCTTGTGGGTAACGATTACCTTCGTCATCAGCTAATTGTAGCAGTGTGCGGATGGCATGGTACGGGCTGGACCGTAAACCATTCGTGACTGTATTTAGCGCATATGTGAGCAGAGGCTGGTCAGGTGACGACCGCCAGAGAATAAGCTGATACTGTCTTTGGTATGGATGAATGAGTATGTTTCTGAACATCTTTCTGATGTCAGTAGTGAAGACTACAGGGTGTGTTCTAAATGAAATAATAATATCGACAATATCCTGTTGGAGAGCTGGACCTGTGTGCAAGCATTCATTTAAACTTACGCCATTTGAGCTTTTACTGCTACCATCAAATACAGTGCGTAGCTTATTTGATCCCGTCTTAAAGATGCCATGATGCGGAATATAGAAGTGCGGCCTACCTGCAAAGGTACTTGGGTGAAAGGTGACATGTGTCCCAAGTTGAGATACTCATTCATAAAGTCAACATATTGAGAGCGGAGGGGCGGATTTGCTTGAAGCTTCTTTTTCGAGATTGAGAAATCTACGTAACGCAATAGCATGAGTGTTGCCTAAGGTCGGTGAATTTGTAGAAAAGGCAATGTTACCATATATTTGCCTGATGGTTCTCGAGTTGTTGTGGTGCGGTAAATTTCTTCGCATTGCTCCTCCAAAGGACTGGTCGCTATGTGAGGTTGGGGTTCTACTGACTCCCAGAACCTCTCAAGGCGCTTGCAAATTTCGCGTGTAGTTACGTCGGATTCTGGATGTGAGCTGATAACGTGAGCTGAAATGGGCTGGTTCGCAGACTTTGCATATAAATCCTCAATAGGTCCTATCAATACATAATCGAAAATCGTGCCGAAGGCTATAGGCTACCCCCGGCCCAAAGAAACCTTAGTCCCGTCCAGTACTTGCCCGAGAACGTCAGAACCCAATAAGAGACCGATCGGAGCTGGTGTATGGCTCTGCATCTGCTATGCGCGGAACTTTTTGTAATGGCAAATAACCTGTAACATTTTTTTAAATGTGCGCTGTAGCCGTAATCGTAGGTGTGTCATGGTGTGTTGGTCTACACACTACTGAGATTGATGCCTTTGAGTCCTGTGTGTGGTGGTTGCCCACTCCTGCGATTTTTAGAGATGTTTGATTTAGCGGTAAATTCAAAATTCGAGCCATGCGCTGAGTTATAAGTGTTATCATGCTACCACAATCTAACAATGCTCGAGCTGTGTGAAACTGGCCATGTACGTCTGCTATTTTTAGCGAGACGGTGGGCAATAAAATTGGTAAATTGGTAACGTGCTCTTCACGTTGAGCGGAATTGCAAAAATAACTATCCATAGTTGGAGCTGATATCGAAGAGTAAGCTTGTGATTTCTGTGTGTGAGCTGAGTTTGAGTGAGTGTGCTGATTAGTTTCTGGTTCGTAGTGTTCGTTTATTGTAGATAGTCATTGTTGACCACCTACACGAGACCTACTAGGAGAGCGCGAATGACTTGGTTCATTGTTGTGTGGCCTGGGGTTGACATGTGCGGCGTGTGCTGAAAAATGTTGGGGCTCTTGAGCTGAGCGCTGTCTGGGTTGCTCTCTCAAATGCGAGGGTGGAAGATGAGCATTCGAGTGAGTTGGAGAAGGAACATTGGGCCGATGCAATAATGTGTGGTGTTTTCTATTTCCACACTCTTTGCAAGCCTTCGTGGACTTGCAATCATTCTCATAATGAGGGCCTAAATTTGTCGACATCGGTTGCGACAGGGCATTATCGGCCCCATAATAACGCGCCAGGCGATTAACATGGACAAACTTAGGAGTCCCTCTTGCGCCTTTCTGTATCCGGTAGGTTACATCGTTGATCCTGGTCACAATCCGGTACGGGCCGTCCCATTTAGCTTGAAGCTTAGGAGATTTCCCTTTGCTGCGGACTGAATTGTGCAACCATACTATCGAACTTTTGTCGAACCCTTTGTTGTTCATTTTGCGGTCATACCGGGTTTTCATCTTTTCGGATATTTGCTGGCCCGATTGTCTGACGTGCTCATAAATGTCATTCATTTTGTTCCGCAAGTCATTTGTATAATCGGTTATACTGCGTGGGGCATCAGGTGATCAGGTCTGCGGGCAGCCGTAATTCTCTTCCAAAGTTTGCGGAAGCTGGTGTCACTGATGTACTTTCGTGAACAGCGCTTCGATATGACAACAAAAACGGTTGTATGTGCTTGTCCCAATCTCGTTGCCGATTGTCTACAACTTTTGCTAGGTACCTCTCCAATGTCTGATTAAATCGTTCTACCATTCCATCAGATTGCGGGTGATAAGAAGTTGTTCTTGTTTTAGGAGTACCCATAACTTTCCTGGAATATTTGAGCCTCAACATTCCTTCCTCGATCGCTGTGAATCTCTAAAGGTACTCCAAAACGACATAAGATTTCATGAACTAGTTTATCGGCAACTGTTGAAGCTTCTTGATTTGGAATTTCGAAGACTTCTGGCCACTTAGTGAAATAATCCATCACAACTATGAAATACTCGTTACCGCTTTCACTCTCCGGAAACGCCCCCGCCACGTCAATGGCTATTCTCTCCCATGGTGCACCAACATTGTACAACTTCAATGCACCTCTACTACGAGTCTGAGGTCCCTTTAGAGCTGCACAACTTGTACATTTGCGACACCAGTCCTCGACATCGTTTCTACAGTGGACCCAGTAAAACCGTTCTCGGACCTTCAGTAGAGTTCGTTTAACTCCCAGATGACCTCCTGAACAATCATTATGGTACAGCTGTAGAACATCCAGTACTTTAGCTTTAGGGACAACCATTTGCAAATGACAGCTGTCTCCCCGAACATTTTCCCATTTACAGCACAGAACTGCTATAAAAATACAAAACTAGAAACTGTTAACTCTGGCACTTTGTTAGGAATAGACCTGGACACACATTTGAGTTGGAAACAGCACGTACAAAAAGTTGCAAAAAAAATATCCTCATTTATTTATGCACTGCAACACCTTAAACGTGTGACAGATTTTAAGACTGCCCTTGCGGCTTACTATGCACATGCTCACTCCGTACTCTCCTATGGCTTCATCTTGTGGGGGAAACTCTTGTGATATAAACAAATTATTTATATTACAAAAGAAGTGTCTACGAATATTGATAAATTTGGACAAAATGGAGTCATGTAAACCCCACTACATTAAAAATAAGATTTTGACACTTACATCTATCTACATCCTCGAATCTTGTAAATTTGTTAGGAAACACCCAAAACTCTACTCACCTATTAAAAAGACTAAAAGAAATAATAGAAATTTATATAAGCTTAAGATACCCTTCTCCAAATTAAAATTAGTTTCAAACAGCCCTCACGTTATGTCAATAAAGATTTATAACCATTTACCAAATTCCATAAAAAATCCTGGAAAATCCTGTGCAATTTAATAAACAATTAAAAATATTTCTTATTAATAAATGTTACTATAATTTAAATGAATTTTTTGACGATAAATAACGATAAAGTAAGAATACTTAGACTATTCATAGTGTTTCAAATTAAATTAATTTATATAAAATAATATTGAATGTTGATGATATGATAATTTGTAATTTATGTTTAAAAATTAGATAATACGAAAATAGTTAGCCCTCTAGTGTTGCTATGCCCTTGCGGGGCGTCACATGCATACCGATCAAAATTGTACCATCTTAAATTTGTAATGTGACATGCAATAAACAATTTGAATTTGAATTTGAATTAGAACTCCATCCTGAAGCAGCAAGCTGTCCCATTGGGCCCAATAGCTTTTAGTGATCAAACTCATTGCTGAGACGTCGCTCCACTTGGGCTTGGGAGAACTAGCCTTCATCCATTCCAGAATCGGCTTGATGTCCGGATCTTCCTGCTGTGCTCGTTGTAAGCTGTCCTTCCAATCGTTGCTGAGGTGGTCTGTTCTGAGCATCCTCACGGATACCACTTCCTTACTCTCTTGCCTAGTACAATGTTTGCAATCTTCAGGAGAAAGTCTTCTTGACAATGCATCTGCGTTGCCATGAGATTTCCCGCTGCGATGTTCGATCTCAAAGTCGTATTCCTGCAGTAGTTCAATCCACCTCGCAACTTATCCTTCTGGATTTTAAACTGCAATAGCAATTTTAGTGCAGCATGGTCAGTTCGTAAGTGAAATTTTCGCCCCAGAAGATATTTGCTAAAATGCTGCAAAGACTTTACCACAGCTAGCAATTCGCGTCTTGTGACACAATAGTTCCTTTCCGACTAACGACTTACTAACTTAACGACTTGTTGAAATACGCTATCACGACCTCTTGGTCACCATTTCGTTGAGACAACACACCGCCAAGTCCTATATCACTTGCGTCTATGTCAACTATAAATTCTTTGCTTGCATCAGGGTATCCCAAAATAGGTGTTTTGCACAGATGGTCCTTGAGCTCCTGGAACGCGATATTGCAACTTTCATCCCAACAGAAATGTCGCTTCTCCTCGGTTAGCTTATGCAAAGGTTTGGCTATATCTGCAAAGTTCTTCACAAATCGCCGGTAATAGGAACATAAACCCAAAAATGCTCTAACCTGCGTCTTGTCTTTTTGAACCGGCCAATCCTTGACAGCTGCGATTTTCTGCGGATCCGTGCCGATACCATTTTCTGACACTACGTACCCCAAAAAGTTGATTTGCCGTTTGAATAGTGAACATTTCTTCGGACTCAACTTGAGGTTGGCACTCTGAATCTTCATAAGCACGCGTTGGAACGCGTGCAAAACCAAAACCTGGAGGTTTTGAAGGTGTTTTTCAAACGTACGGCTCACGATGATGATGTCATCTAAGTACACCAGACAGGCATCGCCAATTAGCCCGGTATGTACAAGCTCCATCAGCCTTTCAAACGTTGCTGGAGCATTGCACAATCCAAACGGAATTACTTAAATTGCCACAGACCCTTTCCCATCGAGAACGCAGTTTTCTCCTTGTCCTAAGAGTCAGTTTCAAATTGCCAGTAGCCACTTTTTAGTTCCAGCGTGCTAAACCACTTTACTCCTGTAAGCATGTCCAGCGTGTCATCAATTCTTGGCAAGGGATAGCTGTCCTTCTTTGTAACGTCGTTCAGACGGCGGTAGTCAACACAGAACCGCATGCTGCCGTCCTTCTTCTTTACCAGCACCACGGGTGAACACCATGGACTAGAGGAAGGTTCAATAACACCATCCTTCACCATTCCCTCAATCATGGGTTCCACTTCCTTTTCGCGTGCTACCGGCAATCTTCTTGACCACTGAAGGATAGGCAATTCCTCTCCTAGGTTTATTTTGTATTGAAGTAAGCCAGTCTTTCCTATGTCAGCATCGTTTGATGAGAATACATCGGTGTACTTGAGTAACAACTTCTTCGCCTTGACCATTTCGTTCGGAGAGAGAACGCTGCGACAGTCTTCCAAAAGTGTGGTCACTCTCGTTTGTGAATCCTTGCTGGGGGTCCCACTCGATAGATATTGGCACCGACGTAACCAATCCACTTCCTCACAAGTACCAACCAGTGTGCCTTTTTCTATAATCTGTTCCTGGTCACAAAGGTTCAGCACACGTACTCCTGAGATATCAGTGGTTCTGACCAAGGTTCAAGGACCAGGTTCAAGCTACTTTCGATGGAAGGTCATTGTTTACCCTTTCCTCAAGTACACAACGGTGATCTTGCCCAGGGTTTCGAGGAAGACTAACCGGTATAATCGTTTCCGATCTCGGCGGAAGAACAATTTTCTTAATGCTGTACACGTTCCCTGGTAACGCACCTTCCATAAAAAGTTCTCTCCTGTCCACATTTCAAAACACCTTGCTTAACGTCGATCTCACAACAATTATTCCTCATAAAGTATAGGCCCAGGATGCAGTCGTCCATTATATCAGCCACGATGACATTATACAGGTAGATCATGTTGCCTAGCTTCAACTCCATCTCCTTCTCTCCACGAACGGGTATACGCTGACCGGTGGCTGTTACCAAATCAATGCGTTCTCGGTTGTATGCGGAGTCCACTAGAAACTGTCTTATAAGTTGGGGACTAACAACCGTGCGAGAGGCTCCAGTGTCTATGGTCAGTTTACACGGCATTTCGTTGACTTCGCCCTTGATGATTAGATTGTTCCCATCATGGGTTTGTGAGATCAATAACCTTGGGGCTCTTTTAACATCAGCCAGAACCCGCACCCGCAGTTCTGGCTTTTACTCGTTTCCCTGCTGCTGCTGGGCGGGACTGTTAGCCGCACCACCCTCCTGATATCGTTCAACTTCTCTTTCTACGGTTCGCTTAGGGCAGCTGGATCGAAGATGGCCCCCTTTCCCCACAGCCATAGCACCTAGGGCTGTATCCTTTATTGAGGTCGCGAACTGTAGCTGCCGCCCCTGACGCGATGGGAGCGAAGATCGCACGGCTTCCACCTCCAGTGCATCGGCCAAGGCGTCCTTAAGCATCTCGTGGTGCCCGAGCCTCACCGTAGCTCTAACTTTAAGGTCGCGGATACCGTCGATTAATGTCTGCACCAGGTTCTCTTCAATGAGCGCAGGTACAGACTGGTATGGTTTTCAAACCATCTTCTCCACCTCAAGGGCCCACTGCTGCAGGTTTTCGTTGCTGCGTTGCACGCGTTCTTTAAGCTGCGCGCGAAAGACGTGTTCCAGGTGAGCGTCGCCATATCTCGCCTCAAATGCCTCAAGGAGCTGCTCGTAGGTCACTTTATTACCAAGAGCTTCCAACACAGTTAAGGTTTGGTCGCGCAGGCCTAGGGTGAGTGCAGTCATGGCCTGGTTTTTATACCAGCCGTTCACCTCCATTACAGCTTCGAACTGGATTTTGTAGGCTGACCAGGAAGAAGTCCCTTCGAACGGCGGCACTTTGAACCCACGTAGCGAAGGTGTTGTAGCTACTACGGGAGCTGTAATTTCATACACCAGTTTGAGATCGTCCAGCGTTTTCTTCACGTCAGCCATCACGTTGTCAACCCCATTTTTCACTTGGTCGATTCTGGTTTCAGCATTCTCAATTCGGGTTTCAGCTTTCGCGATTTGTGTTTCAGCTTCCGACAGGCGGTTGTCATGATGAGCAACCCTATACTTCATCTCCTTTATCTCCTTTCCGAAGGTAGCCAAAAGATCCTTCATGAGGAGCATCCGCTCTTCCAACCGACGGGCCTGTTCCTCTTGTCCGCCCCGCAGCTGCTCTTCCGAACGACGGACCTGTTCCTCTTGTCCACTCTGCAGCTGCTCTTTCAACTGACGGACCTGTTCCTCCTGTCGGCGAGCCTTATCCTGCAGCTTCGCCATCAGAGCACCTAAGTCAGGTGCTGCAGATGTAGAAGCTACTGACTCTGCAGCCGGCAGCTGGCCCTACGACGTCTGCGGCGTTGCACCACCAAATCTTCTTTGGTCCGTCTCCTGCTGGCGTTGACTTCGGGTACGGACACCCTCCGTTTCCTCCTTAGGTAAAATCGGCATGATTTTATCCCACTTCTGACACCAATTGTTACGGGCTTGAGGTTCGTGACAATAAAAACTGCATATTGAATTACCAAAATTTACACTTTAATCCGAAATTTTGCTTGTCTTGCCAAATTCAATACTGCCCCGATTGCGTATTGCAGCGGCTTTAAATACGCCTTTTCACCGAAACATCCAGAATATTCAAGTAAATACGCGCGCCAGTCGACCAGGCGCCGAAAAATTGAGTGTGGGACTTCTAGAAAGCTTAGTTCTTCAATTCAATACTAGATGGCGCTGTCGGTTGAAAGATTAATCATGTCATTTTACCCGACACTAGATGGCGCTAGTGCCAGACGTCAAATTAGGCGCACAACAATATATATATATATTTGCCCCCATGGAATAAATTCTGTTTCTTTGAGGACACGCAACTGGTATTACTATCTTGTGCTTGTTCCTTATATAGTAGTTGTTAAGTGTAAAATAATATTTCAAATAAAAATAATTACGTTTTTGTGTAATGTTTCTAATAACAAAGTTGATTACATTATCTTGCAAAATAATATGATTTTCGTTATTAAGGGGAGGCAAAAGGGTGACCGAAACTTTAAAATCCACCCTGTCTCGTCCGTTTATGTAGAATAACGGTAATTTCCATGCAAATTTTAAATTCTCATTATGCTAAGAGGACTTAGCAAACAATACTAAAAGATTTTGCTTATGATGTAGAAAGTCTCTAAGGAGACTTGATGACATAGTTATGTTTGCGTAAAAAATACGTATTTATAATAAGCAGCTTACATATGACTTATGTTCATCGGGCCTTTAACACTTTATAAAGATAAAATGTGTACAGTAAATGGTTTTGTTACAGTAATCATTACTGTTTCGATGTCATGTTAAATATAATTTGTCAGTGAAAAAGTTTCCCCGTATTTTGTTTGTTTGTTTAATTGAAAAATAATCCAAAAAATCTCTTTTTATAAATGTCGAAACTGTTTTGTTCGGGCATTAACAAAAACAAAAACACTATCCCGCCATTTTTAATTATTTTTCTGTCTGCCGAAATGAGTAAATCTAACGAAAATTCAATATATTGTGAAGTTTTATTGCAAAAAGGGCAAAATGCGACTCAAACCGCGAAAAAAATTTGTGATGTTATACTAGCCAGTACACAAAGTTGGTTCAAGCGTTGTTAGTCCGGAAATTTTTATGTCAAAGATGCAGCTGGCTCCAGTTGTCCTCATACGCAAAAGTCGATGCCAATTTTGAAAAAGTGGAGCAAGATCGGCATATTAGTAGTTCCGACATATCCAAAGAATTCTAGAATGACAACGAAACAGTTTTGACCAATTTGAAAAACTTTGACTATACAAAACCCTCGATATTTCAGTACCAAAAGACCACAAAAAAAAAAAACAAAAACAGAACCTAATGGTTCATTGCGATTATTTATTGAAACGTAATGAAATCGAACCATTTTCGAAAAGATTGATCGCAGGTGATAAAAAATGGATCATATACGACAAAAACGTGCGAAAAAGAATTAATTGACCTTATATTGTTATTGTATTAGTTTTTTTGTTGTAAATTATTTTAGCTTACTTTACCATATCTTTTAAAGAAATATCAGGTAGTAATAAGTGGACATGGGCCGCTTCATTGTTGCCTACAAGTATCAATAAATACGTAAAGTGTGTCAGTAATTATGTAAGGCACATGAAAACCGCTTAAGTTAATGGGTAAACGTTTAGTGGTAGTTTTTATATAGGATAAGAGTGACAGGCGAGCACACAGTCTACCTGATGGTAAGTTGTTGCTGCAGCCCATAGATTGCCAATCAAAATACGGATGCGTTTTCACCCGTGAGGATTAAGATGTAATGCCTTGTTTCCAGTAAAAATGGTCTTCGGATCTCTAAACTTACCATACAAAACACAGCAGCATTAAGCTGATATTTTACTGCTTATTTTTTATTTTACGGATGCGTTTTTACCCGTGAGGACTAAAATGTAATGCCTCGTTTCCAGTAAAAAGTGTCTTCGGCTCTCTACACTTACCATACAAAACACAGCAGCGTTAAGCTAATATTTTACTGCTTATTTTTTATTTTACGGATGCGTTTTCACTCGTGTGAACTAAAATTTAATGCCTCGTTTCCAGTAAAAAGTGTCTTCGGCTCTCTACACTTACCATATGAAACACAGCAGCTTTAATCTGCTAATTAACGCTGGTATTCCGTAAGAGCGAGTTCCTTTCCCGGTTGAGCCGACCCTTTCGTGCAACAACGATACTACTAATATAGTCTAATCACACCACAGTATAAAGTGTAGCTGGCTCTAAACATTTTATGCCTGGCGGAAACAAGATGTTAAAACCATCTATCGGGAGCCATATACATAAAAATATATATATATATATATATATATATATATATATATATATATATATATAACACATTGTATCTTATAAAAGCAATACATCACACAAACATTTATATGGCAGCTTTGAACGGCAGTGTCGGGAAGGGACGCCCTAGAAGAACAAGTTTGCGACAACAAAAACGACAAAATTGGCGATATTTTGAAAATGGGCCACGTTAGAAGTACCCTTAACCGATGGGCATGTATGCGTGGATATATGGATGTAAAGGATGAGGTGAAAGAGGTATGTCAGGATCGTGCCAAATGAAAGTCCGTAGTCTCTGCCTACCCCTCTGGGTGACAGGCGTGAGTGTTTATGTATGTATTATATCTTAATCGTATGGTCTTAGTTCTCCGGAGTGATAACAATATCCACTTACCATCAGGTGGAGTGTGTTCGTCACCCAAATGCAAAAACAGAAAAAAACGGAGCACTACATCTTCATCAGAGGTGACTCTAAGTCGTACGTATGCTAGGTTCTGTAGACACTTCAACCATTCTTGATTGAGAATCAAAATGCACATGCGTTGTCACCACGTTGAGAACTAAGGTGGATTATCTCGTTGTCAGTATAAAAGGTCTCCGGATCTTGTCCCACTCTATACAAACAAACTTACAGTCCACCTGATAATAAGTGGCTACTGCAGCAACAATGAAAAAACCAAAGAAAACCAAAGATGCGTTCACACCTCTGAAGACTGAGATGAAATGCCTCACAGTTTATAATTACATTGATTCTTCTCTTCAGACCGCACACAGCGGTGCACATACTGTCAGTTGGCGGCAGAAATAGGAATGAGCGCAGTACATACACAGACGGTGAACGGACACTTTTCCTGCCGAATCTACCTCATCCTACCATCTAGTAACATAAATCAACGTTATAATTTAATTTATTGTTACGACGCTATTTTAAAATGTAGTGTAGTAATCATTAAAGCATTTTTAAAACTGAAAAAGGAAAGCTACTGCTTTTAGTACATCAAAAACGAAACGGTTTTAAATATTTTTCAGTATTTTGTCTTTGTTATTAGATTATTTTTTACAAAAAATAACCTTCATTATCAAATAAATCATAATATTGAAAGATTGAGGCGACTCCGTATAGATTTATATTGAATAAAAGAAATATATTTAGAAAAAAGATTTATTTTATTGTTATTAAATAAAATAAACATTTGAATATTATCTGACACGGCTGGTATGGTCACTGATCATTACATGTTCCAAAGGAGACTTAACTTGGTAATTTCAAGTTTCAACTTACCTTGCTCATTTGGCATTGTGGCTGTGTTTGTGTATAGATTTCGTGTTTTTACTTTCGTGGATTTATTTAACATGTCCCTTGGCTTTTCTCTCTGAATTACGGAATAACAGGCATTTGCGCCACATAATGAATGAATTCCTTGCCTGTGATATCAGAAAAACTCCTAACAAATACTCCTTTAATAAAATGGTACGCGAGCATTTACTGAGGAATCATTAGAATTACAATATTGTTAAATAGTCGTATTTATATGTATGTATTAACTTTGTATCTTTGTATGTTTATATCCATGCGTGTATGTATGTATGTTTATATATGTTTATATATGTTTATTAGTATATAAATGTATAAGTATATTATGAATATGTGTTAATATATGTAAATGTATGAACAATGCATTTACTTACAATATTATATCATAATCTATTTTATTACATATAGTAATGTATATTATTAATTTTAATTTCTCATTTCATTCAATTGCTATACCTATGACAAACTTTCAACACTTCATGCGTCGACTGGTAGAGAAAGCCTTTAGGCATTTAGTCCGCCATTTTTATTTATTTTTCTAAGGGGACGCAATAAAGTTTTTAAAATAAAATGACAATAATGTGGTACTGGGTTATGAGAGGAATAGCACAAACAATGTACACCATCCGGCTAATTTTCTAGATGACATTTAACTAATATATAATTAACTGCAGAAAATAATTAAACGATTAAATTGGTTGAGTTTTATTTCCCTTTAATTAATAATAACTACAAAACTGCATTCTTTTGTGTCCTTTTCAATTTATTTAAACAAATTATAACAAGAACGAATAATTTTACTACATAACCTACAAATAATAAAATAAAAACATAACCCCAGGTGCTGCGAAGCTATTATTTTTGACATAAGTAGCAAATGTATAAATGTTCAAAATAAGACTTATTTGAACTTCGTTCACGCCGGGCCCAAGTTTGTATGGAATCAAGTTCATCTCCTATACACAAAAACATTTAAAAAAACATTTACACACAGAATATATAGCTGACGTGAAGTATTGACGTTCCAGGAAGGCTACAGTCTATGAACACGTTCAAGATCGACCCCACCATTTCATTAGAATTGAATGAACACAAATCCTCGCAAAAGTGCATCCATTCCTACCTATGATGATTTGCGAGGCTACTGAAATTAAAAAAAATACATCCTAATTTCATTAGAGAAGATGGATCGGTACTACCATCTGCTTGGGATTCTAAAATTAATAAAATAAATCCAAGCCCAAGCATACCACTGCAAGACTTCAAAATAATGTAAGCTCATTTTGCGTAGATCAGACCAAAACTAGAAATGAAAAAAAAAAACTGAGGGAACTACGACATCGGGACGTCAAACAACTCATCTTTCATCATTAAAATTCAAAATTAACGCGATAAAATCCTTAAAAATTAATTTCATTTAACGTAAACTTTTTTATGCTAGAATCAATTAGTCGTGAAATTCATTTTACTCCAGGTGTTCTTTGCCTTGTTTAACGTCGCCATATAACTTTTAACAGATAATAATGTTCCTTTATTTTACTCCTTAACATTTTAAATTTATATCATAAAATTAATTTGAAATCACTTTCCTCATTTTCTTTTGATGAGATCGGGATCTAGGTAAGCACTTGCGATCAAAGGTTTCAGTCAATAGTACGCAAGCAACCCTTCTCATAATTAGTATTTGAAGTGAACTATAAACACTTAAGTGAAATCGAATAAGACTCAAAATACTAAACTATTTTGTCACCTATATGGGACTAAGATCGAAATCCTCGTCATCAGTTAAAAGGGACAAAATTACCTTAAGAATACGTGAAGCTTATGAACATGTAAAGGATTATTTGCAATCCTTACAGAAATGAAAATAAGCTGATGAGGCGTCTATTATCTCATTATTTAAAAAAAAATTATTTAATGTTTATGTAATTATGTAATAAGATCCTAACTCGGTAAAATAACATGCCAGTACAAAATGGTAGCATTCGACTATAGTTTTATGACTGGATGTTGAGTTTCTGTCATGTTTATAATTCAAGCAACTCTTAGAGATTACATAAAAAATTCAGATCACTCGAGAAATAAGATCGAGGTGCACAGTTATTGGTTTACTTCGTACAAATGTGTTGAAATAGGAACTTCCATTGTGTTTTTATAAACGCTATAGTTTTTCTTAATTTTAAAACATTATACGAATAGTCGTGATTTAAAATAACTTGTCACCATGATACCAACTTAATTTTGTTAAACGCAAACAATCAATGCATATTCATAAAGACCCCTTTAAAAAGTTGATTGATTGATTTAGCCTTCAGTTCGCTTACGTTTGTAGCGCGATGACAACGCTGCCAAATTTCTTTATTATAGGAATTATAAGAATATTTTTATTTATTTTTTAATATAAGAATTTTTATGGTAAGAAAAATTTCCTCGGTCGGACGACTCCTGAGATTAAGATTGACAAATCTACAGGCTTAATGTGTTCTATAAAAGGTTTGCTGTTAACTTTGGGTGTTTTGACTTCTAAAATTTTGAGATTTAATCCAAACAAATTTGTAAACAAGATAGTCTTATTAGTTAACATATAAATTACACAATTAAAGAATGTATGAGGCGTTTTATAATTATTTTCTATGTGTTATTCATAATACTTCAACTTCGGCCAAATTATCGGTATAATTGAGACTTATGTAATATAAAGTTATGTTGCCAAACAACATTGTCGTGTTCCGGAATGATGCTTGGTTAAGACATGTGGAGAATGGGTTACTTGGTAGAGCCACGCTATAACTATATTATAGTTGTAGCACGAGTGGGTCGGCTTGGCCTGGGTAGGACCACGCTCTCACAGAATACCAACGTAAAATATTAGCTCAATGATGCTGTGTTTCATATGGTTAGTGTAGAGAACTGGAGAACCTTTTCACTGGAAACGAAGCATTCTATCTTAGTCCTCTGGGGTGACAACCCATCTGTATTTTGGTTCTTAATCGAGGATTAATGTAGACATCTATGAGCCGCAGCATCGACTTACCATCAGGTGGACTGTGTGCTTGTATGTCACCCTATTTCATACAAAAAATAATAGTGCTGCGTGTGTGAACCAAGTGTTAAGCGTTAATTGTTACTGTGTTGGGTGCTTGGTCGTGGAGCGTAGCGGGATTCGTAGCACAGTGTAGTGCGGATAGTGAATAGAAAAAAAAAACAGAAAGCGAAAAACCCCAGGGTGAGGCTAAAGTGCCGGTTAGCGACCGGACTAGAGAATTCGATGAAGACCTCTAGGATGTGCGGGCATCCTCACAGTCTCCAGATTCAATTCCCATGGGTGCAGTAACTCTAGTTGTATCGTTTGGTTGTCAATTCAAACAATTCCAAAGTTCAACAGCAATTCTCTTCTTATTCTCAAAGGATATATAAACAGCGGTTGCATATCTACTTATTAATGGTGTACCTCTCTAATATCATATTATTAATATTATATCATATTATTTTCATACGTGGTAGAGCCATGTTGCAGTTATATTTATAGTATAGTTGTAGCACGAACGGGTCGGATTGACCGGGGAAGGACCACGCATTTACAGAATACCAGAGTAAAATAGTAGATAAATGCTGCTGTGATTTGGATGGTGAGTATAGAGAACCGGAGACCCTTTTTACTGGAAACAAAGCATTCCATCTGAGTCCTCACGGGTAACAACGTACCTGCATTTTGATTCGTAAGCGAGGATAGATGTAGATGTTCATGGGTCACAACAACCACTTACAATCAGGTGGACTGTGTACTCATTTATCACCCTAACCTATAAAAAAATTCCGAGGAACGCACTCAAATTTCAGCGCAGTCTACTTTGTACTACTACTTTTCTTGACAGAAAATACCCATTTACAGCGGTGGACTTTATAAGCCGAAAGGATCATAAGGAATACTCGTGTAAATTATGATTACGATAATTTAATGACAATCAATGAAACTTACTAATAGAACAGATTAATTTTTTGTTTAAAACTTTTTCGGAGAAAAAGCTCTAGTCTAGGACTTTTTTTTAATCATAATTTGTTAGCTCATTCTCGGGTGTTATCATTCCATAATTATTTAATAATATCCCTTTTTGTACCTAGTTTTTGTTCAATGAAAATTTTAAACTTTTTGACCGAAAGACCCTGGGATATTTCTTGGACTTTGTTATAGAAGCTATGCATTGCGGCATGAAAGAATTGCTAACTCGTTAGAGTCGAGTAATTAGTATTACATACTAGTGCTTGGCTTATTCAGAATATGCATTATTCTACATATAGAACAATCTTTTTATTTTTTGCACATACATTAAGGCTAGCCCTAAAACAGCAATTTTACAATCACGTTTACAAGAAACACTATCAGTTGAACCTTGTTATTATTACTATAAATACCTTTAAATGTGTATATTAATAAATTATTCCCATAATAATTCGTTTTGTTTTTCATTTTTCCCTTTCTTAAATATTTAAATTCTATAGAAAATGTGGCGTATGAAATGACTGACAATCATGAACATTTTATCTGGGTACAGAGATGTTTTATGTTTTGTGACCTCCACATGATATTTTTATCAGCATTACGTACGAGCCATATTGGGTATGTGAACGATACGATATTAAAGTAGAGTAACAGCCTATATACATACTAATTCTAGGTCCAGGCCTCCTCTTATTTCAGAGAGGCTTTTGAGGGTACAAGAAGTTGTTCGGCGCGCTGCCCCAATGCGTGTTCACGAACTTCACATAACTTCGAAATATTTTTTTCTTATTCCTCAAATACGCAGGCATCCTCAAGATGTTTTCTTTTACTGTCGAGCAAGTGGTAAGTCAACAGTTAAATTTGCAAATAATGATTTCATTGGTACTGGAGAGGATCGAACCCAGGTTGCTGGCATACTGTGAGATTTACCACGAGCGCTTAGCCTCAGAGCTATCGCGGCTCTAATAAGACACAAATAAATACGATTCAAATATCATAAAAACACTTACGTACTTAAAACTTTCCAGCTGCACTTGATAGTTCGTGATGCCTATTGGACGAAGTTTCAGCAGCACATCGTGAAACGGAATTGAATTTTCAGTGAAGCGCAAGCATAATAGTTCGTGTATCACTTATATATTTGTTACCTCTGCAGTCTATTAATCTTTTCATTTTTCGATGTAATACAGAGTGTAGCCGCTAGATAAAGTTGACGTCGGCTAAAATATTTGCGGTCGCCGTTTCGGCAAGGTCATTAAGGCTTCTGAAAGCCTTGAAGAGCAATGGCGAAAACCCAAACAAATTTTAGTCGACTTCTTTCTTGCGTTTACAAAAATGACATTTCACATGGTACAAAATAAGATAGCAATATTATTCTCACCTTTCTTCTACAAGGTTTTCATTCCATGGACACCTCAATTAATTCTGCTATTAGCGTAACAAAATCCAAGTAACTTTTTGAAATATTTTATTTATATATGTTTGTCTAAGACACCGGGTTTGCTTCACGGAATCGCAATGTTTCCCTCTCATAGCAAGTGGGTTGGCAACCGCAATTCTTTTATTATTTTGAGTTGTCATCAGGAAGATATTATGTTATGCTCGGAGTTTCTCTGCGTGATAGACTCAGAAATGAGGATATCCGCAGTAAAATCAGAGTGACCGACATAGCCCAACGGATTAGTAAGCTGAAGTGGCAATGGGCCGGCCATATAGCTCGAAGAACCGATAACCGATGGGGAAGAAATGTTCTCGACAGGCAGCCTCGTAACGGTAGGCGTAGTGTAGGGCGACCCGCACTAGATGAAGTGACGACCTAGTAAGATATACAGAAAGTCGATGGATGCAGGTGGCTCAGGACCGTGCTTTGTGGCATTACTTGGGGGAGGCCTATGTTCAGCAGTGGACTTGTGAAGGGCTGTAATGATGATGATGATGATTAGGAAGATACTGTTGCCTGTATCCTGTTTCATTTTCTCTGTTGCCTTTAACGATCCTCCGTTACCGTTACCATTGCAGCTTATTAAAGTCCACTGCTAAACATAGGCTTTGCCTCATAGGTGGTTTCATTAGGGATATTTGCCATAGTTGCCATGAGAAGGGGGTTGTCAACCGCAATTTTTGTCTTTATCCTGATTAGTTTCCCTCTGTTGTTTCCTACGACTCCCACGGGATAATATCGCTTCCATAGTTCAGTAGTAAGATATCAGTGGTAGAGCCACGCGGCAGCTTTGCTGTCGCACGTATGGGCCGGCTCAAACCGGGGTGGTACCACGACCTCACAGAATACCGGCGTGAAGTGGAAGCTCTGCTTCCGCGTTTCGTCTGGTGAGTGCAGGTGGCCGGAGGCCCAAATCCCCCACCCCCATCAACATGGTAGCGGAATTAAATGATAGACTACCCCAGGAGGGTACCAGCACCCCTGGAGAATCCCTCGCATAGCATCCACGACCATGTTTCTCCACTTCTGAGCATGGGTGCTCAGGCTGCCCCGCGTATTCTGGGGGGGGGGCAATATTCCGCTCAAGACTAAAACTGCTCGGGGCAAACGGAGCAACAAGACCAAGGCGACCCCTGCCACGCTGTCCGTGAATTTCTGCAATATCAGGGGACTTCACTTTAACCTAAACGCCGTCCACTACCATCTCGAGACGGCGAGGCCGGCTCTGCTCTTTCTGACCGAGACGCAGGTGTCCTCTCCGGCTGATGTCTCGTATCTCTCCTGCCCGGGGTACAAACTGGAACACTCCTTTGTGCTTCGGGCTGGAGTTTGCGTTTACGTCAGAGAGGACATCTGTTCTCGACGCCTCGGCAGACTTGAAGGTTCGGACCTGTCCATCCTTTGGCTACGCGTAGACAGCGACGACCATCTGCGCGTCTACGGGTGCCTCTATAGGTCCCATAGCGGTAATGCCGAAACAGACCGACCCTTCGACCACGTCCAAATGGCTGCAGATTCGTTGCTACAGCAGATCCCCTCCGCAGAGATCGTGATCCTCGGCGACTTTAACGCCCATCACGCGAGAATGGCTCGGTTCACGTTTAACCGATCATGCGGGGAGATCTGTTCATGATTTTGCCTAGGCATATGGTCTGACACAACTGGTTACTTCGCCTACGCGGATTCCAGATGTGGAGGATCATGCACCTTCCCTGTTGGACCTTCTGCTGACCTCTCACCCGGACGGATATCAGATTTCCGTCGACGCCCCTTTAGGCTCCTCGGACCATTGTCTTGTCCGGAGTGTGGTGCCACTCACGCTGAAATCGCGGTTGCATTCTGCAGGCTACCGCCGTGTTTGTCACTATAGGTCAGCCGATTTGGATGGGATGCGGTCTTTCTTTGCATCCTAACCTTGGGGGCGGGTTTGCTTCTCGCCGGACGATCCCAACGTTGTTGCGGATTCTGTCGCTGATGTGGTACTTCAGGGTATGGAACTTTTTATTCCTTCCTCTGTGGTGCCATTGGAGGCAAATCTCAGCCATGGTTTGGTCGCTCCTGTAAAATAGCATCATGCTATAAGCAGGAGTGCTACCGAGCCTGGGCTGACGCATCAGCGTCCAGGGATGTAAACACCAGCGCTCTAAAAAAGAAGTATAATTCCGCCTCTAGGTCCTTCAAAAGAGTCATTGCCAAGGCAAAGTCAGAGCACATAGGCAGAATTGGCGAGAGACTAGTTCGTCTTGCTACTGGAACCCGTGCATTCTGGTCTCTCGCCAAGGCTGTCTAGGGGAATTTCTGTCAGCCATCTCTTCCATCTCTGCACAGGGAGGACGACTCACTGGCCCAAAGGAGAAAGCCGATCTTCTAGGCTCTTTCTTTGCGTCTAACTCGACTCTCGATGACGGAGGGAGTACGTCGCCAACCATCCCGCGGTGTGAGTGCTCCATGCCGGAAGTGCAGTTCACTCAGCGCTCGGTTCGCAAAGCACTCCTCTCCCTGGACATCTACAAGTCGAGTGGGCCTGATGGAATCTCCCCAATTGTGCTGAGGACGTGTGCTCCAGAGTTGGCACCGGTTTTAACGCGTCTTTTCCGGTACTCCTACTCCCTAGGCGTAGTCCCAAAATCATGGAAGACGGTTTTCGTCCACCCGATCCCTAAAAAGGCGACCGCTCAGACCCGTCCAACTACCGGCCTATCGCCATCACCTCCTTGTTCTCCAAAATAATGGAGTCCATTGTAAACTGCCAGCTCATGAGGTACCTTGAGGATCACCAGCTGATTAGTGACCGCCAATACGGTTTTCGCCGTGGTAGGTCAGCTGGTGATCTTCTGGTCTACCTAACTCACAGATGGGCGGAGGCAGTAGAGTCCAAGGGGGAGGCATTGGCCGTTAGTTTGGACATTGCGAAGGCCTTCGATCGGGTTTGGCACAAAGCGCTTCTTTCGAAGCTCCCTTCCTATGGGCTTCCCGAGAAATTGTGCGATTGGATCACCAGTTTTCTTGCGGATCGGAGCATCAAGGTCGTTGTAGACGGTGCAAGCTCCGATTGCAAGCTTATTAATGCTGGTGTTCCACAGGGCTGCGTGCTATCGCCAACGCTGTTTCTTCTGCATATCAATGATATGTTGCAAACCCGTAGCATTCATTGCTATGCAGATGACAGCACTGGTGATGCTCTTTACACCGGCCGAGCCAATATTTCTCGGGAAAACGTCTCTGAGTGCCGGGACAAACTTGTGTCTGAAGTCGAGTCTCTGCTGGACAGAGTCTCGGATTGGGGGCGACTAAATCTAGTCCAGTTTAACCCCCAGAAGACACAAGTTTACGCGTTAACCGCTAAAAAGAACCCCTTTGTCGTATCCCCTCAGTTTCAAGGCACTCCCCTTGTTGCCTCAGCCAGTATCGGAATCCTCGGCGTCGACGTATCGAGTGACGTGCAGTTTCGTGGTCACTTGGAAGGGAAGGCCAAATTGGCCTCAAAAAAGCTTGGCGTGCTCAGCAGAGCGGGACAGTATTTCATGCCGGCACACCGCCTGCAACTTTACAAGGCGCAGGTTCGGCCGCTCATGGAATACTGTTCCCATCTCTAGGCTGGAGCTCCCCCAGTACCAGCTCCTTCCATTTGACCGCATCCAGCGCAGAGCGGCTCGAATCGTCGACGACCGAGTGCTTTCCGATCGGCTCGATTCACTGGCGCTGCGAAGAGATGTTGCATCTCTTTGCGTATTTTATCGCATCTATCACGGAGAGTGCTCTGAGGAATTGTTCGGATTAATCCCAGCCGCCAAATTTCGTGAACGCACTACACGGCAAACGTCCCGATACCATCCACACCATCTGGATGCTTGGCGGTCCACCACTGTACGTTTCAAAAGGAGTTTTCTTCCGCGTACAACCTCTCTGTGGAATAATTTACCACCGGTGATTTTTCGGACCGATACGACCTGGGGACCTTCAAGAAAAGAACTTACTCCTTTCTAAAGGGCCGGCAACGCACCTGCAATTCCCCTGGTGTTGCGGTTGATCATGGGCGGCGGTAGTCACTTAACATCAGGTGAGCCACATGCTCGTTTGCCCCCTCTTCTATAAAAAAAAATCTTAAAAAAAATTAAATTGAGATAAGTTTTCTTCAATATATAAAATAAGTTTTTTTACCTGGATCAACAATCGGAATATTATGTCAATGCAACCATGTGTTTGTAATTTATATATCTTACTAAAATACGTATATTTTTACCAAGCTTTAGTTCAAGATCTTGACATCTTAAGATATCTCTTAAGATATACCCTCTGGTCAGGAAGACTTTTAGTTTTCTTTCATTAGTTTTTCTAATTAGAGCTCCGTATCACGCAGCTACAATAATTACACGATTATCTAATAACGTTGTAACCAGTAATAAAAAAATAAAAAAAATAATTTTCTTTGCAACCTTCCGCTAAATAAATGCAATGATTTGTCTTACCTGGGTTGAAGAGCACCTCCCGCCCTCCCTCAATTGCATGCACTAACTCCGTCACCACTAGTCCCAGCACCACTACTCCCAACACCACTATACCAGGTAAGACACACCATCGACGATAATACGATACGTGTTTGTCCTCTACACGAGGAATCTTCAGGTAATGTAGACTCTACGCATAGCATGCAATTGAGGGAGGGCGGGAGGTGCTCTTCAATCCATGTAAGACACATCATTGTATTTATTTAGCGGAAGGTTGCAAAGAAATTTATATTTTTATTTTTTTATTATAATGGATTTTCGCAAAGTAACGCCTGATTCAATCAATTAGTTGTAACAAATGCTTCGATGGTGATATAAATCTTAAAAAAAATATATCCGTTCTTTGATATATTATCGTCATTAACTGTACCGCTCTATTTGTTAATTAAGTTTTATTAAAATCGGCTTAGCCATTCTGAAGATTAGCTTAGACAGACAGACAAACGAAAATTTTAAAAATGGTTACTCACGTCTCAATGCCTAAATATTTTTTTTAAGTATAAACAAATCACATCAACAATATTAATGAAGAAAACTCTCAAAAACGCTTGGTAGCTCACAAATTAGCAAATCCGAAGTGACATTCTTTAGTATATGGCAATTTGTTATCATTGATTCCGATTACAAGTTGGACTGAAGTTACGAAAAACGCATATCGCAATTCGCAACGTATTATTTTTTTGCAGTCTCGACCGGCGGGTGTGAGTATAGATATACTCACATCCAATAGTGTGCAAGAGAGAGGTAAATAGAAGCGGCACGGATAGTATGGTGATTTTTTTCCAGATGTTAATAGGCTATATGGTTGATTCGGTAAAACATAGTAAATAATTTTATTGATATCTATTCTGTCGGTATTTATGATTTACACACAATGGTTGTAACTTTTATTATTATTTAATTGACCGCTTACATAAGCATTTCAATATTCTTAAAGACATCGCAATAACAATCGAATAAATAGCAATACTTGTCTGCGAGAAGCGTGATTTATTTAATCATGTTATTTTTTGCGTAGAGGTTAAAATCTGGCTTTGAAAAAGAGAAAAATGTTTCTTTCCGTAAAAAGAGGCACGCGTCGGCGGATGTGATTAACGATCTAGTTATGTTTTTTGTCTCGTATTATTTAATGTCGCCGATGACTACGTTATTATTTTTAGCTTTACTTTTTTACGTGTTTTTATTAAAATAAACTTCTTCTTAAACCTGTACTAATGGGTGTCCCTCAATGCTTAATTCTCGGCATACCTATTTCTAGTGTATATTAATTTTTGTTTTCCATAAAAGCTATTTACAACCTAAAACCAAGAGAGCGCCTTGGAGGAAATCAAAGAAATAAATATATGAACTTCAACCTTTTAGTAAATAATTATGAAAATTTAATATATGGTCACAAAAACAAAAGCAGTTTTAGTAAAAAAGTTATATGCACTCCGGAAACACTAATAACAAACACAAGCTAGTGCTACCAGTTTCTCGACTTCATGTAGTCAGTTATTCATTCTTGGGGCATTGTATACGCTAGTGTAACTAAGTCCCAGAAAATATATACAAGGTCTCTATTACCAAGGTAAAATAATTGATTAAACAATAAAACTTTATAAAAAGAGTTATAATATTATAAATGAATATATGGTAAATAGTGAGCCCTGGAAATATAGTGGTCGTTTCCAAGCTGTTTCTAAAATAAATTATGTAAATAGTTTGTACAACCTTACTTACAGTAACAATTACTATTTAAAAAAGACCAGCCTAGTTTACTTGCTGGTTTTTACCAAGACGGAGGCTTTTTCCCAATCCAGTGGTAAAGTAAAAATGGCTTTCGATAAGAAATAAATGTGATTTATATTGAAAAAAAGTTATTCTGTTTTATTCTTTTCTACAATAAATCTATAAAAGCCATTTAAAATGTTAAAAAGGCAGTTTATAAATGTAACAATAGTCTCCTATGATATTTGAAATGACGAAAAAATTTGTAAGCGGCTTAAAGTGCGTACTGTTCTGACTATGTAGTGTGCAAAATATTAATTGATGTATATTACTTTATAAATAACAGTAAAATAGTTAATTGTTTAGTGTAATTTTAATATTTAATTTTAAATTATTTCTATATAAATTTATATTTCATAATTACGGACATACCATTCTACAGAAATTATTATATATATTAAGTATTAGCAGTGGCTATTGTTTAATGCAGCGGTCGGAGCAAGGGCGACTCAACAACAGCAAACCGGTTCAACGCTGGCTGCCCTTGCTACGAGAGTTCGGACCACACCACCAATACGTTTACGTATGCCATACTGTTCGTTGTTGACTGTTTACTCATCATAAGAAACTGTTATAATAATTAATTCGTTTGCTAGAGACTCTTAGTTCTTGTGCTATCTTTCTATATATAACTATCACTCTATTCTCCTTCTGTGTGTTGTAAAAGACTTGTAACTTGTGTAAATTATAATTACCTAAACTGAAAGACTATTGAATTTTATTTTACTTACACAAGCAGCATAACAAATATTAAATTGAACTATAAAGTGGTGACCCCGTAAAAGTGCACAAAATAAATATGTGTGAGAAACAAAAGACCGCCGAACAAAATCTCGCCTCATCACCCGATGTTTGTCGAGTCGGTGTTCGAATACCGCCATTTTGGACGGAAAAACCAGCAATTTGGTTCGTTCAAATCGAAGGACAGTTTGCGATTTCGAATATAATAGCAGATGCGACGAAATTCTATTACATAGTTAGTCAACTCGAACCGCAATATGCATCAGAGTTCGAAGATATAATTATCTCCCCTCCAAACACAGATAAGTACGAAAAGCTAAAAACAGAACTAATCAAACGGCTGTCGGCGTCTAGAGACCGGAAAGTAAAACAACTTCTAATGCATGAAAAACTAGGCGATAGAAAACCTTCACAATTCCTACGCCACTTACAACATTTGGCTGGACCAGGCATACCTGACGACTTTCTTCGGACTATCTGGATGAGTCGATTACCAAACAGCACACAAAGAATAATAGTGTCACAAACGACCACTTCTCTTGATGCACTAGCGGAGCTAGCCGATAAGATTTACGTACGTTGTTCCTCCATATCCACATCCACAAGTAGCGTCTACATCAAGCCATGCACCAGAGGACAGAGTACAGAAGCTGAAAGGTCAAATAGCTGAGCTCACCAGGCAAGTGAAGACCCTAACGACTCAACTAAACAAGAGACGTCCTAGATTACGAAGCAGAAGCCACCCAAGAAGCAACACCAGGTCGCCTTCTAGTCACAGAAGGTTCCCTATGTGCTGGTATCACAATAAATATGGCGGCGATCGTGCAAGTAAGTGCATTAAACCATGCGATTATACTCAGTCGGGAAATGTGCAAGGCAATCGGTAACGGCGAGCTACGATTGCCCAAGTAATGGTCGCTTATTCGTTACTGACCGCAACACGAAGATGCAGTTTCTCGTTGATACAGGCAGCGATCTCTGTGTTTTTCCACGAGCGGCAATGAAAGAGAAAAGGCATAAGACTAATTATCAACTAAGTGCAGCAAATGGTTCGATAATAAATACTTATGGGTATGTTCATTTAATGTTAAATTTAGGCTTGCGCCGTGACTTTCCTTGGCAGTTTGTTGTAGCAGATGTTACAAAAGCAATTATAGGTGTAGATTTTTTGTCATTTTACAATTTGGTTGTCGATTGCGCTCATAGACAGTGTCACTACACTCTCCACCACGGCTTTGCCTGTTAATTTAGATATATTTTCTATTAAGATTGCTACTGGTGATTCGGTTTATCATAATGTCTTAAAAGAGTTTCCTGATATTACACGCCCATCGGGAGTTCACCATGTGCCTAAGCACAATACAGTACACCATATTCGGACCACTCCGGGCCCACCAGTAACTAGTACACCTAGACGACTATCGCCTGATAAATTAAAGATTGCAAAAGAAGAGTTTGCAGCAATGTTAAAGGTTGGTATTGCTAGGCCTTCAGAATCACCATGGTCATCACCATTGCATCTCACACCCAAGAAGGATAATGGGTGGCGACCATGTGGTGACTATAGAGCACTGAATGCTAGAACAATTCCAGACCGCTACCCCATACGTCACATTCAGGATTTCGCTTAAAATATTTCCGGTTGCAAAGTATTTACAACGATCGATCTAGTCAAAGCCTACAATCAAATTCCGGTCAACGAAGCTGATATCCTTAAAACTGCTATTACAACGCCTTTTGGCCTTTACGAATTCCCGTACATGACCTTCGGACTTCGTAACAGTACACAAACGTTCCAGCGCTTCGTAGATGAAATGACTCGTGGTCTAGATTTTTGCTTTGCTTATTTAGATGATTTTTTAGTGTACTCAAAGGACCATGAAACACATAAAGATCACCTTCGTCAGATTTTTACTAGGCTAAAGAAGTTTGGGTTGGTAATAAACACCACTAAATGCGTATTTGGCTCTGACGGGGTTACATTTTTATGCTATCATATTTCAGCACAGGGTTCAAAGCCGCAACCGTCCAAAGTAGAAGCAATTAAAAACTTTCCAAAGCCAAAAACTGTCAAAGAGCTAAGAAGATTCTTGGGCATGCTTAAATTTTACAGGAAGTTCATACCCGAGGCAGCTAAGTATCAAGCACCGCTGAACGTACTCTTGAAAGTTGCAGTTAAAGGTTCTCATCCGATTTAGATGTCCACTGAGCAGCTAGAAGCATTTGAATCATGCAAGCAGAGTCTATGCCAGGCTACGCTTTCAGCGTATCCTGACTGTTCTGCTAAAATAGCTTTAGTAACGGATGCTTCAGACACTGCTATCGGCGCAGTATTGCAGCAGCTTAAAGAAGGCTCGTGGCAGCGACTTGCTTTTTTTTTCACAAAAGCTAAGTGTAGCACAAAAAAGTATTCGCCTTATGATCGTGAACTTCTAGATGTCTATGAAGCTATCAAGTAGTGTAGGTATATGCTGGAAGCCGGAGAATTTTAAGCCCCTTTGTTACGCATTTCACTCACGTAAAGAAAATTGCTCACCAAGACAGTTCAGACATCTCGATTTTATTTCTCAATTTAGTACTGACATAAGACACATCTCAGGAAAAAACAACGTGGTAGCTGATACTTTATCAAGGGTTGAAGACATTACTCAGCCCATTGATATGACAGTGTTGGCTAAAGCTCAAGCCTCCGATGAGGAATTACAGCTACTTCTGAAAGGTAATACTTCCTTGTGTCTTAAAAAACTTAAAATACCAGGTACTCATACCGAACTGTACTGCGATGAGAGAAGCAATCCACCGAGACCATACGTAACAAAGGAACTTCGTAGGCAAGTTTTTGAAAGCCTTCTTTTTCTGAGCCATCCCGGAGCGAACACCACAGCCAAGCTGGTAGCGGAAAGATTTGTGTGGCCAGGAATTAAAAGAGACTGCCGAGAATGGACCAGAACGTGCTTGGCGTGTCAACGTTCAAAAATCACTAGACATGTAAATTCACCCATAGGCAATTTCAAATTACCACGTGCCAGATTTATGCAGATTCACATAGATCTAATAGAACCATTACCATCAGCGCAAGGGTACCGTTATTATCTCACAGCAATCGATCGATTTACTCGATGGCCTGAGGCAGTACCGTTAGTCGACATTTCGGCAGAAACAGTAGCCCAAGCTTTAGTCTGCGGATGGATAGCTCGTTTCGGATGTCCAGCAGATACTATATCGGATCGCAGAGGACAATTTGAATTAGCGCTATTCAAGCGCTTATCGGATATGGTAGGATTTCAGCATATAAAAACTACAGCCTACCATCCGGATTGCAACGGATTAGTTGAAAGGTTTCATAGACAGCTGAAGGCCGCCATTATCTGCCAGTCCTTTAGTATTGTTAGAAATACGTAGCGCATTTAAAGAAGATCTTCAAGCTTCGTCAGGAACTTGTTTATGGGGAAACTATTAGACTTCCATGCGAATTTTTATACCACAAGCAGATGGGATAGCAGATGTGACTGAATATATAACACGATTGCGTACGTTTGCGAAAAACTTACATCCATCTCCAGCGTCCAGGCATAGTAATAGTCATTCAGTCTTTGTTTAAGGATCAAGCAACCACCGACCATGTTTTCCTAAGGGATGACGCTCGTAGATCTTTACAGCCTGCATACTCGGGACCCCATAAAGTATTAAGCAGAGGAGATAAAACTTTTAAAATTCTTTTTAATGGTAAACCAGTTACCGTATCAATAGATCGTATTAAACCTGCATACATATTACACGACATAGTCAAAACTACACACACTAGCAACACAAACAGCCATAGCACCACCACCAACACACCAAACAACACACCTAACATAGAAAATAAAACGGCTATAAAAAAGACAAGATCAGGAAGACATGTATGTTATCCTGATTATTATCACCCGTAGGCACGGTCTCTGGTGGGGGGTGATGTAGTGTGCAAAATATTAATTGATGTATATTACTTTATAAATGACAGTAAAATAGTTAATTGTTTAGTGTAATTGTAATATTTAACTTTAAATTATTTCTATATACATTTATATTTCATAATTACGGACATACCATTCTACAGAAATTATTATATATATTAAGTATTAGCAGTGGCTATTGTTTAATGCAGCGGTCGGAGCAAGGGCGACTCAACAACAGCAAACCGGTTCACCGCTGGCTGCCCTTGCTACGAGAGTTCGCACCACACCACCAGTATGTTTATATACTGTTCGTTGTTGACTGTTTACTCATCATAAGAAACTGTTATAATAATTAATTCGTTTGCTTGAGACTCTTAGTTCTTGTGCTATCTTTCTATATATAACTATCACTCTATTCTCCTTCTGTGTGTTGTAAAAGACTTGTAACTTGTGTAAATTATAATTATTTAAACTGAAAGACTATTGAATTTTATTTTACTTACACAAGCAGCATAACAAATATTAAATTGAACTATAACTATAGTACCTGGGTGACAAACGTTTGCCCGTCGCTTAAAAAATATTTCATTCATGGATGTTTCGTATCAAGAAACTTGGAAAGTAAAACATTATCAAATTACAATATTTTCAAAGTTTCAAGAGTTTACAAAATCTCTGAATAACCGATTACATAAACACATAATCTATAAAAATTACACTTTTTACCGGTTACGAAGATGTAACGTACATCTTCATCCTCTGGGGTGACAACGCATTTGCATTTTGATCCTTAACCAAGGATAGATGTAGATATCCATTTGCCTCAGCATCTACTTACGATCAGTTAGCATGTGAGCTCACTTCTCACAATTGTTCTTTAAAAGATATAATTGTTTGGAATTGCATGGCTTAATTCCTCCCTCTCCGTTCCATTATAGATATACCAGACGCTAGGCTGGTCTCTATCTCATCAATATAACAAATATTGGAACCAAATTTTTTGCTTCTACGTCCATAAATCGAACAGCAGAGAAGTGGAAAATTTCTTTCCATCCGATTACAATGAGAGAAAAAGGGAGAGTGAATTATCAACCTATTTTGGCGAACTTCATTAACCTTCGAAATACATATTTTTGAATTTATCAGACATGTAGATTACGGTGTTTTTCTTTAAAGTCGAGAACGGGAAAACCAGCGTTAAAATTGCACTAAATATTATGTTGACATGATTTTAATTCCTATCAGTTCTTTAATTTTAATGACATTTACTTTCTATTTCAAGTTTAACTTTTTGAATCTTTTGAGTGGACTTAGAAATACACAACCTCAGAGCAACTACTAGAATGCAAAATTAATATGAGGCTGTCCCTGAAATCGTTGAATTGTTTTTAAATAGTTACAACATACATGTCCTTTGTATTACATATCATTGGCAAAAATAATATTATTTAATAAATAATTTCATAAATAACCAGATGATCAGTTCCTTCAATAGAGTAAAAAGTTTGCATGGTAGTTCCTTTTATTACCGAGGCTGCACTAAAAGTATCGGAAATGGAATATTTCCACTGTTCCTGACATATTAAAATCTATTTAATTAAAAACTACTTGGTTTAAAAATCGAATACCACTTATTTATTTAAAAAAAGATTCTCGGTCTTGTCACAAGGTTTTGTCAAACTTGTTTAGTCGTTGAGAAAATGGAATTGACTCGAGAAAATTCAAGAGCGATGATTTATTATGACTTTCGAAGTGGTTTAACACAAAAACAGTGTGTCGACCGGATGATTTCTGCATTTGGTAATGAAGCTCCATCCAAATTCACAATTTATCACTGGTTTGCTGAATTTCAACGCGGACGTGTCAAGCTCAGTGATGATCCTCGTCAAGGTCATCCAAAAACTGCAGTCACCCAAGAAAACGTTAATGCTGTGCGTAAGCTGATTAAGGAAAATCGACATGTGACATACCGGGAAATTTAGACAACTTTAGACATTGGCATGAGTCAAATACAAACAATCTTGCATGATCAGTTAGGTGTAAAAAAGTTGTTTTCCCGATGAATACCGCATTCGCACTGTGAAGAGCAAAAAGCGGCTCGTGTTACTTGGTGCATCACAACTCGAAAGATTCCACGCAGGATCCTCAAATGCTGTATACAACATCTTATCAGGTGACGAATCCTGGATATACACGTACGAACCCGAAAAAAAAAACCAGTCACGAGTTTGGGTGTTCGAAAATGAGTTAAAGCCAACAAAAATTGTTCGTTCACGGAGTGTTGCAAAAAAATGGTGGCCACGTTTGTCTCCAAAACCGGCCATGTTACGACTATTCCTCTTGAGGGACAAAGAACGGTTAATGCAGAATGGTATGCTAGCATTTGTTTGCCACAGGTCATTTCTGAACTCCATAAAGGGAACTGCAACCTCCGCATCATCCTTCATCACGACAATGCGAGTTCTCACACCGCACACAGAACAAAAGAGTTTTTAGAGCAAGAAAACATAGAATTATTAGACCATCCGCCGTACAGCCCCTACCTAAGCTCTATTGATTTCTATACTTTCCCTAAAATAAAGAATAAATTGCGTCGACAGAGATTTTCATCACCTGAAGAAGCTGTGGACGCCTACAAAACGGCCATTTTGGAGCCCCAACTTCCGAATGGAATAGTTGCTTCAATAATTGGTTTCATCGTATGGAAAAATGTGTCAAATTTCGCGGAGAATACTTCGAAAAGCAATAAATACATTTTTAAATAGTAATGTTGTGTCACTTCCTTGATTCCCGAAATTTTCAGTGCCGCCTCGTAGTAGACAAATCATTCCTATATAAAGAACGAATATTGTGAGCCTTTCTCTGGAGTAAACTCTAGAAACAGCTTGTGTCAATCTCGAGCACTTTATTGTTGTAAGTGTTTACAGACCCCAAGTGCTACTGATGTATATTTTGAAAACATTATGAAAGAAGTTTTGCTCAAATTTAGTAAAGAGAACACGACTGTTGTAATATGTGGAGACTTTAACATCAATCTTCTTAAACTTCTTCCATTAGTATTAAGTTTAGCTCATTGTTTAAATCGTATAATCTTGTTAATTTATTTCTGGAACCGACTTGTCTTGCTTGGTCTAGTGCGACCTGTATAGATAACATTTTTGCAGAGTTATTCCCTTGCATAATTCCATCATTCAACATTTAAGTACACAAAGCACAGAAAAATGAGAAAGTTGTGCTTGTTACAAAAAATGACATCGTTTGGAGAGATTTAGAAGTAATATAGTAAAAGGACTTCCATCACTTTCATTTTAAAATAGTCGCCGAATCATTGCTTTAAATTCCAAAAAGAAAAGGAAACACCAAACAAAATGTAAAGGCTTGTTCAAATAGTTTTAAATTCCTTAAAGTATTGCCAAAAGATATAATTAAATATGTTAAAACTATTGATATTAAGGAAACGGCAGACTAATGGGTTATTTTCATTAATGTTATTGCATCTGTAATAGATAAAATAGCACCTTATGTAGTCACTTTTCAATAAAAATAAATTGCTACATACAAGTCAATTTGGATTTACAGAGGATCGCTCGACAACCGAGGCCGGTGTTGAGTTTATAAAACATATTTTTTGTGCATAGGAGAATTCAGAGGATGGTTTGGGTACATGTTGTGACCTTTCAAGGCTTTGAACTGTGTTCACCATGAGACAATAATTAGGAAGCTACAGTACTATGGTCTGAAGAACACAGCGCTTAAAATAATTATTTCATATCCATTGATAATAACTTTCTGCACTCTGTTAGTGCAGAAAGTTATTATCAATGTTAGAAGTTCTTCCGAATAGCCCGTAAGTTAGGTGTCCCTTATGGCTCAATTTTAGACCTACTCCTATTTTTAGTGTTTATTAATTAATTACTTTCTCTTGTAGGGATAATTATGATATAGTTTTATTTGCTAGTGGTATTTCCTTGATTTTATGAACTTAAACATCAATAATTTAAATGTGACGAAGTGAATAATGCTATGTCAAAATTAATGCATTGGCTTAAAGTTAATAATTTACGTTTAAATGACAATAAAACTAAATGTATTAAATTTACAACAACAAATTTTAATAATCCAAATACCAATGTGTTTTAAATGGGAAAGAATTGAGTCCTATTGAACCCTCTTATCCTTGACGCTAAGCTTATGCTGTAAAAAAATTATAGACCTTACAAGAGTCGAGACAGCTAGATTATTTTATTTTATTTTTTCCATTGCATAATGTTACATGGGACTTTGCTATGGGGAAATGGGGCTGATTTAGAAACTATTTTTGTTTTGCAGAAGAGGGCCATAAGAGCTATTTATAATCTTAAACTGAGATAGTCTCTTAAAGAAGGGCTCTCAGTATATCTACGAAAACCTAATGTATGTTTACAAAAACAGAGGTAGTTTCAGTAATAAAAGTGATATACACTCTGTAAATACTAGGAACAAACACAAGCTAATGATATCTAATGATTTCTTATATTTACGCGAACACTACACATTGAAATAATACTAGTTTTTACGGAATTCATCGCGTATATTTAACTTTTTAATTACCCGACGTTTCGAGAGCTTTACAGCACCCATGGTCACGGGAAGGACTGAGATGTTCAACGTCCAGCTGTCATAGTTAACCGCGGTTACCATAGATTAAAATTTAACTTTTGTTCCGATCTACACAGTATGAACTTATGGTATCATGGAGTCTTGCAGTTGTATGCTTGGGTTGGGATTTAATTTTATTTATTATAGGATCCCAAGCAGATGGTACTTTCTCGTACTATTTGTGAAATATTCTCGTATTTTCTGCGTGTAAGATCAAGTGGCAATGGATCGATCACAGAACTCATGTGTAGAACATCTATTGAAAAGGAAGGATTTCCGAGTCAGAGTATTGTATTGGCAAAGCGAATGCGTGAAATACCCTAGGACGATGACTTGAGACATGTGGAATCTATAGACGCAGCTGCTTTAGATAGTATTAAACATATTGCATTTCTACTGCAGACTTTATTATTATTTTAAGACGTTCGTTTATTCAAGCTATAGCTAGGTGGCGCTAGAGTTATATTTTGATAAACCATAAACAATTATAACACCTCCACTTATCAAAATACAACAGAGACTATCTTTCTCAAGACTAAAGTATATACAAAAAACAAAATAAAAACTATACACATATCATTAAAATACCTTTCAGACAATCATCAACATGTTCATTTCTCAACTCCAACGTCTTAGTGCAATAGCTCTCTACCTCTTGGTTTGACTCACACCTAAGTGCATTAACGCTTACTTTTGCTTGCAGTATTGCGTTTTGTGATGGATTTGCGGGTGTTCTGCGCCTGATTTGACTCATATTGAGGTTCTGATCGATGAAGGTATGTAGGTGGTTAGTTCTGCTGGGTTTTTATGGGGGACCTTGGGATGGTTTGATGGTTTAGTTTGGTTTATTTATGATCCGCACTTCTGAAACGGCTTTTATCGCCGCGCTGTTTGCGTCGCGGCATTTTGGAATACCCTTGATAGTTCGCTGGGTGTCCCTTTTCGCGGCAATTAACGCAGCTCGGAGGCTCTGCCATCTCGGGCGTACAGGTGCCGTCGGTAGTGCCGTGGTTAACTAGGCACTTGATGCACATGCATGCACCGAATCTGTAAGTTAATCATTTGAAAACGACGCCATTATGCCTATGCTAACACAGTGAACACAGATGTGTACCAAGCTTCCTCACCTTTCAGCGGTAGAGATGTGTGCCTAAACAAACAGCTATACACCTAGCGCGTTGGTGCACTAGGGTGTGTACCTAGCTGTTGCCTAAAGCAACAAGCAACATAGAAATAAAAATAAAAATAGATAGTGGCCTCTGAGACAGCAGTTGTGTTTTACTCTACTTACAATTTGCCGAAAACCAGGAATCTAGGAAGGAGACTTACGCACAAAGCACTTTTTGCATAATAACAACCTTATATATGGCCTTAATTTATATAGGGCTTCTTCGACTGAAACATATAGAATGTTCGAGAACATACCGGTCCCGACTGACTAGGTGTAGAAAGTTCAGGTGTGGAATTTTCTACAAAGATCTGGACTCTCCTAGTTCTGCCATTTGATACTATAGGGGGCTTGTGATAACTAATATACACATGTACCAGGCATTAATTATGGCCCGCAACACTGTCTCCTCCTAAGACATGCGCGTCCCGAGCATTATTGGCCCCATAGTAACACTTCCACCTTTCTTTATCCAGTAGCCTATTTAATTGATGCTTGTCAGGTCTTTCCTATTGAGCTTGAAGCTTAGGGGATTAACTTTTGCTGCCAACTGGATTGTGCAACCATACTAGTGACCTTTTGTTAATTTTGAGGTCATGCCGGGTTTGCTGCCCCGGTTATCTGAAGTTCTCATAAATGTCATTCATTATGTTCCGCAAGGCCTTTGCATAATCGGTTATCCTGCGTGGGGCGTGGGGATCTAATTGCATATTGTGTGAGGACGAGCGGCCTATGTTGGTAAAGAAATCCAAAACAAGATGACCTTTACTATTGAAAATTTAAGTTTAAAAAGAAGTAAGTAGAAATAATGTGATTAAAAATTACTTACATATAATAGGTACCGCCATCTTTTTGCGTATTTAACGTATTAGATCTCTTTTTGCCGCAAGAAAAAACTGATCGGTTTGGCATTTTTATAGGACGTGACGTGAAGTGCAGCTGAAACAAGTTTTATTGTACACGTAGAAGCGCGTAGACTTACACCCGTATTCACCTCTTAGCTACCAAGCGGTCAAATTTGACCGCGGCGATATTCTGTCAAACCCCAAGAGGTCAAATTTCACCGCTCGCACCCACAGCACTTTAATACCATAAATACTTATGTTCAGAGACTACTTTTCTATAAAGAAATGGCATTATAGAATCAATATGAAATTTTCTATCCTTTAGTGCAATAAAAAGTCATTCACTCTTTGAATATTCATTTATAATCTACGTTCATTATGTACGCCATTTTTGTATGGATGTTGTTGTGTTGATTTTTTGATTTTTCCAGTGTTTTATAAAATTGTTTTAAAAGTTTTTGTGTAAATATAATTTGTCTTTTTACGTAAACAATTTCAAGTAATATATAGAAATAATAGTGATTTTCATCATGCCGACATTTGCTTGGTATTTACCCGTTTTTTGTTATCAAAATACAATAAAGTCTTTTTGTTATGAAATAAAACCATTAAAACAAGTAATATAATATAATTAATAAACAGAAACATGTATTATATTGAAATTTATAATAATTTTTATTGAATATAAAAGCACGACAAATTCCAAGTAATTTTTTTAGGTGAATTAGCGACGCCGCATCACGAAAAGCGCGCTAGCGTTGGAAATAGTTTAGCTAGGGATTTAATGGTTCACAAACATTACTACACAGTCTCAAAGTGCGCTCGAACGCTCAGGGTACAGAAAACGTAATCGTAAACAAAACTTGAGGGACGAACGGCACTATGCGCTCATTATAATGAACGCACAGATAAAGTAGCCCGCTAGCTACTTTACGCTTCGCATAGTGCGACAAAGCAACGTAGATGTCAAACTGCTATCGGATATATAGATTATGTTTGGTGATTTATGATATGCCGATTTGTTTTTTTAAATAATTGCCATGGATTACAGCAGCGAAGATGATTTTGATAATTATATCTTGGAGAGAATAAACGTGCAAAGATCGATTAGCACAAGAAAAGTGATACTTTCAAAATCCTTTTGATTATTACAGTGCCAATGGATTTAAAAGTCGCTTTAGGTTTTTAAAAGATATCGTATTAAATATACTGTTTGCCTCTAATAAATGCAGATCTTTTGAAAGTTATCAGTAGATGTCTTCCAGTGCCTTCTTTTTTCCAGTTACTAGTGGCCCTAAGATTTTATTTATCTGGTAGTTTCCAGGTTTTATTAATAATTCGGTTAATCTACCTATCAATAGTTTCTAATCAACATTTATTTATTAAAATTTATTCATATTTACCTATAATAACAAAGAATATAATTCCTCTTAAAATTAACTAGGAACCTATGTAATTAAATTATTCATCATCATGTAGTTTCATGGTAATTATGGTTGGTTTTGTAAGTTATTATCTAAAGTAAGTACTAACACCATCATTTTTTTCAGATGATTACAGGAGACCTCAGACCTCATAAAAGTAGGCCGTAACTGTCTCAAGGATAGTGAGAAAAGTTTCATGTCTGTTTTGTCTAAAGATGCAGCGATTTGTGAAGTTTCCTAGCAATCTTTAGACAATCAAAGAACAATTAAACAGCATATGAAGCTTTTTTGGTATTATCGGTGCCATTGATGGAACTCATATACCAATTCAAAACCCTAGTGGTTCTTATGCGGAAGTATTCAGGAAGCATAAAAATACTTTTCAAAAAATTTAAATATTTGATGTGGGCCTGACCTATAAATATTTGTTATTGTCGCTGATCAACCTGGTTCAGTACATGACAACCGAATTTTCCAAGCTTCTACGATAAAAAGAAAGATGGAACAAGGTGTCATTTATGGTATAATTTTAGGAGATAGTGGATATGATTGTCAAAATATTTACTGATACCAGTTCTACAACCTGAAACAGTTTCAGAAGAAAATTATAATAAGGTGCATATAAAAACAAGAAACACTGTAGAAAGAATAGTAGATGTCTGGAAGAGAATTTTTCCTTGCTTATCAAAAAAGTTGGCTACAAATCTGACAACAACATGTCAAGTTATTATAACAAATTCAGTTTTATAAAATATTTGTAGATCTCATTGCGTTGTTGAATAAATAGATGGTATTGGTTATACAACTACTGGACAAAACATTAGAAATACACAATCATCCAACAGAGAAGGACTGTTATTTAGGAGATTATATATAACACGCCATTTTAATATTTAGATAAATAAAATAAAACTATTTTATTTTAATTTTCAAGTTGTTTTTTAATAGTTCCATTTCCATCTTTTTTTTCTTATTGTAAATCATGAAGTTCTTTTTAAAAGTCAATTGAACTTTCTTCCCGTTTAAGTAGTATCCTCTCTCTTTTAAGTCTTAATGCATGCGATTCTGAATCCTGTTCCATATTTATAGTACATCACTTTATTCTTGCTTTTGTTTCACTGCAAAGTTTCTTAATACCTGAAAGATAAATATAGTGCATATAAACAGGATGCTGCAATAGCAAACGATTAATTATTTGCTTACTAAACAGGAACAGCTGAGTTTAATCCCTGCCCACACCTCCTAAATTGATAAAATATTCAGTTACCTTTTTTTTAGTGTAGATAACACTACGACGACAGGTAACTGAACTTTCCTTTTTTTTCTTTGAGAGGGATCATTATTGTCGACTTCACTTATAAAATTAGTATCCACATTCAAAACTGTAACAAAAATACATTTTTGATGTAAGTATTGTACATGAAAAAAGCTTATATTACTACTTAATATATTATTACGATACTAATAAAAACATATAGACGCTTAATGTCCTCGTCACAGTTTTCAGATTCATCGAAGTTGGTAACAATTTTTGTAGTAATATTTTCTGTCACTACTTAAAGATTTGAAGCTGAAATATAAGATAATGATTACTGTATATAATAGACGGAAAATGCTTACATGTACATATTTTGCTCAAAGACTACAAATTCCCAGAATTGCAAGTCGTTAGAGACAAATATAGGTGTAGAATTTCCCACAACTGGAGAATACCTATGCCTATCCTTTCAGAAAATATAATATTTATGCATATTGCCTTACCATTATTATTAGTTCCTTTTTATATCAACTTCGATTTATGTTATGTCCTCTGAAACTAAAATAAGTAAATCATTAATAGGTCATTGATAATAAATATAAATATTACTAAGTAAATTATGTATTCTCTTCATTTATACCAACTAACTATAGAATTGGAGTCAATAACCCCTGGGAAAATTAAATTTATAAGTGGACGAATTGCATCCAGAACATTAACGGATAATAAAGTGGGGCCACCTTCTGGTGGTCCTCCACCTGTACGTCTCATATTTATTGACTCAAAAGAAAGCTCCTTCCTTCTTTGAGCTTTTATATTTTCCCAACATATTTTTAATTGTTTGCTATTTCTAGGTGTAACATAAGACTGTGCATTATAGGCAATCGTCAGTTCATTCCAGGCCAGGTCTCGTTAAAATTTTGGCTCCCACGGTCTCTTGTTAAAAGAGAAATACGAGTATATATGTCTTCATTAAAATAACACACTTTTCTTTTATCCTTTGCTAACAAATATTTTCGTTCGCATTTAGTATGCTTGAATAAAATGAACATGATGTACCTACATTAATAAATACTTTACCTATTGCTGTATAACACATGTATGTATGATAAATCATTTGGACATTAGTTGGTAACTTTATTCTTTTACTTTAAACTAATACACAAAAATTAACATTTTTTTATACTGTTTATGTTGTGTATATTTTACACACTGCCATACCGTTCATCACAATGCTGTAAAACTTTTTGAACATATTTCTCGCACTTCCGTAAACGTTATAGGCATAGTTGGACCCGGTAAATTTATTTTTGTTTTATATTATAGACAAACTTCACTCGCTGACATATAGCGAATGTAATAAACAATTAAATCAAAGTTATAAAGGTGTTTAATATTTTGTTTCCTCAATAAATTATACTTATATAAAATATTATTATTATTATATATTTTAAATACTATTTTTATAATTTATTTAGAAAAACACCGAGTACCCTTCATTCCTAAGTTTCATAAGTGACTTTAAGTATTATGAGATATTTCTTTGAATGATTTTTGCAGAGCTTTCTTAGTATAATAAAAATCTAAAACTTGCGTATAAATTATAGTAATAGAACGTCAGTGAAGAAAGGCATGTGAATCTTTGAGGATTAACATATTTTAATTTTGCCTTTGTTAAAATGGTTGATATAATCTATAATGAATAAAAAAATGTTCACGCGAAGCCGTGGGACTACACAGACTAAGTGCTGGCTGCTAATTCACAGTTCGCGAGCAACACGTATTCGATAATCCCAGGCAACAATGAAATTGTTAATTGCCGAATTAAGTGCTGCCTTACCATGTGCTCGGCAGGGAAAGAAAAATCGTGGGAAAACGTGCTCGCCTAAGAAATAAGAATATTTCGAGGACGTTTGAAATTCACTAACTCTCGCTGAAGCAGGGTGGCGGATATATTGCTCCACAACTCTTTCAGAAATTAGGCGAGGCTTATAGCAGTGGCTTTTAAGAGAGAGAGAGAGAGAGCGCGCGTCAGCGCTGGCAGAGAATAGAAGATCGGGAACAATAATAACAGAAGACCCTGAACATATCTTCTGCTATACAAGAGAGAACACTGGGCAACGTGTAGGCTGCATAGTAAAAAAGAAGTTAAGAAGAAATATAGAGAGTTTTATTGGGTATGTCAGATAGAGTGCGCTTGCTCAATATGAAATTTGATTATTTGAAAATTTCTCTTATTCAAATATATGCTTCAAACGGAGAAACAAAACAAGAAATAGTCAAAACCCTCTATAGACAATAAAGTGATGCATGTAAGCTAACAAATAAGTTTGTTACTGTGACGGGCGATTTTAACTCAAAAATAGGCTTCACTTACGAGATAGAGAAACTAATCACAGAAAAATTCGGTTATTGAAAAAGAAATAGTAGAGGCCGACAATTCATCAAATTCGCGTACCAAAACCAACTCACAATAATTAACACAATATCTGAGAAAAATTTGAAAACAAAATAGACCTGGATATCTCCTTACAAGAAGAGAAAAAACAAGATCGGTTATATTCTCTCAAATGCCCCCAATAAATTTACAAATATAGAAATCATTAATAACCTCAACTATCCCAGTGACCACAGGATGGTAAGAAGCATAATAAAAACAGCAAAATTAAAATCTAGCAGGGCAAAAAACTGCAACACACCTAGCATATTAACATCAAAAAAATAAATTGACATATAATATGTAGAGAATCTGAAAAAATTTAATTTACTCCTCTAGTCAGTCCAAAACCTTCTAAAGGTCGCTATCAAAAAAGTACGCGTCTGTCCACAACCTTAAGAAGTTTGCTATTGTTACGAGCTTGAGGTAGGTGACAGTAAAAACTGCCGATTGAATTACCAAAATTTACACTTTAATTTTCTTTACACCAATTAAAACTTAAAACACTAATAATTAATCACACTGATTCATTTTATTACGCTCCGAAGCTTCACTTGTCTCGCCGAATTCAATACTGCTCCGACCGCGTCTTGTAGCGCCTTCAAATACACATTTTTCACCGAAACGTCCAGAATGTTCAAGTAAATACGCGCGCCAATCGACTAAATTCTTCTATTCGATACTAGATGTCGGTTGAAGGATTAGTCATGTCAATTTCTGGAAAGCTCTCCTCGCCCTGTTACCCGACACTAGATGGCGCTAGTGCCAGACGTCAACTTAGGCGCGCAATACTCCCTCCCTCCTAAGACATGCTCGTGCCGATCATTATCGGCCCCATAATAGTGCACCAGGCGATCCACATGCACGATCTTGGGAGTCCCTCTAGCGCCTTTCTGTATCCGGTAGGTTACATCGTTGATCCTGGTCACAATCCGGTACGGGCCGTCCCATTTAGCTTGAAGCTTAGGAGATTTCCCTTTGCTGCGGACAGGATTGTGCAACCACACTAGTGAACCTTCGTCGAACCCTTTGTTGTTCATTTTGCGGTCATTCCGGGTTTTCATCTTTACGGACATTTGCTGGCCCGATTGTCTGACGTTCTCATAAATGTCATTCATTTTGTTCCGGCATTTGCAAATAGAACTGCGCGGAGCATCAGGTGGTATCCCGGTGATCAGGTCTGCGGGCAGCCGTAATTCTCTTCCAAAGTTTGCGAAAGCTGGTGTCACTAATGTACTTTCGTGAACAGCGCTTCGATATGACAACAAAAACGGTTGTATGTGCTTGTCCGAATCTAGTTGCCGATTGTCTAAAACTTTTGCTAGGTACCTCTCCAATGTCTGATTAAATCGTTCTACCATTCCATCAGATTGCGGGTGATAAGAAGTCGTTCTTGTTTTATGAGTACCCATAACTCGGCAAGTTTCCTGGAATATTTGAGACTCGAAATTCCTTCCTTGATCGCTGTGAATCTCTAAAGGTACTCCAAAACCACAGAAGACTTCATGAACTAGTTTATCTGCAACTGTTGAAGCTTCTTGATTTGGAATGGCGAAGACTTCTGGCCACTTAGTGAAGTAATCCATCACAACCATGAAATACTAGAAGATATTTGCTAAAATGCTGCAAAAACTTTATCACAGCTAGCAATTCGCGTCTTGTGACACAATAGTTCCTTTCCGGTTTTGACAACGACTTGCTGAAGTACGCTATCACGACCTCTTGGTGACCATTCCGTTGAGACAACACACCGCCAACTCCTATATCACTTGCGTCTGTGTCAACTATAAATTCTTTGCTTCCATCAGGGTATCCCAAAATAGGTGTTTTGCACAGACGGTCCTTGAGCTCCTGGAATGCGATATTGCAACTTTCATCCCAGCAGAAATGTCGCTTCTCCTCGGTTAGCTTATGCAGAGGTTTGGCTATATCTGCAAAGTTCTTCACAAATCGCCGGTAATAGGAGCATAAACCCAAAAATGCTCTAACCTGCGTCTTGTCTTTTGGAACCGGCCAATGGAACTTCTTCTGACACTACATACCCCAAAAAGTTGACTTGCCGTGTGAATAGTGAACATTTCTTCGGACTCAACTTGAGGTTGACACTCTGAATCTTCATGAGCACGCGTTCCAGGTTTTGACGGTGTTCCTCAAACGTCGGGCCTACGATGATGATGTCATCTAAGTAGAACAGACAGGCATCGCCAATTAGCCTGGTAAGTACAAGCTCCATCAGCCCATCAAACGTTTCTGGAGCATTGCACAATCCAAACGGAATTACTTTAAATTGTCACAGACCCTTACAAATCGAGAACGCAGTTTTCTCCTTATCCTAAGGGTCAATTTTAACTTGCCAGTAGCCACTTTTTAGATCCAGCGTGCTAAACCACTTTACTCCTGTAAGCATGTCCAGCGTGTCATCAATTCTTGGCAAGGGATAGCTGTCCTTCTTTGTAACGTCGTTCAGACGGCGGTAGTCAACACAGAACTGCTTGCTGCCGTCCTTCTTCTTTACCAGCACCACGCGTGAACACCATGGACTAGAGGAAGGTTAAATAGCACCATCCTTCACTATTCCCTTAATCATGGGTTCCACTTCCTTTTCGCGTGCTACCGGCAATCTTCTTGACCACTGACGGATAGGCAATTCTCCTCATGTGTTTATTTTGTGTTGAACTAAGCCAGTCTTTCCTATGTCAGCATCGTTTGATAAAAATACATCGGCGTACTTGTGTAACAACTTCTTCGCCTTGACCATTTCGTTCGGGGAGAGAACGCTGCGACAGTCTTCCAAAAGTTTGGTCACTCTCGTTTGTGAATCCTTGCTGGGGGTCCCACTCGATAGATATTGGCACCGACGTAACCAATCCACTTCCTCACAAGTAACAACCAGTGTGCCTTTTTCTATAATCTGTTCCTGGTCACAAAGGATCAGCACACGTACTCCTGAAATATCAGTGGTTCTGACCAAGGTTCGAGCTACTTTCCATGAAGGGTCATTGTTTACCCTTTCCACAAGTACAAAACTCGGGCTTGCCCAGGGTTTCGAGGAAGACTAACCGGTATAATCGTTTCCGATCTCGGCGGAAGAACAATTTTCTTAATGCTGTACACGTTCCCTGGTAACGAACCTTCCATAAAAAGTTCCTCCTGTCCAAATTTCAAAACACCTTGCTTAACATCGATCTCACAACAATTATTCCTCATAAAGTCTAGGCCCAGGATGTAGTCGTCCATTATATCAGCCACGATGACATTATGCAGGTAGATCATGTTGCCTAGCTTCAACTCCATCTCCTTCTCTACACGCTGACGATATTAAGTAATCCGTTGATGCTCTGCCTACCCCGCAAGGGTTGCAGGGGTGATTATAAGTATACATCAGAAATACTATCATCACCTGTCACGCTTTCACCCTTAACTTTTACTTAACTGTGGTAGAAACAGTTCGTATTAAGCCTTATTAATAAGCCTTAGTAATATTTATTGAACGGACATGAATACAGTTCTTATATGTGGTTAAGAATGAATCGGTATTACAATAAGAAAAATTGTGCAAAATTATAAGAAAAATATTTTTGAGAGTTCATATTAACTAACGTATACATAGTTTTAATTGATTCCGCTAGATGTCGATACTAGGTTTTTAAAACGCGGTAACGAAATGTTTCCTGACATGTACTTAATCCCGCCGTTGAGCCGCGCGTCAAATTATAGTGCATACGGTACCTATATGCTTAAATTGTTTCTATTTCATAGCTTATTCGACCACCTGCTTTCGATTTCGGTTGTTTGTTATTTGCTTTGTGATTTGGTTAAGTTTGAATGGATTTATATTGGCTTTCATTTTCGGATTTGTGTATTTTCTTCGGTTTTGTTGATTTGGTTGGTACTCCTTTATACATATTTAGACTCTGACTTTGATTTTGGATTTTGTTTATTTAGAATCGTGAATTGGTTTTCGGTTGTTTTAGGTTGTTTAACAATATTTCAAAGAAATATTTATAGTATAGATAGTGTATACGGTAACTATGCACTTACTTCTTTTTTCGTTGGTTATATTTATATTGACTACTGCTTTCGATTTCAGTTTTCTGCGATTTGTATTGTGATTTGGTTTAATGGAATTTTACAGGCAAAAAGAAGAAGAGACTGCTGTTTGGTATTTCACTACAAAAATATCAATTCTGGTTTTGGGATTTGAATTAAACACCACTTTCTTTTCATTATAATTAACTTGAAAGAATCACTGATAAGATAATTAATAGAATCAGGCGTTTCATTGCATAAATCCATTATATTAAAAATGTTAAGTTAATTAGCTACGATCCGCATAAGAAATAAAAAATGATGTGCCTTACCTAATTCAAAAAGCACATCCCTCACTCCTTCAATTCTGTATAAAAGAAGCGATTTGTACCAAATCCATGTGAGCTAATTAAAACATGTATCAGATGACCCAAGCGTAGCGTATGAGAAGAGATCCACCACACCGCTCATAATGCTGTTATTTCACGCTGATATTCTGGTGGTCTTCCGTTAGTCAAAATAAACCATTCGTACTATATGTAGTATGAGTCACTTTATGAAGATATACAGGCAATCGTGAGTACTTTGTCAAAATAAAACATCAAATTAGTGGCATTCAACAGATGGTCAATGACAAAGACTAGAATTTTATCGTAATTATTTCTTTAAATAATAGTCAAATATAATATTTTTATGGAATAAGTTTGTCAAAGGAGCACACAGTCCACCAGATGGTACGTGGATGCAATATTCCATAGACATCTACTCAATAAAGAATCAAAATAAATATTAGTTTTAATCATGCTTCGTTACCAGTAAAAGTGTATCTGGTTCTCAACGCTCACTCTACGAAATACACCACTATTGTTCTGCTGTGACACACTGATATTCTGTGACCCTACCACACTCGAGCCGATCTATTCGTGCTTCATCTACATATAGCAAATACAGCTACAGCGTAAAAGTTCTACTACGTAAAATTTGTCGTAACCGTGTCTGCCATACGCCTATAGCAATATTATGATGCCCAATTTGCTCTACTTAAAAAAAATGGTCTTAACACTGCTTTAATGTTATAATATTTTCTATTTTTACGCGAATATCACACATTGATCACAACTAACTCTTAGATTTTTATCATCATTTATTTTAATTTCTAAGTACGTCACCCATAGCCACGTGGGTTAAAACATCGGGACACATAATAAATATGCAATAAAGACCTGTCTGTAACATTCTCCCAAAAAAGTCAAATCTAGGCAACTTAATAAATATGTCGAATTCAATTTGGGATATATTTTAGAATTTTTGTCTGTTTATCTGTGTTTTCACGATTTACACAAAACTACTGGATGAATTTTCGTGAAGTTTGTAACAAAACAAATTAAAATTATATGTGATACAATCCGTAGAGTTAGTTCCCTCAAAATTTTAATTTATCAGTGTCGAAAAGATCTGCTTTCTTCAATTAGAGAAAATTAAGCGTGATCTCAACCATATTTCATAGTTTTATTTAAAATTACAATAAAATAAAATAAGATTCAGTCGATTTGTAACCATTATCAATTCTTGACGAAATGTTTCCTTATTTAACGAGAACAAAGGCAAATTCGCAAGGAAAAACTATTGATCCATTCCACAATGCATACACGTGTATAGTAGTAGAGAGGGACTCACATTCTCATTACTTATTAATACATACTCGTCTAGCAAGTTTTTATACTTACAACGGGCAAAACTGTCTTAACTTTTGAATATTTTGTTTAATATTTAAGTGAGAAAATTCTATAATTTTTGGCATTGGTGAAATAGGTTAGTAGGAAAGTAAGCATCTTATTTTACATCCAATCATCATTGCCACTATTTATGAATTTACTAAAAATAAAACTAATCAATACATAACTGTTCTATATTTTAATATGTATATAATAATGTGAAATATCTAATTACAGGTTCACCACATAGATCTCCACATAGTCGTTTGCCTTAAAACTTCCTAACTAGCAGAGTTTGGCTTCTGCCAGTGCCATTGAAATTGTTAACTGTAATTTTGAAATAAATTGAAAACACCGCGAAGACACCTGTATTGCGACTACATATGAACATTCTATTTTAGAATTCTTTTTTGCCTAGTGGTCCGTCAGGGTTTATCCTTTTCTCTATATCTGATATCAAGTAGCGGTGCTTGCACGGCTGTGATTACAGGCTGTGAGGCATTCTACCTTGATCCTCGGTGGTAACAATTGATTTATAGCCTTCTTTGTTTGAGGTCGGTTGCAGGTATTTATGGACCGCACCTAATAATAATAATAATACATCTTTTATTGTCAAGAAAAATTGCAAAATATTATGAAATCGCTGACTCCGAAACTAGACGAGTCTGTGCTTTAGGAATCAGCGGCCTCTCTGAGTTATAACACATGTAGCACTTAAGAAAACTATGCATGTTTTAATTATAATATAATGATAAGCGACAGTAGCCTAATGGCAGGGTGCGGACCGTGAACTCAAAAAGGTCGTAGGTTTGAATCCGCCATTCGACTATTGGCGTGAATCACTCGTAACTCAAGCAATTAAAGCTTACCACGAGTGGTTAAGGGGAATATTAGTAATGTTTATAGCATTGTTAATATTCTTTTTATTAAAAAAAATGTTACAATAGAAAGAAAAGTAATTTCAAATAAAAAAATAACAATGTATTAAATAAATAATAATAATAAAAGTTTAAATATAATAAAGTATTCTATAAGTGTTATATTTGATACTATACACATACATGATATGTTTAGTATTTATATGTTATAAATTATTTAACATTTATATCATATTAATTCACATAAAATGCAAATTATCCTGTCTGAGAGCCTGTGATACTCTGTAGCCTTCAGACGGTTTTCAACGGAGTACACCATGTTTCTACATTCTCATATTTTGATGGGACAGCAATTAGACACAACCGAAGAGAGATCAGGCGCAAAATCACCGGCTTTACGTGATTCTCAAGCTAAGATTGAAATAATGCCTACTTTTGTAAAGAATAAGGGTGACAAACAAATGTTATAGCTAATGACTTTCCTAAAATCGTTGCGGCATGGCATATATTATAAACTAAAAACAACTGTCCGTAATCTGTAGCATGGTGTCTGTGCAATTTGTTTTTAGCATTAGAACCAAAAATTCGTGAACAGAAGCAAAGCAAAATTAATAAATCATGGTTTTTGCTCAAGTTGAATTAGAGATTGAAGACTCCGTGGCACAATGGATTAGCAATGACTTGCAGTGGTAAGGGCCGCGAGTTCAAATTCCTCACAGAACAAGTATTTGTTGGATTTCAATTAATTGTTCTGCGTTTGGATGTTTGTCGATTTGTTTTTTTTTAAAGAAACGAGTTTAGTATATACGAGTTTACCTAAGTATAAAATATATTAAAATAATTTATAAAAAGAAAATAATATATGTAACATTATTAAACCTACATAATATTTTCGTTTATGTTTATTAATTTAAGTAAACAATTTTTATCATCATTTAGAAAATGAATAAGCCCTTTCTTAAAACTTTCTAAAAATTTTAATGTACAAGCCTAAAATAATTTATAGGAGCTTATTATAAGGACCTAGAGCAACGAGCAGCCCTTTTCAATGAAACATTAAATATAGCTTAGGTCAAATTAGACAGCAACTGCCCAAGGACAAACAAACAAGGTTGAAGTTAAATTCGGCAAATATATCTCATACTTTAACCTTTTCAGTGTAAGTCCACTGGAATAATTCATCATTGTTACTGCGGTTAGATACATTAAAAACTCCTGACTCCGGGCTGCTACTGTGAATTTCTTGACAGAAAAGGCCAATTACTTATAATTTAATAATTATTCTATCATTTTTAGTTTTTAAAGTCACTTTTTACTTAATATTTAAAATTTAATTTTTTACCATTTTGAATGAACTGTCCACTAACTTTATTCCCTATTTTTATACATTACTATTATAGCCCTCAGGGGTGACAGTGCATCTGCATTTAGATTATTAATCAAGGAAAGATGTCTACGCGCCAAGGTGTCCACTTACTATCACTTGGACTTTCTACTTGCATGTTACATTCTATATGACATAAATGAGTCATTTAAATCTGTTTAGCTATTTCCGAAAACTTGGCGCAAATACATATAATATGCCTTTAATATAAAACCTTCCCACGTTCTAATCTCGTTTCACAAGAAATATAAAAGATAAGTTTCGCGTTGTGCAATTTATACGGTCATCATTTACCGTCAAATACAGAACGCGAGCACACCTGCCTCGGATGAAAATTGTTATTATGAAATTTTCAAATCGTTTAAAAGAAAGAAGGGACGAAAATGTGACCATGATATATTTTAGTGAAGTTTTATAGAATGTGACTTTACTAACTAATTAACTTTTATTGTCATAATGAGAAGATATGAAAGCTTTCTTTAGACATTTATTTTATCATTTAAACAAATAACATTACGCTAATTAATAAAATGGAAATATCTGTTTGTAATGCAAAACAACAGCTTTTTAATAAATATATATGAAATAAACTTATAACAAAAACACAATTGTTGAATTTTTTATCTGTCTGTCTGTTTGTTTGTTCCGGCTAATCTCTGGCTAAAATTGGCGATGTTTCTTTCCGATTTTGTCAATTGCCGTCTTATTGTACTACAAAAATGAGAACATAGACTCTATTGCACCAGTATTTGCTTATACACTTAAGCACTATAATCCCGTCTTGCGCATATATCGAATTTCTATTGAGAACTAGCTGTTACCCGCATTCAAACGTATGGTAACTGGGAAATGAACTATCCTTTGCTTCTTGAATTGAAAGAAAACTGAGTTTTAGAGATTTGTCAGTGATGCAGCCATTAAAAGAAAACTGAGCAAAATTGATTCGTCAGCCTAATTATGTTTTGAAAGGCAGCGTATAGAAAAGCATGACAATAGCTTGTTTATTCCAAATGGAAATGGGATATTTTTTTAATTAAAGAAACAGCATAATTATCCGTCAGGGATGCAGACTTTTGAAAATAAACTGAGGTAAATTGATTCGTCAGAGATAAGGAAACTGAGCCAAATAAAAGATCCGTCAGAGATGCAGCCTTTGAGTTGAAAGGAAACTGAGCTTAATAGGTCCATCAGAGATGCAGCATTTGGAATTGAAAAGAAAATGAGCTAAATAGGAAATTTTGAATTGAAAGAGAAGATCTGTGGGAATTCTGATTAATTGATTGTGGGAATTTTGGAAAAAAAAAACTAACTGAATACTATTTTAAGACGCTACTATACACAATGTTATATGTTTTTGCATTCGGGGAAAGAATGTAGAGATTCTGGACATTTGACACACGCGAACATGCTACATACAGCTGACCATGAGCGGTTTTTCTAAGTTGAGCCCCGCTACCTCTAACGTTTGCCCTTGCGCTTTATTAATTGTCATTGCAAAACTGAGCTTAATATGGAACTGCAACCTTTTGAATTGAAAAGGAAGATCTGCGGGAATAATAACATTTTCACCTTTTCTACGCTTGTCAAAATTGTAGCAACGATTATGTTCCGTCCATGATGTGTCACACGCAGCCCTGCCCGTTACATAACCGAGGAGCATCTAAATTTCGCATTAGTATGACTATAATTGTAATAATATGATTTTAATTGAAGCTTATGTGAGGGCACACCTGACAACTCTAGAGAATTTAGAAACTCTACGGGATATGAAGTGCTCTGTTCTATGTCCATAACTGTGTCTAATGACAAATACTCTGTTATTTCTCCTGCTACTTCGCTTAATATATCTGAATTTATTTTGTTATTGCTCTCATTTTTTGGTGTAAGAATCGCCCTTTCACATAACCATTTGTCTTCATTTCATTTGTGTTCGTTAAATCTGAATAAACGCTCGCAATTAATTCGGAATGACTCTGTACTAAATTACAAAAATCTCTCGTCAATTTCACGCAGCCTTCAGCATCCGTTTCCAAGCGGAATTCGCCAATTTTTAATAGTGTGTCAGCATAGTTTCCAGCATTGATATCGTTATACAAATGCACTCTCATATTCGTAGTTAAACTGAATTTTGTCACCTTGTTCCATAAAACACATAACTTGAGGCATGCTTTAATTTCAACTACAGGTGTGCCTTTTTGAATGACAGGTAAAGTTTGGCGAAAGTCACCAGCCAGTACAACCACCATTCCTCCCATTACATCGGTATTGCTGTGCAAAATAATGGAGCTGGAGCGTTCGATTTAGTGCTTCTACAGCTTTTTTACGCGACATTGTACTTTCGCCCCACACTAAAAGTTTGCATTGCAGTAGCATTATACCTCGTGCACTATTTTTGCTAAAGTTGCAGATCGGCGATTCTTCCTGGGCTAGATTTGGAGGAAGTTTTAAAACAGAATGTGCAGTGTGGCCCCCGCTTAGCAGCGTGGAGGCAATACCGGAGGAAGCTAAGGCCATAGCAATGTATTTATATTTTCGTACTTGCGCTAATAATAAATTTAACAAAAATGTTTTCCCAGTTCCTCCAAAGGCATCTAAAAAGAAAAGTGCACCATTTCCAAATTAAATTTTTCCCAATAATTTGTCAAAACTCGTTTTTTTTCGGGAAGCAAGTGAGGTACAAATTCGGCTATTTGCTGCTGCAAAGCTGGTATATCGTAGTTTGTTTCACGTATAATTTCATCACTTAGTTAATTTTCAGTTCTTCGCTGAGGGCTTATCATTCCAAAGTCACTTAATTTTTTGCCTACCATTGCCATTACTTTATCTTCAATTTTTCCAAGTGCTTCATTATAAATGTGTTTAATGTATGTCATGTTCGCGTGTGTCTGCTTTAACCTTCGCAAAATATCTTCCTCCATGTACTCTTTATATTTGTCCCACAATTCATGTGCATTAGATAGCCCGCAAGATGATATGAGAGTTGCATAAAGATCCCTAATTTTGGCTGGTGACGTGCACTGCACAGCTTCCTCCATGATTTCATCCCAGTGATTATCGTTTTCTAAAAAATGCAGAGCTTCATATGCTCTCTAAAAGTTGCGCATTCCTGTCTGTTGATAATTTTAAGGTCTTTATATCCTGTAGGACCCCTAACATGGTGCAGCAGCAATCGGAAACAGAAACATTCAAAATTAGTTACATGGACGGTATACACACGACCAAGGGCATCTGATGACTTTACACCGGGCTAATTTGCAACAGGCGCGCCTTGAATACGGCGTTTCCACTCCTTCCTAGATGTGTTCCAAGTATAATAGCGGGGGACTTCAGAATATAACAACGTTTTTGCAAAGGGGTCGGTTTGACAAAGTTGAAAGTAGTCTGTTAGTGTAGTTTTTGGCGGTGATGCAATTCTTTCTTGGAAATTTCTTTCGGTGAAATATACACGCTCTCCATTTTCTAAATGCACAGCAAGGTGAGTAACTGTTGGGTGCCTTTCGTGTAAAGGGAAGCCAAGGAGACGCCACGCTGCCTTGTTACTTCATTAACGGGATTTGCCTCACCTTCACTCCTGAGATTAAATATTGCTTGGTCGCTTCCTTTATTTATGTACTTACAGATATACTTGATTACGCGGACAGAGCTACATGCTTCTACACTTATGTGGGCATTAAACATTTTACATAGAATGGGCGAATACGGGACAATACAGCTGTTATCTAAGGTTTCGAACGCTCCAGAGCGAGATTTGATTGTAACTTTCCTGCCACCATCTTCTCGAGATCTGCGTCTCTATAAAGGATAGCCATTGTCATTGTACACTGTTTCTTTTAATAGCTGTTTAGGGAATTTCTTTGTACATTTTCCTTCTTTCATACATGGCGATATTGAATTTGGTGCTCCACATGCACCGTGAATCATATTTCGAACGATGGTATCATACAATTCTTTATCTTGCTCAGGATCCGGAATCTCGGCGCTTATTATATCGTCTATTTGGCTGGGTCGCAACTTCTCTTTAAGGCATATTAGAATTTGGGCATACGGTAATCCTCTTTTTTTGCCAATCAATTGAATACGTGAAGCACTGCAACTCTCCGAAAATTTTTCCTTTGTTAATTACATACATTAATTTTTGTACTTTTAATCCAAATATCTAGCAACTAAATCGTGTCTGTCAGTACTTTTTTGGCCCGGCATTAGCTCCTCGGTTCTTTCTTTTCATGTGGGATTACCAGTAAATGTAACAGAAAGATCAAATCTTCCGTAAGTTCGTATATAGGCGAATGCGTCTTGTGTGTACTCATGTAGGTAGCAGGGACTGTTAACAAATTATTAGGGCAGAATTACCATTTTACTTAAATCTCTGGGGTTTACATTGGCGTCGCTAGAAACTGCATCTTGTAAAGGTATATAATTCTCAACGCGCAGCTTTATTTGATTTAAAGATATATAACGGACACGTTCACTTTCTACCTTCACATACATGTCTACCAAAAATTGAAGAAATAATTGTCTACACTGGGCTAAGAGGTTAAAATAATTTTCTCGCAACATCATATGATACGCTTAAAAATCCATACATAATACTTTTTTGTTCGGAATAGGCTCCTTTGTGACTGCGTTAATGAGTGGAATTTGAAAATGATAACCCTCTTGTCCTTTGCAATAAATCAATGGGTATTGCAGAGCGTCATAAAACTTGTGTGTATCGGCTACCCGTTGCAACGTATCATCACGTGCTCGCAAGACAATGTCTCGTGAAGAAAATTGATCACTACTAATTACGGCTGCTATTTAGTTTATCAAAGGTGCATTGTAGCGCCTTTCATGCTCTCCTCGAGGGGTCCGATCTGCGTGAATGATGACTTTATAATCCTCTTCAGGTAGGTTTTCTAAAGCAGTTTTAAATGTTTTGACTAAAATGTTACGGAAAAAAGATAAAACATGCAAGAATCTTTGAATTTTGAACACTGTGTCTCTCTTAACTCCCCTGGATAGATTGGCAGCGAAGGTCTACCTCAATTTCTTCGTCACACATAAAACATACTTGTAAAAATTAATGCTGTTAGTTTTTAGCTGTAAAAAGTGAGCCTATTCTATGACAAATTTGCCCTTGCACCGTAAATGTAGGCGAAAATCCCTGCATTATTATTTCCCGGTTCCGGGTTCGGTTCCGAAGGACGTTATTTGAAAGTATGAGTTATATTTCCAGATCCTGCTTAAAAAGCTCCGTGACTCATTAGCATCATATAAAAAGAGAGTTTTCAAAGGTTCTTCTGGTTCCCCAAGTAACGGAAGAGACACTTTGCCATTGGAAGAGCACATGCCTGCGGTCTCAGCTTTCCATTTTTAACGCCTTGTCTATCAGTCCGATAACAACTAACCTGTGATTTTTATTATCAATCAACGGATCATAATTGAATGCTGCGTCATTAAAAACCGACCAATTGTTTCTTTGAAAATTCTTTTGACGTTCAGCTTGGAGCTGTGCATATGCATATTTTCGCGCCTGTGTCTGATCTGGTATTTTTGATGCCCTTATAGTAGATTGACGTTCACATTGCTCAATGAGTCTGTGTTGAGTTTCATCAGGTGTTTCCGCGGCTCTTAAGGAGGCCTGACGTTCCTTTTGTTCGAACAGCCTTTGCTGACTTTGAGCAGGTGTTTCACAGTAGCTCTTAAAGTAGATTGACGCTCTGCCTGTTCGAGACGGCTTTGCTGACTTTGATCAGGTGTTTCAGTAGCTCTTAAAGTAGCTTGACGCTCTGCCTGTTCAAGACGCCTTTGCTGACTTTGATCAGGTGTTTCAGTAGCTCTTAAAGTAGCTTGAGGCTCTGCCTGTTCAAGACGCCTTTGCTGACTTTGAGCATGTGTTTCAGAAGCTCTTAATGTAGCCTGACGCTCTGTTTGTTCAAGACGCCTTTGCTAACGTTGAGAAGTTGTCTCAAATGCTCTAAAAACAGCCTGACGCTCTGCTTGTTCTTGCCTTCTCAGTTCAGCATCTTCTAAAGATTCTAGCAATCGAGCTTATCTTTTTCCTTGTCTTTGAGAAGATACTCTTGAAAGGATGCGAGCATTATGAAATCACAAAAAACCTATTTACAGAAAAAACGTTGGAATACCTAAAAGGAATTAAATTTCCTTTTAAATATTTTTTTTAAAAGCAAATCCAAAATATCTTAAAGGAATAAATATTCCTTTTAAATATTTTTTAAAATCAATGGATTGATTTTACAACATTATAAAACAATTCAAGACACAACACGAATCCGAAAACGATAGCCAATAAAATCGAATCAACTTCAACCAAATCAGAAAACAAATCGCAGAAAACGGAAATCGAAAGCAGTAGTCAATATAAATATAACCAAAGAAAAAAGAAGTAAGTGTTTATAGGTACCGTATACACTATCTATACTATTAATATTCCTTTGAAATATTGTAACAACGAAAACCAATTCACGATTCTAAATATACAAAATCCAAAATCAAAGCCAGAGTCTAAATATGTATAAAGGAATACCAACCAAATCAATAAAACCGATCCAAGAAAATACACAAATCTGAAAATGAAAGCCAATATAAATCCATTCAACCTTAACCAAATCACAAAGCAAATAACAAACAACCGAAATCGAAAGCAGTTATTTGAACAAGCTACGAAATAGAAACAATTTAAGCGTATAAGTACCGTAAGCACTATAAGTTGACGCGCGGCTCAACGGCGGGAGTTAAGTACATGTCAGGAAACATTTCGTTACCGCGTTTTAAAAACCTAGTAACGACATCTAGCGGAATCAATTTAAACTATGTATACGTTAGTTAATAAGAACTCTCAAAAATATTTTTCTTATAATTTTGCACTTTTTTTCTTATTGTACTACCGATTCATTCATAACCACATATAAGAACTGTATTCATTTCCGTTCAATAAATATTACTAAGGCTTATGAATAAGGCTTACTAAGAACTGTTTCTACCACAGTTAAGTAATAGTTAAGGGTGAAAACATGACAGGTGGTGATAGTATTTCTGATCCATACTTATAATCACGCCTGTAACCCTTGCGGGGTGGGCAGAGCATCAACGGATTAATGTCACCTCGATACAATGCACCAAAACTAAAAAATCAGCTAATTATTTTTTATCGCTCTCTTCCCGGTCCTGCGTGGAAAAATACAGATCCATACATTTTTTATCTTAATTTTGGTAAAAAGACATAATAATCCAGATATTTTGACCTTCTGTGTTCGTCCATCGTACCGTCGTCCGTCTTGTAGAATCACGGTGGCGCCACCTAGCTGAATTTAATTTTGCAACATATTCTATTTTCCCACGGGAATGAGATGTTTTTCCGTGGAAAAAAGTAACCTTTGTCACTCTACAGCCACCGAACTATCCCCATACAAACAATCATGCCATGCCGACGCTCTATTGCAACGTGAAAGAAGGACAAACAAACAAACAAACAAACAAACAAACACACTTTCGCATTTATAATATTAGTATGGATGACCGAAAAAACCGAAATTCGAATTCGAATGTCTGAAGGCCGTGGGTTTGAATCTCACACAAGGCAGGTACTTGCGTCGTTTATAATTTATAGTACTGGTATGAATGTTCGTTCTTGTGCAATTTATTTTTCTAAACTACCTCCACAATACATGAAAAACTTCTAGTGGGAGGGTAACGTTTAACTACTAAACAAAGAGACAACTTAGAGTCCACCTGTAGGTGAGTGGCAACAATAACCAATAGATACCTTCAACTAACTTCATAAATAGAAAGCAACAGATGCGTTGTCATATCACTGAGGAATGCTCTCTATATCCTTTAGATTGGAACACAACGTAGCACGTACTACGGCTTGCAGGCAGAAATAGTTAAAGAAATGGATGATACCCATCACTACATACATGCACTGATAGATTCCTAGGGAGGATATAAGTCCTACCACATATTGAATCTTGCACTTGATGCAATTTGCTGATTGAATACGATTCTGCCGACCTACTTGTAAATACATTTTTTTTATGTTAGGATTATTAGAGTGTGTTCTCGTTTATTACGTTATTTTACTGAATTGTATGTATTTATTGTCTTAAAATATATTCAGTTCTATTAATAAGGTTTCCAGTAAACATAGTCTTATTTGCTTACACTTTTACAATAATTACTCTTGCATATCATTGAACCAAATATTCTTGCGTTGCTTTAAAGTACATTTCTTCTTACTTTCTCAACAAACCTACGGCTTAAAATCGTTCTAAAACGCAGAATTAATAATAATAATAATAATAGAAAGGCGTAGGGAAGTGACGACTCCATCGCCCGCTGACGTAACGGTTATGTGCCAAGAGGTGTGAGCGCCGTGCCTAGGCAAAATTGTGGGTGCAAAGGTCCGTTTGTGCATATGACCCAACCACGAAACGGTACCGGGCTTGGACGTCTCCCGTTATTTGGCGGCCATAAAATGGATGATAGCACAGAGAGGAACGCGCATAGGGCCGCTGCCAAGGGGGTTGCCGGGTCGCGTCTGGAGCTGGCGCTGGACGCGGCAGCATGCGGGCCGCCGACCGAGCGCGAGGAGCTAGCAGCCCCTCGCATCCATCATCCCCACCAGAAGGCTTGGTGTTGGTTGGGTCTTATCGGACTTAGCAAGCAGCACCCGCCGCTTGTGGAGCACGTCGCATGAGTTGGACAAAAGCTATGCATAGCTTTTTTGCAGAGCTGGAGCCATCTATTCCTATCACGAAACAAAACCTGGCAGACCAAGTTTGGTACATCATTCTCTCGAAAATATTTGATGATGCCGAACTCGAACGACTACGACGTGAGGCTATTCCATCATTGAATGAATCGGCTATGGCTGGGTATACAGCACCACATGCGACAGACCAGCATCCACACGTGGAAGCCGCCATGGATCTTCCGGTTGTGGTTGATTCGAACGACGATTAAATAGTCTCCCACGAACTAGAGCAAATGAGGAGCATATTGGATGAAGTGATTTTGGAAACGCGCAGCACCCCTCTCGAAAATCGACCGCGACTTCCCTGCATACCCCTAAGCAAGCGAAATCGGGCTATCGTGATGGCTCTTAACCCAATGCTGGTGACCTATTTGGAAGCCAGCCGGGACATTTGCGAGACGGACTCAATTATTTTTGGCGCCGCATTGGCAGTTTGCCGTATTACTGGCGCCAAACTTCCCATGGCTGGACGCGTTACTAGACAAAGTAGCGCCATCCCAGCCTGGAGAAAAAGAATCGAGGACCGTATCGAAAAGGCAAGGACCCTTATCGGCAGACTGACAAGCTTCAGGTCGGGTAATAATATACCGAGGATTGTGCGCACCGTTAGGATGGCGTTTGCTGGGACAAATATCAGTTTGTCTCAGGCGGATATCACGCGGAAACTAACGAAGCGCATTATTAGACGACCTGAAGCAAAAGATCGCTGCTTGGGAGAAGCGGATTCGACGATTTACCGAGAGATTAAGGCAGTTTAACCAGAATCGTCTCTTCCAGAGTGATCAGAAGAGGCTCTATAAATCATTGGAGCGACCATACGTATGTGGAGCGGGCCCAGGAGGGTCCAGCGAGGGCCCTTGGATGGAAGTTGTGGCGAGCTAGGGTGCGAGTGTTACGCCTATGGACCCCATCACCATAACGCCGGAAAACGTGGCTGAGGCGGTCCGTAGGGCCCCGAAATGGAAAAATCCGGGGCTCGACGGGCTGCATCATTACTGGCTGAAGGGGTTCATAGTGTGTCACGCTGTGTTCGCCCGACAGTTTCAAGAGGCTCTCGAACAGAAGTCGCTCTCGAGCCTCTTCACTATTGGGATCACTCACTTGGTTCCTATAGGTCAGTATACCACAAACCCGAGCAAATACCGCCCCATCACGTATCTACTCACCATACATAAGACACTGACATCCATTTTGAGCGCGAGAATCACTCGTCACCTGGAGCTAAACCAGGTGATGTCACGCGCTCAAAATGGATGTCGGGGCGGTAGTCGTGGAACCAAGAAACCACTCCTCATTGACGCGGTCATAGTCAAAGTGGTGAAACGTAACCGTCGGAACTTCTCTGCCGCCTGGATAGACTACAGAAAGGCGTTCGACTAGGTGCCCCATACATGACTAAAATGGGTCCTCGAGCTGTACAAGATTAACTGTGCAGTTAGAGGTTTCCTCGAGCAGTGTATGGGGCATTGGAGTACGATCTTTTGTCATCTGGCCGAGCGGATGATGGCTGCGGAAAATCACATAAGGATAAGAAGGGGTATCTTCCAGAGCGATTGTCTGAGTCCAATCAGGTTCTGCCTCTCTCTGAACCCTCTCAGTACCTTACTGGAGGGCTCCGGAAGGGGATTTCAGCTACGGAAATAAGAGACAAAAGTGACCCACTTTTTCTATATGGAAGACCTCAAGTTAGTCGCTCCCATCTTATGGAATTTCTAAACATCACTTGTGAATTTAGCAATTCCATTGGAATGGAGCTGGGGATGGATAAGTGTGCGGTCCTCCATGTTGTAAGGGGAAGGGTTGCTAACTCTGAGGCCAAAGACTTGTCTATGCCCGTCAACTTAAGGACCCTTTCCGAGGCGGTACTTAGGTATATCACAGAACATCGGTATCGATGAGGCTGGTATGTAATAGTCAGTTTGCGACGTGTTTTATGCACGCTTGATCAAAGTGCTTAACAGGCTTTTGTCCGGTCTGAATAAGACACATGCATATAACTGCTGGGTCATGCCTGTCCTCATGTATACCTTTGGCATACTCAGGTGGGCTCAGACCGAACTTAACGCCTTGCATAGAAAAGTCCGCACTACCATGACGTCCCATGGATGCATCATCCGAGATCGTCGGTAATGAGGCTGTACTTGCTGCGAAAGCATGGTGCGCGTGGTTTTCTGAGCGCGCTCACCATGCATAATCGCGAAGTGTGCAGCCTCCGTCATTACTTCCTGGCAAGATCGGATGATCCATTCTATAATAACGTCATTTCTAGTGATCAAGGGCTTACGCCTCTATCCTTAGCCAACGAGCAATTGCAGGACCCAGTAGTGCTTAGCATTTCCGACCGGGAGACCGTATGGAAGGAGAACGAGCTCCACTGGAGGTACTACAGGGCTCTACATGAGCCCTTCGTGGATACAGTCTCCTCCCTCAACTGGCTTCGTTTCCGTGACCTCTTCGGGAAACCGAGAGTTTTGTCTGTGCAATACAGGATCAGGTTATTAAGACCAACAACTATCTGAGATAAGTCCTAAAGAATGGCACCGTCGACGTCTGTCGAGCTTGTCGCCATCCCGGGGAATCACTTAGACATGTCATCTCCGGTTGTTCGGTGCTTTCTAACTCTGAGTACTTGCACAGGCACAACCTAGTAGCCAGAATTCTACACCAGGAGCTCGCTCTGAAATACGTTCTCGTGGGCCGGAAATTACCGTATTATAAGTTCTTGCCGGAAGCCTTGCTCGAAAATGACCGCGCCAGGCTCTACTGGGACCGGGTCGTCATCACAGACAGACAGAGACTATTCGCGAATAAGCCTAATTAGTGCTGATGGACCGGGCACAGTCAAGGATATTTTTGGTCGAAATTACCATTCCATATGACGAGAATATCGTGAAATCTGTAACAGATAAGCGCACAAAGTATCTGGACACGGCTCACGAAGTGACTGACATGTGGGGAGGTCGGCACGCCGAAATTATTCCTGTAGTCGTCACTGCGAATGTGCTAATCCCAGTCAGCCTCTCGGGTCATCTGAGGCGACTGGAACTCTGTGACGGACCCCTCCGGGCTCAAATGCAGAAGGCAGTGTTCCTCGATACCGCCCGCATCGTTCGTCGGTTTCTTTCCCTTTCCTCCTAACCCTCGGCCGTTTGGTCTCCCCTGCCGAGGGCTTCTATCTGGTTGGATCTTTATTTATTTACGTATTTTTTGTATTTGTATTTATCTTTTAATTTTAATTTATAATTATATATTTATAGAACCCAATCAGATGAGAAAACTATACAGATATCCCAATAAAAAATCAAATAGAATTGGTTTACAGTCATTAGAGGCTGGAGTCTCCATTTAAGCAAATAATGCCTGTAGCAGGTGAATCCGCTCTTCAACATCAATATCTATACATTCAAATAATACTAGTTTTTACGGAATTTATCGCGTATATTTAACTTTTTAAATATCCGACGTTTCGAACCCTTTACAGCACTCATTGTCACGGGCGGGACTGAGATGTTCAACGTCCAGATGTCATAGTTAACCGCGGTTACCATAGATTAAAATTTAACTTTTAGTAGATTTTCTGTAGATCGGAACAAAAACTAGTATTATTTCAATGTGTAGTGTTCGCGTAAACATAAGAAATCAATATCTATATGTTATATTACATGCTTTTTAAACACGTATTACAGAAAATAACTTACAGACTAAAAGGGAGTATTTACAGTTAATTTTCCTCTGTTTATGTGTCGTCCATTTTACTGGATGTAAAAGCAACTCAGTGTTCTCATAATTAAGTGACTAACCAATGATGAAATAACTTTTAACATTCTTAATATTGTTTCAAATATATATCTAGTTTTTTTTTTTAATTGATTTTATTATAAATTTGAGCTGAACGCCTACTGTATTGATTACTAGCAAACTTAGTTTTAGTTTTGGGTACTGTAGCCACATTTTTTTTCTTTTTCTTTTTTTACTTGCATCGTAGGGTATATTTTTATGTTTATTTAGTGTGATCTGTTATGTTCGAGGAGGACTCACTGGCCCATGCCGCAAAAGAGAAAGCCGATCTGCTATGCTCTTTCTTTGCATCCAACTCGACTCTCGATGACGGGGAGAGTACGCCGCCGACAATTCCGCGGTATGAGTGCTCCATTCCGGAGGTGCGATTCACACAGCGCTCGGTACGCAAAGCACTCGTCTCCCTGGACATCCACAAGTAGGCCTGACGGGATCCCCCCCAATTGTGCTGAGGACTTGTGCTCCAGAGTTTGCACCGGTTTTAACGCATCTTTTCCGATACTCCTACTTCGTATGCGTAGTCCCAAAATCATGGAAAACGGCTTTTGTCCACCCGAACCCTTAAAAAAGGCGACCACTCAGACCCATCCAACTACAGGCCTGTCGCAATCACCTCCTTGTTCTCCAAAACAATGGAGTCCATTGTAAACTGCCAGCTCATGAAGTACCTTGAGAATCACCAGCATATTAGTGATCGCCAATACGGTTTTCGGCGTGGTCGATCAGCTGGTGATCTTCTGGTCCACCTAACTCATAGATGGGCGGAGGCAGTAGAGTCCAAGTGGGAGGAATTGGCCGTTAGTTTGAACATTGCGAAGGCTTTCGATCGGTTTTGGCACAAAGAGCTTCTTTTGATGCTGCCTTCCTATGGGCTTCCCGAGAAATTGTGCAATTGGACCACCAGCTTTCTTGCAGATCGGAGCATCAAGGTCGTTGTAGACGGTGCAAACTCCGATTACAAGCATATTAATGCTGGGGTTCCACAAGGCAGCGTGCTATCGCCAACTGTGTTTCTTCTGCATATCAATGATATGTTGCAAACCCGTAACATTCACTGATATGTAGATAACAGCACTAGTGATGCTCTGTACACCGGCCGTGCCAATATTTCTCGGAAAAACGTCTCCGAGTACCGGGACAAACTTTTGTCTGAAGTTGAATCTTTACTAAACAAAGTCCCGGAATAGGAGAGATGAAATCAAATCCAACTTAACCCTCAGAAGAAACAAATTTTTTAAAAAAAAGTTACCCCTACACTGGGAATTTCTCCTGTAATGTGGAAGCAGTTTACAAACATAAATTGCACAAGTACAAGCATCCAGAGCCGGAAAAATTATTCGTAGGCCATACAAATACTTCTACTACGTTCGGGAAACTCCCACCATTGTTCTTGTCTGCTTTTCCTCAGAATCTTAAGATGAAAGTGTATACAACCAGTGCGTCTTGCCAATAATGGCTTACTGAACCGTCGCGTGGTCCTTTACTGCTGGCTGTATGAGGAAACTCAAAGTCGCTCCACGTGCAATTGCTAGAAATTTCTCTACGGGGTAAAATTAGTGACAAGAACGTCCTCCAAAAAAGACTAATAGTAATCATAGCAACATCCAGTACATTAGTAAGCAAAAGACACCCGATGACGAAGAAATAATACTCACTGGCAGCACTGTACATTTTGGCAACGGAAGATAATAACTTCATAAAATCATATATCGTTCCCTAAGATAAATGTCAAATTTATATTAATAACAAATATGTGTAAAGATAAAGATATTGATTTGAAATAACTCATAGACATTCTATTCACACTACGAATAAAGAATTAAATTACATAATACATAACATACACACTCACGCCCGTCACCCATATGCAGAGGTATGCAGAGACCATGGACTTCCATTTGGCATGATCCCGAGGAATAAGGATATAAAGGAAGCGAGAGAGGTATGCCTCTCTCGCTTCCTTTATATCCATAATATATCTTCGCATACACGCTCGTCGATTAAGGGTGCTCCTAATTTGGCCCATTTTCAAAATATTGCCAATTTAATTTATAAACTTTCATCTAGGGCATCCTTTCCCGACTATGCAGTTCAAATCTATCATATAAATTTGCTTTGTCACTCTTTCCTCATTCACTCTTTCTACATGAACAAATCACCGAAGCATTCCTTTCTCAATCCTGGTCACAACACCATCTTGCATACCACATTTTTTTCTTATCATAAAATTTCACACCCTGACATTCAGATTAATCCCTAGCATAATCCTTAATTTTATTCTATTATTATTTATTCTACTTTCGTATTTCTTCTATCACATCCAACTTTCATAACCATACTTTAAAGTAGGGATTAATACAGCACTCATCCACTAGCTTAACCAACTCCCCTTCTATTCTTATTTCACATAACGTTTTACTTGCTTCTCTTTCAAAAACAAACACGTTTTACTTGTGTCCACTTTCATTCCCCTTTATTTTAATGCCAAGTTCATTAATGTAACCATCATTAACAATTCAGCCGCCAAAAACGCAAATATGATTTTATCATCGGCGTACATAAGGCATTTGACGCTTAACTTGCCCATTCTTAACTCACATTCTTCATCTTTCAAAGTTTGCAAACATATGTCCAAAAATAGGTTGAACAGCCACGGGAAGCTACACAGACCTACCTGACACCTTTTTGGATGCCAAACCAGTCAAAGTAGACCCCGTTGATTCTGACACAAGCACTAGAGTCCCTATAAAGAGACCTTAATGCCTGTATTGAACCAGCGCTCAACACAAATGAGTTCAGTGTTTGCCATAACACAGTCCTGTCTACTCTTTCTAAGCCTTTTCCAAGTCCATGAACGCATAAATATCTTTCTGGTTTTTGGCCAAAAACTTCTCCGCAATCATGCGCATGGAAATCTTGATCTGTAAATCCCATTCCCTTTCTAAATCCAGCTTGCACATTCCAAATGTTTCCATCATTTTCTTTCATTACTCTTTCAATTAACACCTTAGCATACAATTTACCCAAAATACTAAGCATGCTGATACCACGGTAGTTATTGCAGGCCTGCTGCGACCTTTTCCCTTTCTATATTGGGAATATAACTGCTTTATACTAGTCTTCCGGTACCCGCATCAATTCCCACCATAAATTAAACATCTTTAAACATCAGCATCTCGAGTGATACTCTATCATATCCAGCTGCTTTACCTACTCTCATGCTTTTCATTGCTTTCGTTATTTCATCTACACTTATCTCCATATCCTTTTCCACATCTTTCGGAATTTCTAATTTAGACAACTCTTCACTCATAAACACGCTTTGAAAATATTCTTTCCATCTCTTTAAATTCGAAACTTTGTCCGTTTTCGTCTCTTATAGCTTCGGCTCTAACAATTCTCAATTTATATCTTTATATAATTAAATCCAGTTATGATCTCTAAATGGTTTTTTTAAAGACATTTCGTGAAGGTAGGTATAACAGCACCCCTGCCCTATTAAAGGGGCGCCGGGAACTCGGGGCTATTTCTTTTATTTCATGCCTCATGGTGTGAACTATGTGTGGTGGTAGATTTTAGGCCTCTACCATAACGCAAAGAGCCGAGTCTATTTTTATGGCTTTGTCGCTCGTTTAACACTACCCGGGGGACACGTGTAGGGTGGGCTTATGGTTAGGTGGTCGAAGCCGTTAGGAAGAAGAACGGAGACGAGCGACTCATCCCACGTTAAATCTGCTTGCGGGGTCCCAGTTCTTTTGACATCTTTAAGGTTAATTTTACCCCTTTTGAATTCAGTAAACCACCTAAAAATTGTTGCGCGTGATGGAGCTGAGTAGATTGTAACCGTTGCAAACTTAATTGTTCGGTTAAACTAAATTTAAAATCGTAATAGATCATAGCTCGCTAATGTTCACGGTTAAGATCCATCGTTATAAATGAAAATCACGGGAAGCGTTGCAGGAAAATTAATAGAACTTTTTTTTTAAATATTGAACAATGGCATATGAGGTTCTATTTTTAAATAAATTTGTTTTTTAGAAACGTAACATAGGTGCGTTGCATTTTTAAATTTCGAGCATCTCAAAACTTAATGATTGACCTACGTATATGCTTTCAATGTCTATCACCCCGCCATAGGCGGTCAAAGTGTAAGGCCGAAAAATGTAGGTGTAGATGGATGTAATTTGAGGCATTATAGTCTTCTACACAGATACCCTAATAAGTGAGTATTGCTGCAAGAGAGCGATATGGGTAAAGAGGCACATTATATGACATAACATCACATGACTTTGAATACAGTTAATGCACTGGCATGTGTATATTTGAAATTTATACCAGTTTAGTTGCATGAACCTAAAGGAAATGTTAAAACCACAGGATATTAGTATGCAAACTATTAAGGCACTTAATCTCTCATAGCAATCGGTGAAGCGAGAATTATTAAAACGGTTCTCTCATCTCTCATTTCTCATTTCATCACCCACAGAGGACAATTTGTTTTGTGAGAGGTCCAGACCTACCATATTAATTGGTCAGGACAACTGGCACCTTATAGTTACACGTGAAATAATTTCAAGAGGTAATAACCTACCCGTGGCATCACGTAGAGAAAGCGTGCCATATTGCCACTTCCGCATAAAAGTTGTATCTTCCTCATTTTGCGGTGGCACATCCGCAGGAAAAGAAAATAAAATTTGTTTTCGACGTGGGACTCAGGTAAGATGAACGATGTCTTATTGATACACTGTTAACCAAACCTGATCTGTTGAAGTCGTTATTCGATGTACTGTTACAATTCAAAGTAGGAAGCGTAGCAGAGAGGGCTGATATTCAAAAGATGTTCCTTCAAGTGAAAATTCGCGAGAAAGATAGAGACACTCTGCGATTTCTGTAGCGGAAGCTGTGATGTGCCACCGGAAGAGTATAGAATGACGTCACTTATTGTAAGAGTGGCGTAGCGGTGCACCGCTATTTATCCTGAAAACAAAAATGCGCAAGATCTCGCACATCGCTATCCGGAAGTGGCTTCCGCAACGGAACGCAATTTTTATATGAACGACTATCTACGAGGGTGGATTGAAAAGTACTCGGCCTAACTAAGATAATAAACACATACTAAATCAGTTATATTTTTATTTTTCTACATAATCACCATCAAGTTCAATACACTTTTGCCACCTCCCCTTCCAAGCATTTAGACCGTTGAAAAAATATGATTCTTCCTTAGAGTCAAAATATGCGTCTACAGCTGCTTTGACCTCGTCGTTTGTCGAAAATCTTTGACCTCCCAAGTGCTTTTTTAGGTTAGGGAACAGAAAGAAGTCTGATAGTGCCAGATCAGGTGAATACGGCGAATGCGGTAACAGTTCAAAGCCACAGTTGTGAATTTCAGCCATTGACTGTACTGACGTGTGAACACGGGCGTTATCTTGATGAAACAGGACTTTTCTTCTGAGCATTCCTCGACGTTTTTCTTTTATTTCCTCTCATAAACGACGTAGTAAGGTGCAGTAGTAATCAGAGTTTATAATCTGACCCCTTTCAAGATAATCAATCATAATCACACCTTTCGAGTCCCAGAATACTGAAGCCATAACCTTATTTGCCGACAAAATCGACTTAGCCTTTTTAGGGGTGGTGAACCAGGTCTTCTCCACTGTTTTGATTGTTGTTTTGTTTCCGGTGTACAGTAATGAACCCATGTTTCGTCCATAGTAACAAAACGATTCAAAAAATCATCTGCATCGGCTTCAAATAACTCCAAACAGTCGCGTGAAATAGTCAATCGCGTCCTTTTTTGTTCAACTGAAAGCAGTCGCGGAACCCACCTCGCAGACACCTTGTGGAAACCCAACTCGTTGACAATGATGTTTTGAGTTCGTTCATAAGAGATGCCTATAATCTCGGCTATCTCTCTAATTTTTAATCTGCGGTCTCCCATTATTAAATCAAGTACTTTTTTAATATTTTCGTCAGTAGTTGACGTCGAAGGCCTTCCAGAGCGGGGTTCATCTTTCACACTCTCTCTACCACGCTTAAATTCTGCTATCCATTTTTTGACGGATGAATATGACAGAGCACAATCGCCTAATATACTGACCATGTCATCATGGATGGCTTTTGATGATAGCCCCTTCTTATGGAGGTACTTAATGACGGCATGCTGCTCGATTTGCTCCATTCGCGGAAATTATGTCCGATTACTTTGTTAATAAATTTATAAAATCACAACTGATTATCGCACACGTTTCGAACTTCACACAATGAACTAGTCTGAACTGAACTAAATAATGTGGGTAGATTTGATTTTTAGAATTGAATGGATCTGTGTTAGGCCGAGTACTTTTCAATCCACCCTCGTACAGGCATTTCCGGACATGACAACGGCTGAAAAGATAGTAAATGGTATGTAGAAATTACATAAGCATGCTTCTTTCCTACTAAGAGGATGGCGTAGTAACCGACCCGAAATTTTAAGTAACATTTTACTTAAAATTTCGGTAGATAAAAATACGAGCAATAGCTCCTCATTAAGTAACAGGAGCATGCTGAGCGTACATTCGGTTTGATTTGGAATATCAAATGAAATACGTTACGTTTCTCCATGAGCTTGCGTAATACGCCTGCGGAAGTAGTTGAAGGCTTAAAACGGTCTACGAAAAGGGAGATAGTGAGTGATGTGATATTAGTTTTCAACCCGTTAGGTCTCGCATCACCGATAACTGCGTAACGGAAGTTGCTGATCCAGCAAGCATGGTGATCAGGTATCTCAAGGGACGATCAAGTTCCACTCGAATTGGACTGTTATGGTGTACATGGTTAACGGAAATTCTAGAGTTAGTTTTAATACACTTAGAAGTGCCTAAATATGTTGCTGAAGGTATCAGCAAATGGATGCCCCAGCATACTTTGCCTTTGCCACTGTATTTTGCCACCAAAGACGGGAACAATGCATCGTGAAGGTTAAACATTTCGCCGCTAAGGTGTCAGTAGCACCGTTAAAACCAATTTCAATTCCAAGGCATGATTTGCAAGTAACTCTTACGGGTAACCGGCTAGCCGCATTGGCTGAGAAGGAGAGATGCTACGAAATATCCGAAAAAATACGTAAGTAGTATTTTAAAATCATTCGTTGCTTATCAACTGGCTGAGATCGAAGTACACAGTAAGAAATATTAATGGTGATGGGTACCGACGTCACAAAATTTACAGATGATACCACTAGAAGCTTTCCTCCACCTTCAATGAAAATCATCGCTGATTTCAAGGATCTGATATCCTCAGGCTTATTCCTGCTTTATGGCCCACGCAAGTGGACATAAAAGAATGATTAGAAATATGTCAATAAGAATCACCAAAAAGCATAAATACGCTAAAAAGAAGATAGTCGTTGAACTTAACCGACTACGAACGATTTAGTAATTTTAGAAGGTTCCGCAGGGCAACTATATGCACACTTCAAGCCTTAGAAAAAATTAAATGTTTAATTTTAATGGATTAGGAATGTCAGTTAAAGGATTCGACAATTAGTTGGAAATAAAGCTTTTAAGAAAGGAAGAATTTGTTATTTGGAAGTTTAATCAAAACGAATGTTTTCACTCTGAAATAAGCTCTTTAAAAACAGGTAGAAACATCGAAAGAAGTTCACGTTTAAGTAAATTAACCGTGGAGCTAGGAGAAGATAACCTCCTCAGATTAATAGCATTATGTGAATAAAACAGTACTGGGGTGTTTTATTCACATGTCTGACTACCAGAGAAATACATCTCGAATTAGCTGCGTCATCGTCACCAGCATCAATGATAATGGTATTAAGGCGATTTATTGCTAGAAAAATACCGTCCGTTTTGTATACAGCGATGACGGTACGAATTTCAGAGGTGCAGATAAAAAGTTAACATAATCATATGAAGAGTGCTATAATAGTATGAAAAATGAATCATAGAAAAAATACATTACTTGGAAATTTATAACACCAGGAGCATCGCACATGGATCCCCCATGTGCGGTGCTCCTGGGAAAGGTTGATAAGACCAATTAAAAATGCGTGATTGCCACGCTCAAAGAAAGGAGTCCACGGGAGGAAATTTTGCGCACGTTAGAGTTAATTTGAGTCCACTAGTTACGGTAAATATCAATATACGTGAAAGGGGTTTAGTAACCAATTATTTTCTTTTCGGGCGTTCATGTGGATATCGTCCACTTGGATTATTTATGGAGCGACATTTAACGGGTCAAACTAGCTGGAAAACTGTTCAGAAATTAGACGATCGTTTTTGGACCAGATAGTTAAAGCAGTACATGTCAGCCTTGATACTCGAACGGGCGATAATAAGGTTTATTGAGCCAAAAGTGGGCGAAATCGTCTTAATAATTTCAATCGTTATCACGTAACACAAGGCCGTAAGGGAGAATTCATTGGAAATTTTCCAGAAAAGATGGTCACACTAGAGTTGTTGACGTCATCACTAATACACGCATCCTAAGAAGACCTACAACCCGATTTTAGTGCTGGTATCCGCGACGCCTCCCAAATGATGTTGCTAACGCACAAGGGAGAGTTTGTTGGTTACGCGAGATCATGTCTCAAAAAAACAATTTGTAAAATTTTTGTGTAGCCGATTTTGACGGAACTTTCACTGGTAGACAGCTGATGTTATAAGAAGTAACTTTGGCTAGGTTTATTTTAGAAAAATAATCAAGATCCTGTCAAAAATATAAAATCCATGAAATCTATCATAATAAATTGTACGAGGAAGAAGTCGTGGCGAAAAAATAGTTAAAAATATTTTTATTTGTTCGATATGATTTTTGTGTCAGAAAAAATACTCCGGTCGACCTTTATTTCTTCTACTTTTGTTTTTTTGGGATTTGTCGACGTTCAATTACAAACTGTTTAGTTGACGACGATAATAGTGGTAGCATCAAGAACAATTTCATAAATTACTAATACAACTAGGGACACAAAATATTTGGGTTATCAGGCTTAATTACAAAGCATTTGTGCATAAATATCGTTAGTGGGAGTTCGTGAATAATTTTATTACATCTGGTTCTATTTAATAGGTCGTTTAAACGCACGTATGTTAATTGCCTTCAAAAGCATTAATAATTTGAGCATCAGACTTCATACAATATTAAATATTTTAATTATATGCTTAAGGGATTAAAAAATTATACTTTTAAAGCAGTTATTTCAAGTTCCACTTTAAAAATGCAGAACAATTAACGTAGGCAGCCTCACATCACGCTTTTGGAATAGAATTGCAATCGCATTATACTTCATATAATATTAAATGTTTTAACTATACGCTTAAGCAATTAAAACATTATACTTTAAAAGCAGGTATTTTAAGTTATGCTTTAAAATGCAGAACAATCGACGTAGGCGTACTCATATTACGCTTTTGGAAATAATTGCAGTCGAATCGTTTATTTTGTTCAATTGTTGGTTATTATTGTACACGGTCAATTGAATGATTGGGATTTTTGTGTACAGTACGTAAGTAAAAAAATTGTGCTGAGAAAATAACGCCCGGTTGATATATGTGTAAAAGGTTCATTTTGTCGAAGAAACTATCCCTAATCTTTTTCAAGTTATAACTTTAAATTTGGCATGGCGGCCATTTTGTTTTCCGTCTTTGTAGCCATGGTTACATTGCAGCCCTATCACTAGATCTACTATACGCCATTATAATATTGCATTGTAATATGAGACGTTCGTCATATTAGATTTAGAATGGCGTCTCTTTACTTATTATACTTCCTATATCAACCCCTTTCTTTAAATACCTATAGCGTACTATTATATGGAACTTACTTATGGTACTTACTATGGAAATTATAAATCGCTATTTTGTGACATCCGCCATATTGGAAATTTGAATGACTTCACTTTTTATTGTGTTTTGCTCATCAAACCCTTTCATTTGATACACGGGGCTACACTGAGGTTACTATGGAAATTATAAATCACTATTTTGTGATGATCGCCATAATGGATATGGAATAACTTCACTTTACGAGGGCGGCACCGAAAATATCGGGAATCAAGGAAGTGACACAACATTACTATTTAAAAATATATTTATTGCTTTTCGAAGTATTTTCCGTGAAATTTGACACATTTTTCCATACGATGGAGCCAATCATTGAAGCAACCATTCCATTCGGAAGTTGGGGTCTCCAAATTGGCCGTTTTGTAGGCGTCCACAGCTTCCTCAGGTGATGAAAATCTCTGTCCACGCAATTTATTCTTTATTTGAGGGAAAGTATAGAAATCATTATGGCTTAGGTTGGGGCTGTACGGCGGATGGTCTAATAATTCTATGTTTTCTTGCTCTAAATACTCTTTTTGTTCTATGTGCGGTGTGAGAACTCGCATTGTCCAGATGGTGGATGATGCGGCGATTGCAGTTCTCTTTACGGAGTTCAGAAACTACCTGTGGCAAACAAATGCTAGCATACCATTCTGCATTATCCGTTCTTTGTCCCTCAAGAGGAATAGTCGTAACATGGCCGGTTTTGGAGACAAACGTGGCCACCATTTTTTTTTGCAACACTCCGTGAACGAACAATTTTTGTTAGCTTTAACTCATTTTCGAACACCCAAACTCGTGACTGGTTTTTTGTTTCGGGTTTGTACGCGTATATCCAATATTCGTCACCTGATACAATGTTGTATACAGCTTTTGAGGATCCTGCGTGGAATCTTTCGAGAGTTCTGACGCACCAAGTAACGCGAGCCGCTTTTTGCTCTTCATAGAGCGAATGCGGTATCCATCGGGAAAACAACTTTTTTAAACCTAATTGTTCATGCAGGATTATTTGTATTTGACTCATGCCAATGTCTAAAGTTGCTTGAATTTCGCGGTATGTCACATGCACTCAATCAGCTTATGCACAGCATCAACGTTTTCTTGGGTGACTGTAGTATTTGGACGACCTTGACGGGATCATCACTGAGCTTGACACGTCCACGTTGAAATTCAGTAAACCAGCGATAAATTGTGGTTTTGAATGGGGCTTCATCACCAAATGCAAAAATCATCCGGTCAACACAATGTTTTTGTGTTAAACCACTTCGAAAGTCATAATAAATCATCGCTCTTGAATTTTCTCGAGTCAATTCCATTTTCTCAACGACTAAACAAGTTTGACAAAACCTTGTGACAAGACCGAGAATCTTTTTTTTAAATAAATGAATGGTATTCGATTTTTAAAACCAAGGAGTTTTCAATTAAAAGGATTTTAATATGACAGGAACAGTGGAAATATTACATTCCCGATACTTTTAGTGCAGCCTAGTAGTTGTTGTGTTTCATTTAGGGTCACGTTTTATAACATATACCCATATCATAGGGGTTGCTGTGGAAATGATAAACCACTAGTTTGTAACGTTCGCCATATTTAAATATAAAAGGTGGCATTTATGTAGTCGTGCATTGTCTTAACAACAAAACGTACGTGGCAAATTTCACTCCGATAGCTTCAGTCAAAGTGGGTGAAATATTGATTGTGAAATTCCAGTACATACATACAACTCAAGTTAAATAAAAGATGATAATTCCTTATATTTACGCGAACACTACAGATTGATTAAAACTACTTTCACGGATTTTATCGCGTTTAATTTGAATTTTAATTATTTTTATTTTTAATTCCCGACGTTTTGGGTGCTTTCCGCACATGGTAATGGGGGACTGAGGTGACTGACGTCCCGATGTCATTGTTAAACCCGGAGTACCTTCAGCTTTTTTAATTATTGTTTATGGTCCGATCTATGCAAAATGAACTGACTATGTCTTGAGGTCTTGCAGTCGTATGCTTGAGTTTGGTTTTAATTTTATTGATTATAGCGTCCCAAGCATGTGGAGTACCCAGCCTCCTTTTCTATTGAAATTAGGATGTTTTTTAATTTCAATAACCTCACGTATCATCCTTGGTAGAAATCGGTGTTCTTCCGCGAGGATTTGTAGTCTATCAAATCTGATGTAATGGTTGGGGCCGTGTAGGATATGATCACACACTGCAGACTTCCCGGGACGTTGATGCTTCGCATCAGCTATATGTTCTTTAATAATAAAAATAATTAAAATTCAAATTAAACGCGATAAAATCCGTAAAAGTAGTTTTAATCAATTAAATAAAAGATTTTAAATTAATAAAAAGGATTTATACGTAACACTTTTACATTTACAATTCGTGCAAATAGGCAATCCTAGGCACAAATTGTAAAGGTTCGTAGGAAAGGAATCGTTCCAAAATATTATTGCAATCATGAAAAAATATTTTACGAGACTTGGGTCAAATTACCTAATAATTCACGATTGACACATGCCTATTGCCCGGGCTGTTGAAATGACATCCTAAATATTGATCACGATTGATTTAAAGTTGTACCTCGTTTCGCTTACCATAGCATCTATATAATATGATTGTGTTCTAAAAAACTACAGGAGTTGTAACGTCCCAACTGATTTTTGCCAATGACTTTACCTGTATAGATAGGGTTGCCAGGTCTTAAGACCAAAAAACTGGACAGACCAACGAGCTTAGCCGGACATTTGGTTTAAAAGGCAGGACACCATTAATTTTTTATTCTTAGTATAACATGATATTTTTTTAAAGTTTACTAATGCTTTTTATTATTTACCATAAAATATTCTCAAATTCTAGTGAAATAACAATAAAATTGAATAAATCAGGCTTCTTTAATCAATTAATCATTCAATATTCATTAAAATATTAATTTATATAATTGCAATATTATGTATGTAAGTACATGAAAAAGAGAATTTCTTTTATATGTAGAATACGCTCACCACAAATTGTGGCGTAACTTAATGAAATGTAAGTCGATTTATTACTTATATCTCTAGATTACACTGGTGATATTAGTTTTAGCGCATCTAACTGAGAAATTAATAATCAAACGGCAATCTCATTATAACCTAAAACTTACATGTGCGACTGTCTAGTAGTTATAATAGTGCTGTGTTAATAATAAAAAGTAAAAAAACTTGTAGGTTCTTCAAAATATTAAATACTATGTGGATTCTGCGGAACTAATAACAGAATATTTTTAGTAGTTCCGAAGAAAACAGTTCACAAATAAACAGACTGCGGTGATGTATATGTAGGTATTGATTCTTAATTGTATTATTTAACATCATAGCGGTTAGATTTACATAAAGTGTTTAGCCAATTAATTATAGTAAATTGGTATCTTTTTTAATGAGTTATGTCACGTTAAAATGGCCCAAAAACGATTGCCTCCTTTAAAAAGACACCGTCTAATTTGGCCGGACAAGCAACCAAAAAGCCCGTATGTGTCCGGCTTTATCCGGATGCCTGGCTACGCTATGTATAGAGCATATTGTCAATGATTCTATACTTGTCAGCTTCAGTTGAACAGCACTTAAGGTGATCCCTCGTAAATTTGGTGGTTTTTCTATTTAACATGTTTTTTTTAAGTTTTATAGATTACAATCCTAAATGTTGGTATATGATTTTGACTATATGACCTAGGATTACATAAAAATAAAACATGAACATGTAATTTTCTCGATAGAAGAACTTTGCAAAGTAGGCTCCAATTATTTACATTTCTCGATGACACCACAATATTCGTACGAATAATTTCATGGAATTATTTTTAAGGCATAGTAAATAATCATATCTAAGTTCTCATAAACCAGTTTTTTAATCCATAACGAAGTTTTGTTATAATAAATAAAAATGCTGTTTAGCGCTTACTTAGTTTTTTTCCCAGCGCTTGCTCGGTATGGCTATCCCATAATTTGCGTACTATGAAGTCATTGCATCACTTTCATTTTGAGACTCCCGCAGTCGTCCGTTAGCTTCACCGATAAAGAAATAAGCTACGCCCCCAAAACTTCGATTCATTTTCAAGGAATCCTCTTAAGCAGCGCGTAGCAGCATTGAAGTGTAGTATAATAACGCATACCACATTCCTAATTACTACTATTCTTATGTACTGTAGTACATCGAGCATGTTTGCCGACACCAGCGTGCCCGATTACTTCACGGTTATTAGATCTTAGGTTGCAGCTTTTTAGTTCCGCATCCGCGATTTTAAGATTTTTAGCGGTTATAAGATCCTTAGCGTGAATCCAAAGTGCGAGCCTAGCGTGGTTGCGGCAATGGGCGCGAAGTATCAAACATATGAAACCGCCGTATGCATCCATAGTGTAGTGACCAAATCGGGCGCCTTGCGCAACGGGCATGAGCGAGATAACAAGCGAAGTTTTTAAACGTTCATATACGCGCGTTATGGGCCCACTAAGGGTCAGCAAGGAACCAAATACGCGGATGGCGGGGTTATCAAACCAGTTCGGTCTTGTCGCTCGGCGTAAGCGGTCTTCAACTTGTTTTTGATGAATGATGATTTTAGGTGATATTTTACTCAGGATAAAATTAAAAGTTGACATTCTTCATGCAAAGTAAAAACATCACTATTTATTTCTCTGCTTTTATTTATTTTGTGCACACCCTCTCTTATGTTCAACATCTCCCTCATGTCATCAATCTTCACCCATAGTTTGCAACACCTGAAATACGGCTTAAGCACTCCAACAGCTCGCTCGTCACTGTGACCATTGCACGGTCCTGCCGTCGCTCCTGTAAAAGGCTCTAGACACCGCGCATTCACTGCGGACGCACACTTAGAGTAGAGTGCCCTAAGAATCCTATCCTATCCGTGTCGTGTGCGCGACGTCCATCGCGACAGTAACTGTAAATTAATATTACGAAACCCCTTTTCGAGGCAATTTTAAAATTCCACGTTTGTCGCCGCCTCGGTCCTGAAGTCGAAGCAGAAGTCTAAGTAAAACTATTTAATAAACCTTTTTAGTTTCAGTTGTTCAATGAAATTATTTTACATATCTGAAGATTTTAATATCTTTATTTCAAAGACTTTACTTTCATATTATTACATATGTTACATGTGATTATTATTGAAATTCATTATTTACTTTTACTACTGGTTCTAAAAAACTTCTATCCTGGAAAAAACCAGCATGAAACCCAGCGGCACTTTTTTTTCAAAGTAAATTATGCAATAATTTACAAACTACATTTCCAGGGGTAATTATACAAATTCATTGTGTTTTTCATACACAGGCCAAAATTTCTACAGAGGAATAAAACAGTATAAGTATATCACTGTAATAGACAGCGGGCAGGCGGGCCATATTATATATGGAATTTCAAGCCCCACCACATATATTATAATGTTTATACTTTCATATAATACTTTATACTTGTATAGCCCAAACTTTATATGCTCCCCAGCAAGCTTCAAATAATATACGAAAAATTTACCACCTCCGCTTTAGTTCAAACTTTGAGATCCCAAATAATAAATAATTACATAAAAAAGTAAGATTGTAAGAATCCACTATACCAAATCATTACTTAGATTTTGTAAAAGGTAACAGAAGGAAATAAATTAGTGAATGTGCGGCAGCGACTTTCTATTAGAATAAAAAAAAAACAGACGTAAATGGATGGAGATGCAGATTACATATACAAATTACAAATGGATAAACATTTAGACCCGGTAGAATTACTTATGAGAAAAAATACTGTTCGCTCGGGACTTGTTGCCAAACACAGCTTAGGCAACTCTACCGAGTCTTAAATGAGATAGTATACAAATATGTTCTATTAAGTTAATAAAGTAAGTTAAGAAATCTTAGATCCTCCTAAATATTCCTTAGGAAGAGAATTAAAATATTTCAAACGAACCCAAAACTAGTTAAAAATCTGTCCACGTACGTTCCAAAAGTAAAGGGGTCGGCATATGAATGGCGCTTTCAAGTTTATTCTGGTTTCGCCTCCTTTGGATAGCCATCCATTTGAAATGAATTTCGGCACTAGAATACTATATTTCACTAAACCAGTGATCTATGAAGACAAATATTTGGAATATTAAACATTATTTAAAATTTTCATAAAATAATAAGTAAAATTGTTATAACAAATAAACGATATACTCCTATTTGACGTCGCCGTGGTGCACTAGGTTAGCAATGAGTTGCAGCGGTGGAAGCCGCGGGTTCGAATCCCGCACGGAACGTGTTTTCGCATAGCTTAGTAATAATTTTTCCGGATCTTGATATGTTTGTCCTTTTAAAATTTATGTATATAAAGTGCCCGCACGATATAGGACGGAATGCTAGTGTAGTGTAGGTAGTAGTGAGGTACGGTTTTTTTTTTCAAAAAAAATTAAATCATTTTACGTGTTTAGTACGTCTAATAATAATAATGTCCTCCAGACCGAATTATGGCCACGGTGGCCTGCTTCAAATGAGGCTAGCCATCGGCGCAGGACAGGATTATTGCATCGCCATAGATGAATAAAGGTTAGAAAATTATAATTTTCTGAAGTGATAATAATATTGTGTTGAACGCTCCATTTATTAACTGATGTCTTAGATGTTTCATAAATTATAAGTAACTCATCTATGATATTTAGAAGATAACGGGTTGGAAAAAAAAGATCAACTCAAAATCGGAGAATTTTTTTTTAAATCTCACCCGAGAAAGTTTCCTGTTGGTTCTTTCCAGGACAGAGGTTTATATCTGAACTAGCAGTAAGTAAAAATAACTTTCAATAAGAATCACATGTAATACATATTGAATAAAAAAATATTCTATTCTTTTCCATGTAAAATAATTACAATATATCCACGAAAGCTTCATAATTTGAATTTACTATAACTAGGTATCTAAAGTAAAGTGATTTTAGGAAAATAATAAGTGACAATGATAATATTCATCAGCTTTTTCACGAACAGTTCTAGCATTCGTATTAGTGGAGGCGAGCATGGGCGACATAGCAATCCGAGAATAATATGGCGAGATTTCTCCTTCTTGATTAAAATCTTCTTACTAATATAGATTTTATAGATATTTTATATAATACTATTTAATTGAACTTGAAATACAAACAGAAAAAAATCTTACATGAAAAAGCAATAAAGTTAGGTGATAAAACTAGTGAGGGTGACGTCCTGATTTCCTTGCTAGGCTATACAAAAGCTTTTACATGGTACTTTAGTACGTATAGAGATATACAGTTGTGAGTTGAATATTAAAAGCTTCTGAAACTGATAGGAACCCCGCCATTTTAATATTAAGGTGTGCTTTTCGGTCATTTTTCCATACTAACGTAGGAGGGTGATTACTCTTTTTTGAAGATATTATACGTCCAAAAGTAAGCGTTATATCAACTTGTATCGTCGCTATCAATACTTGTACGTAAGCAGAATAATAAAAATGTTGATTTTAGAATTAGAGGTCTGGAAACACACGTAGTAAAACTCTAATTTAAACGCAACGAGCGTAAAAGTAAAAGGGTGTAAACATTCCATAGCGCAATGGCTAAGCGTTAAGTTATGGCCTATTGTCAGCACCTTGCTACTTCAGCTTACTAATCCGCTAGATTGTCAGTGACGCTTGTCTTCTATGGATATCCTCGATGCGGATTTTACCAAGAAAAAATATCCCGAGCATATTATTTTCCTTCGCTTGCTGAGTGACTTTAGCTTATATATGTAATAAGGCCAGCATTGTATGACCACGTCTCAGATCCGTTTACTATCACTATCAACACGCATTGGTTGTACACTTTTGTGTTAAGGTTAATCGGACACGAAGATTTACCGCGGAGCGTAGCCCATCTGAGTTCGATTCGTAGTCGTAGTTAACCTCTCGGTCAAAATTGGACACCTAATCGAATATTTTCTCCCAGACACACATGATTGTTAACAGTTTCGAGCTTCCCAACGACTACAGGTATAGGTGTAACATGGACGTTGTTAATATTTCTGTCCTCTCTACGCTCATCTTGAGACCTACTCTATTTATTTATTTACTTATATAAAACACAAAAACATCAAGACATGAACAGTGCTAACGTAACAAGTGCAAAGTTAAGAACTGGATGGTATTTCCAAACATAATATATATATATATATATATATATATATATATATATATATATATATATATATATATATATATATAGAGAGAGAGAGAGAGAAAGAGAGAGAGAGAGAGAGAGAGAGAGAGAGATAAAATAACAGTAACGAGGTACGTTGAGAACTATTTAGAACTTCAAACTTAATAAAACACTGTACACTTACATTTGGCTTACTTACAAAGTATATTATCTAAAATAGATTTTTTTTAAATCCTTTATTTTGTTATTGATTATGTCAAAAGTTCTACTATTAATAATCAATAAATCATTATAGAGACGATACATTTTCACGGAGGATTATGATAGGTAATATTATAATTGCGAGATTCTAGTAAAATCTTTGAACAGTGTAAAGGTTCTCTGCAATTTAATCATATAGGCTATAATATCCTTGGAAAAATAAAATCAAGTGATTTATTAACCATCAATTTATCAATAGTTAATATTTCAATGATTATAAAAGTAGTCAATGCTTTAAGCAAATTAATATATTTTTTACTAAAATACTGAAGTTCTTGTGAAGATACACTTGCAGAGTTTTTTACTCTCTACTGCATTTTGATACTCAATCGAAGATAAACATCTCTGGGCTACAGCATCACAACGTGCAGACATGTGCTCGTTTTTAACCCTTATTCTATAAAAAAAAGAGTACGCTTAAACAGAATACGAGGCTCAGTGTGACTCATTTTAATTTTTTACCCTTCTTCTCACAAGATATCTTCGCACTAAAGACTTGTTTAAGCGATAGTGTTTTTTTTATAGAATAAAGTGACAAACGACGCACACAGTACACGTGATAGTAAGTGGTTGCTGTGGCACATAGACATCGACATATATCCTCGATAACGAATCAAAGAGCAGATACGATATCATCAAAGAGGACTAAGATAGAATGTCTCGTTTCCAGTAAAAAGGGTCTCTGGTTCTTTATACTTACCATACGAAACACAGCAGCACTAGGCTGCTATTTTACGCTGGTACTAAGTGTATCATTCGACTTTCAAAAAGTGTTTTTAAAAGCCGATTTTGAATATAATTTTTGACTTTGATTTAGTGTTACTGTTATCAAAAATCAGCTAAAAGTTTACCAACGTTAGTTTTAATAAATTATGAGAAGGTAAACCCTTCAAACAAACAATAGCTTGCATTAGTATCGGACACTCATGTGTTTCAGTCACGTAGTTAATTGTAAAACACTTTATGTGCGAAACGCGTCGACGTGATATATGGACGTGGTGTTGTTGCTATGCATATTTTGTTACATAGAATATTTCGGAATTTACGTCGTCTGTTACAGCGGCCGTTAATCCACACAAAAGTACTAATATTTCTCTGTTCTCATCCTGGATACTGACACTAGAGCAAATACGTATTTTTTACGATACAATTTGTATATTCCACCATAGTAAAACATGACATTCCTAAGGTTCACTTGTTTTCATATATTTATTATTTCAAATACTCGGTACCTTTTAAAATAACTAAAATTGCCTAGTTACGACACGGTTATCAGACATTTATTTATTAATTTATATAATATTTAATTAGTAATATATGGAATATATTTTTAAAAATAAACTTGTCAAGAGCTTTTTTAATGTCAAGAGGTATGTCGCTTCGAAGTCTGACAGTCGTAATGGTGAAAGTGTGATTTAAGTAAACAATGCGGTGTAAAGGAGTGAGCAACTTGGGTTACTCTAAGAACAATTGAGAACCTCCCAGGTATTAAAATTTAGTTTCAGATACTTGGGAACACATGTATCCTTCAGAAATGAGAAGGAGGTGAGATGATTTTAACATATCTTTGTTGACGGATAGACTGGCAATTTATATGGCCGTATTTACGAAGAACATAAATCTATTTAATTCAGTTGTTAAGCAGACTATCCAACGTATTAAGATGATGTTGAGACAAATCTGGGCAAAACATATAGACATAATCAGTAGAAAAAGTGACTAGACAAATAGGATCTTATTGTTATTGGGAAAAAAGTTTTTGATCGATATAGAGATCGCAAATTTCTAGTAGGTTTGCAACTTAGCTCATGTATATATTTTTCCATTTTAAGTAACCATCAAGATACATACCAAGGTTCATAATTACAGCACGCAGCAAAAAAAAATTTAAGACCACCAAAAACAAAAGAAAAACATACTAACACAGTTAATATCCTTCTTGTATTGTTTTTACATTTGCGATCACTCCAGTGTTTGGAGAATGAAACAGGGAAATACCAAATGATTTTGTCAATCCATTTACTTACTAATATTATAAATGCGAAAGTGTGTTTGTTTGTTTGTTTGTTTGTCCTTCTTTCACGTCGCAACAGAGCGTCGGCATGGCATGAATTTTGGTATGGGGATAGTTCGGTGGCTGTAGAGTGACATAGGCTACTCCGGAATCTCATTCCCGAGGGAATATAGTTGAAATCCTTCTCACTTATGGTATTTTTGTAGAGTGACATACGCTACTTTTTTCAGCGGAAAAACATATCATTCCCGTGTGAAAATCGAATATGTCGCAAAATTAAATTCAGCTAGGTGGCGCCACCGTGATTCTACAAGACGGACGACGGTACGATGGACGAACACAGAAGGTCAGAATATCTGGATTATTATATCTTTTTACCAAAATTAAGATAAAAAATGTATGGATCTGTATTTTTCCACGCAGGACCGGGAAGAGAGCGATTAAAAACATAAAATTCACCAGCTGATTTTCTACAAACGTTTCGGTGCATTGTAATTCACACAATAGGCGATAACCTCGCAGACGATATTAAGTAATCCGTTGATGGTCTGCTTACCCCGCAAGGGTTACGGGCGTGATTATAAGTATGGATCAGAAATACTACATCACCTGTCACGCTTTCACCCTTAACTATTACTTAACTGCGGTAGAAACAGTTCTTAGTAAGCCTTATTAATAAGCCTTAGTAATATTTATTGAACGGAAATGAATACAGTTCTTATATGTGGTTGTGAATGAATCGGTATTACAATAAGAAAAATTGAATCTGGAAATGGTGCACTTTTCTTTTTAGATGCCCCTGGAGGAACTAGGAAGACATTTTTGTTAAATTTATTATTAGCGCAAGTACGGAAAGATAAAAACATTGCTGTGGCCGTAGCTTCCTCCTGTATAGCCGCCACGCTGCTAAGCGGGGGCCGCACTGCACATTCTGTTTTAAAACTCCCTCTAAATCTAGCCCAGGAAGAATCGCCGATCTGCAGCTTTAGCAAAAATAGTGCACGAGGTATAATGCTACTACAATGCGAACATTCAGTGTGGTACGAAATTACAATGTCGCATTAATAAGCTGTAGAAGTACTAGATCGAACGCTTCAGGATTTGCGCAGTAATGCCGATGTAATGGGAGGAATGGTGGTTTTACTGGCTAGTAACTTTCGCCAAACTTTACCTGTCGCTCAAAAGGGCACACCTGCAGATAAAACTAAAGCATGCCTCAAGTCGTCTATTTTATTGAACAAGGTGACAAAATTCAGTTTAACTACGAATATGAGAGTGCCTTTGTATAATGACATCAATGCTGGAAACTATGCTGACACACTATAGAAAATTGGCGATGGGCGGTTGGAAACGGATGCTGAGGGCTGCGTTAAATTGACGAGAGATTTTTGTCATTTAGTACAGAGTCATTCCGAATTAATTGCGAGCGTTTATTCAGATTTAACGAACACAAATGAAATGAAGACAAATGGTTATGTGAAAGGGCGATTCTTGCACCAAAAATGAGAGCGTTAACAAAATAAATTCAGATATAGTAAGCGAAGTAGCAGGAGAAATAACAGAGTATTTGTCAGTAGACACAGTTATGGACACAGAACAGAGCACTTCATATCTCGTAGAGTTTCTATATTCTCTAGAGTTTTCAGGTGTGCCCTCACATAAACTTCAATTAAAATTAGGAGTCCCAGTCATGCTAATGCGAAATTTAGATGCTCATCGGTTATAAAACGAGACAAGGCTGCGTGTGGACACATCTTGGACGAAACATAATCGGTGCTACAATTTTAACAGGCGTAGGAAAAGGTGAAAATGTTATTATACCACGGATCCCTATAATTTCCACAGATTTTCTTTTTCTATAAAACTCAGTTTCCTTTCAATTCAAAAACAAATGGATAGTTCATTTCCCAGTGACCCTGCGGGCGAAGCCGCGGGTGTCAGCTAGTTTGTTATAAGTATAAATAGTCAAAATAAAGGTTTTTTACTGATATACGTTTAAATATTTATTATCATTATAAAAAAGACTTACACTAAAATCTTGACGCTGACTACATTTGATCGCTAAATAACTACCTATATGGCTATACTTAAGCCTTTGAGTGACAAAATATCCAGCCCTCTTATATCCAGCGGTGACGAAAAGTTGCAAATACTGTTCCTTTAGGAATTTCACCGCACGTAGATCCCATGAACCAACAGTCTCTTTTTTTTTTATATAGGATAGGATGACAAACGAGCACACATTCCACCCGATAGTTAGCGGATACTGTGGCCCATAGACGACATTTATCCTCGATTATGAATAATAATGCTATGTGTGGTCACCCGCCGTGAGCACTAAGATGTAATGCCTCGTTTCCAGTTAAAAGGGTCTCCGGTTTCCTTCACAAACCATATAAAACCACCGTACATGCCCAGCTGCATTGAGCTGCTATTTTACGCTTTTATTCTGTGAGAGCGTGATCCTACCCCTATCGAGCCGACCTATTTGTGCCGCTACCATAATATAGCAGCAGCATGGCTCTCCCACATAAAACACAGCAAATGGCTCAAATATGTAGTCAGCTCTCAGTGACTTATACTTGTGCCAAGTAGCGGCCCTAGCAAAATTTTTAGGTGGTGCGAGATCTCATAGTGGCGCCCCCCTAAATACAAATCCTTATTGTTCCTATAATATGCAGTTGCTCATTTGTGATTTTAAATATTATTATACCTTTCAAATATCTACAGGTGTATAACCTCAATGGTACTTCTTTACCATTGAGTTTTGGTATGACTAATTTGTTCTACCGTCTTAGTGCCATGCACGTACCAGACTTCTTTTTAACTTTGAACTCAAATTGCTTCAGGTACTGAATAAGCGACATCGCGTATGGTGCTCCAACTGCGTAATTTGTCTCTTCATGAAGATTCAGAATCATGATCAGCATCACGAACTGAAGAGTATTGAAAGAAAACAAATAGTTTTTGGTAAAATATGAATAACGGCACTGATTTAACGTACATTTTTGGCTGCTTCAGCTATCACTAAATACGAATCGCTTGGATGATTAATAGAATCAGGCGTTACTTTGCGTAAAACCACTATATTTAAGTAGTTACAACTTAATTTGCTCATTTGCGCGTAATAAAATTAAATGATGTGTCCTGCCCAGTTTGAAGAGTACCTCCCACCCTCCCTCAATTGCGTGCAATACCACCATCACCACCACTTCCAGCACCACCATTCTCAGCATTACCACTTCCAGTACTTCGACGCTCAACACCATCTCTCCCAGCACCATCCCGCCCAGCATCACTACCCCCAACACCACCACACTAGGAACAACGCACCACTCTTGATAATATGGCAGGTATTTCATCGCTAGATGAGACATCCTCAGATGTAGTAGATACTGCGGAGTCTGACACTATTTTCGTCACCAATACTCCCATCACCACCACCACTAGCAGTCTTTCCGCTCTCTATACGCTGCTATTTATACAACTCGTTGATCAGCGATTTGCCGCTTACTTAGCCTTCAGCCTGCATAGAGTCGATTTCACATGAGTATGCCTCGCGTAGAAGGTAATGTTAATGTAGGCAAAACACGTATAGTATTATCGAGGCTGGTGGGTCGTCCCTAGTGTGGTGGTATTGGGTGTGATGGTGCTGGAAGTGGTGGTTACGGGAATAGTGCATGCAATTGAGGGAGGTGTGGAGGTGGACTTCAGACTGGGTAGGACACATCGTTTTATTTTATAACGTGAATATGGGCAAATTAATTTCTAATAAATTCAACCACATGGATTGAAAAATGTCCTTCAATATTAAGTCAGAATTCTGGTTTGAATACCTTTAATTTTTCTGCCAATTTTGCACCATTGTTGTACACTTGACCTCAACAATCATTCATGTCTAAGTCAAACACGTGTACAATTGCATCAAGAAAGAGCCAGTAAGTCCTTCTTCCGAAGAGTCACTTACTGGCTTGTAAGCAACAAAATACTGGTACATTTTGATAAATTTCAGCGCCCCCCGATGATGGCGCCCGGTGCGGTCGCACCGCTCGCACCGCTCGCACCGCTTTAGTGCCGCCACTGCTTTCGACACTTACTTAGTTCAGCCGCCTCCGATGCCCAGTATGCCCTTCTCATGAGAGACTACCAAAGTATCAACGCAGGTGGCATTCCAATTGGCTTCATCTCTTTTCTGATACATTTGTCTCTCTTGGTTGTCGGTAAGCGATCACGAAACCAGGTATGGAATAAATAATTAAAATATTGCTAATTTAAAAAAATGTATTGCTACTCTTTGCCACAGGACAGTCGATGCGAGCAAAGTTCGTAAATTGTTATCAAATATCAAAATGAATCTTTTCATTGTCGATTTTAAGATCGCTTCAGTTGTTATAGTGAAATGGTCACATATATTTTTGGGCAAAAGTGTTAAAAAATAAATGATGTTCCAACGGACCGTCAAACACAGCGCTCACATTTACCTGAAACGTGTGGAAACTTTTAGTCACCTTTTTATATAATCGTTTATATGAAAAGGTATGTTCAAGTACGTAATAATCAAAGAGATTTAATTCGAATTTCTTCGGCAGAAATAATAGTATTTGTTAACAAGCCCGATGGTTAAAACAATAATTTAAAAAACCTGACTTCGTAAAAAGTTTACAAAAAAAGGAAGACATTTATTTACCCTATATATTATTATATATTATATATTATTATACCCTATATCACTTCCACGACTAAGACTAATGACCAATGACTGAATGAATGACTAATGCCTATGTTAATATACATTAGGCTATTTAAGCTACATAGCGTGCAAAATATATAGACATATATACATGCACGTACGTATATACTAGAAAAACATTACCCTCCTTTGGGGCAATTGGGTAAAAATGTCCATGTAGTGGCGGTGTTAGAATATTCACTACCACATATTTTCCCGTGGCTGTCGTAAAAAGTAACAGAGGAAATCAAACCAGGATTTTGGCAGTGATTTCTACCTTATTACATCTAAAAATATAAATAAAAAATGCGTTAGCCAACACTTTTGCTAAATGTGGCAACTGTGACAAATATTCCCCCTATTATTCAAACTATGGGGGACGCCTGTGTTCAACGGAATACGACCATTATGGAATGGAGGTGTACAAATATAAGAAGTTTTAGATTATAAAGTTTGCTTCTGACTCATATTTGACCACCTAGGAATCGTAGTCGGGATGTTTTTCTAAAAAAAAAAATAAGAGTGACTAATGAGTACACAGTCCGTTTGAAGGTAAGTGGATGCTGTGACCTATAGATATATACATAATATATTTCAGAATAAAAATACAGCATACGCGTTGTCATCTCCTAAACAATGATATTTTACGTGCTGGGGCCAAGCAGCAACTAAATGATTGTAGCACGAATGGGCAGGCTCGACTAAGAATGGAAATCTCAGATAATAGAAAGACTGAACGGAACTAGTTTCACTCAAGGTTACGGGAGGACTAAGGAGTTCGAAGTCAAAGTGTGCATAGTTAACTACGGCTACCTTCAGTTTAAAATTATGGTTGGGAATATATATTAAGTTATAAAATTCAATACAATCCGTTAAAATAGCTTTAATCAATATGTAGTATCCAGACATAAAACATCATTTAAAAACAAAAAAGCGCAACTCCCAACACTCCGAACCGCTTTTTAAGAATAATAATTAAAATAATATTTTGTATTAAAGTTTTAAAAATCATGCAATAGCAATTTATTAAAGTTTTTGTTATATATATTTTGTATAAGAATAAAGTAATAAAAATGTCAATAAAATCCTATTCTGGTATTAAAAAAGCGAAACAATGAGAACAATAAACAATAAAATAAAATGTTTTAATTCCGCTTGAAAGTTTAGTGAAAATTGTATTGTAAAGTTTATATTCGGCTTATTCAGATTTATGACTCTAAGAAATTGCTTGTAAAATAGTGATATTATGTTTAATATTTTATTAATGCTTTATGTAATGTGTATATATTTTTTAAAATGTATTTAATTTGTACTTTATGTAAAATACGGTTGTGTAATATAATAACGGGAAATAAATTTATTCGGGCATTGTATGGAAATGTGATAGTGAAAATTATCGATTCAAAGAGTGGTTTTCGCGCGCGATTCTCCTTACTGTTTAGCTCTGGGGAATCTTAGTAAGTGACCTAATTTTCAATTCGTTCGGACCAGCTAAAGTTTCCAGTTACGAATCAAGAAAGAAGATGAAATTAGGAAAATTAAAATGAAAGTTGTCAAAGTAATGAAATTTCGGTATCACATCGGTCACACGGTTTTTTTGGTCAAACGTCTTATCAGGGGTCACACCCACCGCATTGATTCCCGAACCCAACGAGATGTGTTGTAGGAAAGTGGGCCAGTATTTTTTTAAAAAAGAATATTAAGAATGCTATAAACATTACTAATATTCCCCTTAACTACTCGTGGTAAGCTTAAATTGCTTGTGTTATGAGTGGTTCACGCCAGTAGTCGAATGGCGGATTCGAACCCACGATCTTTTTGAGTTCGCGGTCCGCGCCCTGCCATTAGGCTACTGTCGCTTAATTGGTTGATCACTGTGATGGGCGTGAGATGAAGAACGAGACCGTTTTTTAATCCGTTTTGGATAAGACAAGATGATTGCTACGAGCGATCGACCGACAAAACAAAATCGGACAAAAATAAGAAGTCGGCATATGTTTGGATTAAATTATTTATCTGCCACCAAACAGCTATTACCATGCTGCGTTTTTTTTCGTGGGTAGGAGTGAAATAAGTAACACATGTTTTGATCAGTCTCGCGTAATTGATATTTTAAAGATAGAAATTAGGATATTTTAATGTGAAAAATCGACAATAAAACATATATGTAATAATCATCTGTTTACCAGCCTTGATTCCTTGATATATATTTTCCTTAATTTGCTAACACTACACGGAACTCTTCAATAGCCGTATGAATGAGTTTCAGCAGGACCTAAATAAGACTAGTCTAACTATATCAAGTATGTTATATATCTGTACTCTCAACAGAGTTCACAACATTTAGAAAGTTTATCTTAAGTTTATCTAAAGACAGGTTGAATTTCTTGAGAGAAAGATCGACCGCTTGGAGATAAGATAGCGTCGTAAGATTCTGCTATTTCTTGGGATTCCCGAAGAAAGGTCCGAGCATACATTTTCAATGGCTTCTAACCTTATAATGGACAAGCTCAAGAGTTCCAATGTGTCTAACACTTTTTTTAGCCGCTGCCATTGCCTTGGACGTCCAATAGAAAAGAAGCCAAGATCAGTTCTTGTAAAGTTCCTGTATATCCGAGTTCGTGATCACGTTTGGTTCTCAAAAACAAAACTGAAGGACACGGGAGTCACTATGTCCGAGTTTTTAACAAAAGATGTTGATGGTGGCCAGGCAGAAGTTTGGCATAAGTAATTGCTGGACTAAGGATGGTTATATTCATATTATTGTTTATGACGGTTCGCGCCATCAAGTTGAATCCCTGGCTGAGCTCGAAGTCGTCCCAGTAGCACCAGCTGTTGCTACCCAAGCACAGAAGGCAGTTGCTGGAAGTAAGAGATCTACTGACAAAGTAGTTCAGCGCTCCAAGAGAATAGTAAAGAAATGATAGTTATGTGGTATAGGAACTTTAGTTCTCTTCAATAAACTGTATGTATTGTTTTTTATCACATTATGTTTTCCATCGCATTGTGCTTTTTGCTAACCTCATTTCTTTTTTACCAGTCTAATGTTAAGTGTTAAATAGGATATGAGTTAATTAGCAAATTAGTCGTTATGGATCCCTATTATATAAGAATTAATATCTATCTACATCACTTTGAAACTTGGACTTTGTCTTTTGTTTCGATTTCATTGTTCTAAGTTAGGTTAATTTAACAATGTAGGTATTTGATAGTGTTAATTGACTGTAATCTTAGGTTTCGACCACGGATTAATAAATTTTGTTTTATAATTATGCAAAGAGTATATAATCACTATGTTATTTACCTTAGAGTAATATCCTCACATTACAGAGTATTAAATGTTATTTGGTACTAACAAGGAGATTTGATCATCTATGGAGTAACGGGTGTACTTGTATTTTTTTAATGCAAAGGTATGCATGTTCATGCGGCCTAATCGGGCGTGTACTTTGTTTACATTATTGCAGGCATAAAAGTGGTTTTGACTTTTAAAGTGTAATATAGACTCACAAATGACTCCTAACGTACTACTCACGGTACATAATTTTATTTAATATCTGTGTCTGTGGTTTCAGTTATTTCTCATAAGCACCTTGTGTTATTTTTTTCTTTTTTTCAATCAAAAATGATCAGAACGGCATATGTGTAGTACCTTTTTTCCTTTTAAAATATTTGCATTATTTTCTATTCTGTAAATGCTGGTAGGTAGTAAATTTAATAAAAAGGCATAGTTTGTATTTTTTATCTTTTTATAGTTATTAGTATTTTTTTAATAATTTACAGTTATTTTTTTTTAATATTTTTGTAAGGATAACATGTCTTTTGGTGTCAATCAAATCTCCTCCTCTGTTTTTCAGTATCTGATTATTAAGTAACGATGACCGTTTTGAGAGCATTCCGCAATTAAAAGAGACCCTTGACTCCAATTTTTCTCAAGTTATCTGAAACTTTAATATATTTCACATAAATGCACAGGGTATTCCGGCTCATTATTCCGATATGTTAGCTAGTTTTGAAAGTGATAACGTTCATGCAATTCTCGTTTCGTTAAAGCCATGTCTTCCTTCTATATCCTATTCCATTCCAGGATTCCAGTTACTACGCAACGACCGAACTACGCGAGGTGGTGGTGGTTTTGCCATTTACATTCGTGCTCATATTGCTTTTTCATTTGTTTGTTTATCATCTCCATCTCAAGGTGAGAACGAAGCACAATACATATTTGTAGTACTTCTTTCGCACAAAAAATTACTTCTCGGAGTGTTTTATAGTCCACAGAATAGTCCACAGTGTGAAAGAATCCACAATGGACTATTTTACTACATTGGATAACCTTTTTGAAGAGCTAACTCTATTATATACACATAAAGTGCTAATCCAGTAATAAAATCCAATCCAATCACACCCCATAATAAAATCCAGAAGCGGCCTCACAGGAAGTGGACCTGGTCGAACCCCGACGGTTCGACAAAAAATGAGATTGACTTCATTATGACGACCAGACGCCAACTGTTCAGTGATGTCTCAGTGATCGCAAGGGTGAAAACCGGCTGCGATCACCGAATAGTAAGAGGTACACTGAACCTAAACGTTGAGTTTAAGAGGTCTCGTCTAATGAAGTCAATGCTCCGTCCCCCTCGTGCTCTAATCCAGAATCCCGAGACTTTTCAGCTCGAGTTACGTAACCGCTTTCAGTGCCTAGAAGATTTCAATGCAGTGGACAATATGAATGACAAGCTCGTGGAAACTGTCTATGCGGTGGGAGCTAAGTTCTGCAAGACCCGCCACAGAAGAGCACAAAAACTCTCCGATCACACTCTTAATCTCATGTTAGACGAGAGATGCGACAGCAATCGTCAACAAATTTGACAGCACACAGGCAACTGAATAGACAGATCTGCAAATGCATGCGGCGAGACTTACGCAACTTTAATACTGCTCGTATTAAAGAAGCGATCGAGCGGAACCAGGGCTCCAAAGTCTTTGCCAGAAATCTGTCTGCCAGAAAGAGCCAACTGTCAAAGCTGAAGACTGAGTGTGGCAGCATCGTTTCCGAGACACCAGAGATTTTGAGTGAGATTGAGAGGTTAAATGGGCTGTACATATATACATAGCTGTACACATCATCGTTGGAGCCACACGCAAGTGTGAGTAACGATCCAAGAGCAAGTCTTACCCGACACTATTCCGATGATATCTCGGACGTCAGTCTGAGTGAGATTAGAATGGCTCTCCAGCACCTTAAAAACGGCAGGGCCCCAGGCCAGGATGGAATTACAGCGGAGCTTCTGAAAGCGGGTGGAACACCGGTACTTGAAGTCCTTCAGATGCTCTTCAATTCCGTTCTCCATGGTGGCACTACTCCGGAGGCGTGGAGCAGAAGTGCGGTGGTCTTGTTCTTTAAGAAAGGCGACAACGCTCTCTTGAAGAACTATAGACCGATTTCCCTTCTGAGCCGCGTCTACATGCTGTTTTATAGAGTCATCATGAATCGTCTCGCACGCAGACTCGACGAATTTCAGCCTCCCGAAGAAGCCGGTTTCCGAAAAGGCTTCAGTACCATAGACCACATACATACCCTGCGGCAGATTGTACAGAAGACCGAAGAGTACAATCTGCCTTTTTGCCAGGCGTATTTGGACTATGAAAAAGCCTCTGATTTCGTCGAAATTTGGGCGGTGCTACGGTCCTTTCAACGGTGCCAAGTTGACTGTCAGTATATCGAAGTGCTGAAGTGTTTTTACAGTATAGCTAAGATGGCTATCCGAGTAGAGAATCAGAGTTCAAAACCTATCCAACTGCAGAGATGTGTAAGACAGGGTGACGTTATATCCCCGAAACACTTCACTGCTGCGTTGGAAGACATTTTCAAGCTACTGGACTGGAAATGATATGGTATTAACATCAATGGCGAGTACATCACTCACCTTCGATTTGCCGACGATATAGTCATTATGGCAGAATCGCTGGAGGACCTTAGCACTATGCTCAATGACCTCAATGGTGTCTCCCAACGGATAGGTCTTAAGATGAACATGGACAAAACGAAGATTATGTCTAATTTCCATGTCACACCTATGCCGGTAGTTGTTGGGAGCACTATGCTCGAAGTTGTTGATGAGTATGTTTATCTGGGACAAATAGTCCGACTAGGTAAGTCCAACTTCGACCGAGAGGTCAATCGACAGATTCAACTCGGCTGGGCAGCGTTCGGGAAATTACGACACATCTTCTCGTCAGGTATACCTCAATCTCTGAAAACTAAAGTGTACAACCAGTGCGTGTTGCCAGTGATGACTTACGGATCAGAGACGTGGTCCTTCACTGCTGGCCGTATGAGGACGCTCAAGGTTGCTCAGCGAGCTATGGAGAGGGCTATGCTCGGAGTTTCTCTGTGTGATAGGCTCAGAAATGAGGATATCCGCAGTAAAACCAGAGTGACCGACATAGCCCAACCGATTAGTAAGCTGAAGTGGCAATGGGCTGGCCATATAGCTCGAAGAACCGATAACTGATGGGGAAGAAAGGTTCTCGAGTGGCAGCCTCGTACCGGTAGGCGTAATGTAGGGCGACCCCCCACTAGATGGAGTGACGACCTGGTAAGACATGCAGGAAGTCGATGGATGCAGGTGGCTCAGGACCGTGCTTTGTGGCATAACTTGGGGAGGCCTATGTTCAGCAGTGGACTTGAGAAGAGCTGTAATGATGAATGATGATGATGATGATGAAAGTGCTAATGGGCGACTTTAATACTTGCCTTCTCAAGAATAATGCCCGATCTCGGCGGCCCCTTATAGAAGCAGCAAATTTAAATATCCTTCCTCTTTCTGAAACTAATTTTTTTCCCTAACACTATCCGGTCCCTCCTTGATTTGGTTATCGTTTCTTCTCTCGACCATGTTGATAGATTAGGTCAATGTGCTGCCAATGCCTTTTCATATCATGATCCCCTGTTTCTATCTTATAAAATAAGACCACCCAAAGCCAAATCAATAATATTTCTGCAGCGTAGTTTTGAGGAAATGGATTTGAAAAGGCTACAAAAATGCGCTGCTAATATGGACTGGAGCGTTATAATGATGAATTGTGATGTTGCCAAACAGGTAGCATTGTTTAATTCACTTTATGATGCTCATACTCCTGTCCATCCAGTGCGAATAAATCATCCTGCTGCTCTGTGGTTGACTGAAGATCTTAAAAGATTGATCTGTAGGAAGAATAACGCAAAGTTGAGTTACAAGTCAGATGCAAAGAATGACAGGATTCGGGAGAAGTATGAACTCTTGCGGAATCAATGTAACAAGATGTGTAGAGATTTATGACGCCACCACATCCATAAACCAGTACAAAACGAAGATCCACGTCGTATTTGGAACTTCTTAAGGTCTATAGGAGTTGGGAAAACACGTTCATGTCCTATTCCAAATAACGTCGATTTAAATTTGCTTAATCAGCATTTTTATTCTGTTTCTTGCTTGGACAATATAGCAAAATCAGTAAAATTTACTCAACTTTCATCGTTTCCCACTCCTGACTTTTCTCCATTTGTGTTTAGGCAATTTGCAGATTGTGATGTTAGGAAACACATACTCTCTATCAATTCATTTCCTTGCTAGACTTTTTAACACCTATTATAACCCATATCTTAAACTTTTCCATATCTTCGTTTTCTTTCCCTTCCCAATGGAAGGACGCCCAAATCATACCTTTACCTAAAAATCAAATCCTTCAAGTTTTTATGAATATTATCCTATTTCGATTCTTCCTTTCCTTTCCAAAGTTTTAGAACGCCTTGTCCAACAACAAATTAATTCCTTTTGTTTAAGAAACAACATCCTTAGTCCTCTCCGATCTGGCTTTAGATCTGGTTATAGTATGACTACGGCGTTATTAAAAATCACCGACGACATTCGCCACGGTATGGAGAATCATCAAGTCACAGTATTGGGGTTGCTGGAATTCAGCAATGTCTTCAATACTGTTGATCATGATATCCTGTTAGGGATTCTACGTTTTGTTAACATATCTCCAATTGCAATTTCCTGGTTTCATAGTTATTTGTATAGGCACCGGCAACGTATTCGTGTTCGAGATAGACTTTATTCGTAGCTTGATACCATAGCTGGCGTTCACGAGGTGGTGTCTTATCTACTCTTTTATTCGCAATCTTTATTAATACGATTACATACCAAATATCTTCTTTCTACCACTTGTATGCAGATGATCTTCAAATATATTTATAAACAACCATCGAAGATCTTCCCAAAGCTGTTGAATGTATCAACAAGTATCTGGCTTGTATTCTCGACTGGACACGATCTTATGGGTTGACGGTGACCCCTTTAAAATCCCAAGCTATAATTATTAGGAGTTCAAGAATGATTTTCAAAATTAAAAATATATCAACCCGTTATATTTACATTATTATAGTATATTATTAGTATCCTTATCCCATAAAATGAAGTCGTTGAAAATTTAGGTATGCTGTTGTATTCCAGTCTTTCTAAGACTCCCTAAATTAATGCAGTGAGTCGAAAAATGTTTGCATCATAGGCTTTACTCCGGAGGCTTAACTACTTTTTACCAATTTCCACTAAAACTACGCCTGCACAATCTTTACCACTCTCTATCCTCGACTATGCTAACATTTGTTACCTTGATATCACCGAAGAGCAACTTAACAAACTTGAGCGACTCCAAAATCTCTGTATACGGTCCATATTTGGGCTTCGTAAATATGATCATGTCTCGGAATACCGCACTAAACTCAAGTGGCTCCCAATCCGTCTTCGTCGAAATACTCATATACTTTCTGCGCTCTCCTGCGTCATATTTAATGTATCAAGCTCCCTATCTAAAAGAACGTTTTAAATTTCTTTGCTCTTGTTACGACTTTTCCTTACAATCCAAAGAAAATATTTCGCTCCAATGTCCTGTACAATCCTCGACATTTTATGATAAACCTTTTGCTGTTCTTGGAGTAAGACTCTGGAACTCCTTACCCCAGTCAATTAAGTGCTCAATCATTAAATGTGTTCAAGAATCAGATTAGGGGCACTATTTGTCTCTTAAACTCCTCTTTCTTCCTCCTCTTAGTTATGGTCATATATCTATTTAAAGTATGTTGTCATTTTAGTTTTTTTATAGGTTAGGGTGACAAACGAGCACACAGTCCACCTGATGGTAAGTGGTTGCTGTGGCCCATAGACATGTCGATTACGAATCAAAATGCAGATGCGTTGTCATCCGTGAGGACTAAGATGGAATGCCTCGTTTCTAGTAAAAAGGGTCTCCGGTTCTCTACACTCACCATACGAAAGAAATTTAGCTACTGTTTAACGCTGGTATTCTGTTAGAACGTGGTCCTTCCCTGGTCGAGTCGACCCATTCGTGCTACAACTATACTTCTAATATAACTGCAGCATGGCTCTACCACGTATAAAAAGTTATATAAAAAGTTTATAAGTTTGTTTTTCTTAATTTAGTGCACCTTACCCGTTAATCTTATTTTTATTTTTATTAATTTCCTTTCCTGGGTTGTCTGGAAGAGATTGCTATGTAGAAATAAGACCGCCTTTTGTCTTTCCCTCATTGTTTGTTCATTATTTGTTATATTTATGTTTCGTTGGTGTGTAGGGTCTTGTATTGTATTGTATGGTTCCAGTTAGATAGGTGCCAACAAATCTGTAATCTTCTTTGTTTAAAGTTCAATGTAGAATGTCCATGGGCTTCAGTAGTCACTGACCATCAGGAGGACCGTAAGTTTCTCTGCAATTTCAGTTTTATAAAACAACTAGTGATCTGCCCCTACTCCACACGGGGATATCTGGATTCCACAGCGGTGCCACGTAGTATGGTATTTGCCTATTTTCTTCGCGGAGGTGCAAGAAATGAATTAATGAAGTTTTATCACAGTCAGATAAACAGTATGGTAGCACATAAAATACGAACAAACAAATAATAGTTTTTATAGATTAGATATTCTAAAATATTATTGTAAACTATTATTTAATCCATAAGGATAAATAAATTAATATATATATCTTAATAAATAATATAATAAATAATATTTTCATTGCCATAATATTATCATATATTAATAATATAGTACAGTGTAAAAGAAAAAGATAACTAGTAGAACTAATTTATATTTAGTAATGAGAAAACTAATTATAAGTCAATTAATAATAAAAACAAAATTGTACATGATACTGGTATTGCTTTATTAATAAGCAATATCAAGTTGTGATCTTAGGGCCGCTTTTTTCAAGTATCACATAAAATTTATTTATAAGGTAGTAAAATAAACTAATGAAGTATTACAAATAATCAATTGCTTCATTTTATATTTAGCCAGTTTTATTCGTGGATAATTCTTACCTGTCAATTGAAAAATCTATTTTTTTTTCTAGTTTTTAGATATGAATTGGTGTTCACATATCATCTATTTAATGTAAATATTATGACGAAAGAACCAGCACTATTCATAGTTCTTAGGTAGGTTTGGTTTTATTACAAAGAGCTTTTTTGTTTTAAAACTTATTACATATCCATCCATCTATAACAGTCTATCAGTGTCCGCTGCTGAACATGGACCTCTGTTTACACTGCTTCATAAAGAAATTACGTAGTCACTACGCCTGATAAGAAGGTTGACAATTTTATATCAATATCTGGAAGATGCTGCTATCCATCTCCCGTTTCAGTTTCCCGAAACTAAATGTTTAAAACACCCGCTAGACGACATTGGGTAGTGTATACTCGTATTCTTACAACGTTATTCACTATTAATTTTTATAAAAACTATCATCTTGTTATAAAAAAGTAGTTTTAGTAAGTATTATTAGTCCTAGGCTGAAACAAGAATCTGTGTATACGAAAGAATTCCAGCGAAAAAAAGTATAGATATATATAAATTACGTGTCACGTTGTTTGTCCGCGATGAACTCCTAAACTATTTAACCGATTTTAATCAAATTTGCACTCCGTGTGCAGATTGGTCCAACTTGAGAGATAGGATAGTTTTTTTGCCCATGAGTGATCCACAATTTTCTTTTTTTGCTAATTTAAGGACAACCAAAAAAACAACTGTGAACAGGTTTAATAGTCTAAAAATTAATGCCTGTTTAATGGCAACTTAAGCGATGCCATCATAGCCTGAAGCGGCTCAAAACATTATAAAACCTTTATCTTAAATTCCCTTCAGAAGCCCTGGAATTAAGTAAGAATAAACTGCGTATTCTGGCAAGAGCCCTGACTGGACACTTTTGTCGAAAAAAGCACATGTCCATCGTAGAAATAAACAACTCAAGGATGTGCAGATTCTGTTCCTTAATGAAAAAAAAAACAACTTTGCACATCCTAACCGGATGTGTACCCTTAATGCGCAAACGAATTAATCATCTGAGAAACTATGTATTTAATCCAGAAGAAGTGAAAATGCTCACAGTTAAGCAACTTATTCAATTCATTGATTACATAGGGCTTAGCAGCGAACTATAGCCACAGCAGCGATCACAATAGATCTTTTAGGTCGCAGTGACAATGGTATATTTAGACCCGCATAGCTGATTGCACAGAAAAAAAGAGATTTCATTGTCCGATGTTCAGATACATTAGTAAGACAATAGCAATAAACCATATTGCATGGTTCATTAGCCAGGAAATCAGTTACCGTTACCGTTACAACCTATTAAAGTCCACTGCTGAACATAGGATAACTTTAAATTATGCGCTTTTTTTACAGGAGAGAGGGAAAATAAACATACGGTTCACCTGATGTTAAGTGACTACCGCCGCCCCTGAACAACTGCAACACCTGGGAATTTGCGTTGCCGGCATTTTAGAATGGAGTAAGATATTTTCTTGAAGGTCCCTAGGTCAGGTAGGAAAAAATGCCGGTGGTAAACTATTCCACATAGAGGTTGTACGCAGAAGAAAACTCGTAGTGAAATGTGCAGTGGTGGACCGCCAAACATTCAAATGGTGTGGATGGTATAGGGAGGTTTGCCGCGTAGTGCGTTCATGAAAATTGGCTGGGATTAATCCGACTAGTTCTTTTCCTTTCATGGTTTAGGGACTACGTCTAGGGAGTAGGAGTACCGGAAAATACGCGTTAGTACCGGTGCCAACACTGGAGCACACGTCCTCAGCACAATTGGAGGGATTCCATCAGGCCCACCAGACTTGTGAATATCCAAGGAGAGGAGTGCTTTGCGAACAGAGCGCTGTGTGAACCACACATTCGGCATGGAGCATTCACATCGTGGGATGGTCGGCGGTATGCTCCCCCTATCATCGAGAGTCGAGTTGGACGCAAAGAAAGAGCCTAGCAGATCGGCTTTCTCCTTTGCGGCATGGGCCAGTGAGTCGTCCTCCCTGTGCAGAGATATCACAATGCACAGGTTCCAGAAAGAAGGCAAAGTAGTTTCTCGCCAATTCTGCCTATGTGCTCTGACTTTTCCTAATTGCCTTTTTCCTTGTATGTTTCGCTCTGTCGCTGACGTTCGTTGACGGTACCTCAGTTGTATTTGTATTGTTGTAGGTTGTAAATATTTTTTTTAGAATATGGGGCAAAAAGAGCATGCGGCTCACCTGATAGTAGGTGACAACCGCCGCCCATGAACAACCACAACACCAGAGAAATTGCAGGTGCGTTGCCGGCCTTTTAAATAGGAGTAAACTCGTTGATTAAAACTACTTTTACGGATTTTATCGCGTTTTTATTTATAATACCTGACGTTTCGGATGCTTTCCAGCACCAATGTTTACAAGGGACTGAGGTGACGGACGGAGTACCTTCAGCTTTCTCATAAACTCACTGTGTTTTGAAGTCTTGCAGTGTTATGCTTGGGTTTAGTTTTAATTTTATTAATTATAAGGTCCCAAGCAAGTGGTAGTACCCAGCCTCCTTCTATATTTAAAATTAGGATGTTTTCTAATTTAAATAGCCTCACGTATCATCCTTGGTAGGAATCGATGTTCTTTCGCGAGGATTTGTGGCCTATCAAATCTGATATAATGGTTGGGGCCATCTAGGATATGATCGCAAACTGCAACAGTAGTACTGTAACTGTACATAACTGTGGTACTGTGTAAAGAAAAAGACCCTTACAAACTGATATTTAAATGGTGAATCTCACCCATCATCCTTCATAGTTAGCTACCATGGGCAAATCTTGAAAAAAAATAAAATAAATAAACGCGACAAAATCCGTAAAAGTAGTTTTAATCAATGTGTAGTGTTCGCGTAAATATAAAAAATCATTAGGAGTAAACTCATTTCTTGAATGTCTCTGAATCGTATCGGTCCACAAAAATCGTCTTTAGTAAAAAATTCCGCTGAGAAGTTGTACGAGGGAGAAAACTCCTAACAAAACGCAAATCCGCAGATCCAGATTGTGAGTATGGTATCGAGAATTTTGACGCGATGTGCGTTCGTGGACTTTGGCGGTTGGATCTAATCCGTACAATTCCTCAGAACACTCCCCGTGGTAGATGCGATAGAAAACGCAAAGAGATGAAACATGTCTATACAGTGTAAGTGAATCAAGCCGATTAGAAAGAACTCAGTCGTCGAGGATTCGAACTGCTCTACGCTGGATGCGGTTAAATGGAAAGATAAAGTTACGCATGCACAACAAAACTTTCCTATAACTTAAATACTAAGTAACGTCCATTATCAGCAGGTTATATTTGCATCACGTTTGCACTTCTAAACATGTGATATTTATAAATAAGCGATATGTAGGATTTTTATAATAAGAAATTAAATTACTTAAATCCTTATAAAATATTTATACTAATCAGATTTTTATAAAAGTTAGCTGTTTAAAATCGTGGCAAATGCAGGGTTTATCCCCTTTCATGCATAATTGTTTCTGTAAATCCACCCTAAAATGGAAGAGACTCGTGTCAAGCAATGGAATTTGAAGGCCTGTAGAAAAAGAAGATAAAAAAGAAAAAGAAGAAAGAAGAATAAGCTTAAATTTGTACTAATTTTTATAATATATATTGGCACGTCTGTTAGTGATCGTGTATTTTTTAAACGGATTGACCGATTTAGGTCATTCGTAGATGTAAGGATACGAAAGGTGGTACTTTAGTCAAGTTAATAAAAAAATCTCTATGTATATCAAGTAAGTTTAGTTTACTGCCACTGAAATGAGAAAAGCCAAAAGAAGAAAAGACTACAAGAAAGAAAATTAAAATAACTGGAACCGGTGGTGCAGTGATTAAGTTTTTAATAAACATTTTGTTTTAACTGAAAAAATACATAGTAAATTCGGAATGAAAGTTGACGCATCACATACTGAAAAGTGTAAAAAATCATCCGCCATGCCAGCTACTATAAAACGAAAGAATGTTTAAAAGAACAGACATATTAAAGCAATAATTGTGTAGTACAGAATTTCCTTAGATCTTCATGCCTTTGGTCTTCGACGAATTCAAACAACTCCCACAAACTTCTATCATACTTTCTAAATATAAATATTATAAAAAGAATATATATACTTCTTTACATATTTTTATAAATTTTTATTATAATTTACAAAACCGATAGAAGCGCCTAAGTCGCTTACATTGCAGCTAGTGTATATATCTTTGGTGGACTATTGCCAACAAAGATTGTGGAGAGGAAATTAAGTTTGAAGCCACGAGACATTTGGCGCAAACCATTGTAGATAGAGATCTGTCTCGACGATTCTAACGAACTCTACTCTATAAAATCATTTCAAAGTATTATAATAATATTATCTTGTACGAACATTGACATATATTAAAATAAAATCATTTCATTTTTTGAAATTGTGACGACATAAAAGTGACGCTATATTTTTAGTTATTATAAGCCAGTAATAGTCAGGTATTATACCACTAGATGTTATACTGAGTAGCGAAAGGCTGCAACTTTATTTAATTTTTATAAGAATATATATATGGTATTCTAAGCAGGTAACGTTTACGACAGGCTATATTTTCTTTTTTTATAAAAAATACTGGTCAGTTTAAATTAATTTTTAAAACCCGATTATTTACAATTAAAATACAAATTTCCCAAACGTAGAGTAATTACATACATATGTAAATATAAAGAGAACCTACAATCCGGCATAAATTCAGTCATTATACTTGTCTCTCTTTTTCTTATTAATTTTTAAAAAAGGCAAAGAGAGTCAAAATATTGAAACATCTTTTGTCTTGCGTGAATATACTTACTCTCATATTTTAGCATTGAATAAAGATACAAATATGAGAGTATACATCCTTATTTTATTAATATTGTATTTGACGTTACTTTACAAGACAAGACGTCTTTAATCTATAGTGATGTTGTTTCTGATGTTAGCCACAATCGACATCGATATTGTCGATTTTGTTGGGTTATTTATTTTTATTTCTTTATTATGTCTTAAAATGCAAAGAAAATAGGACCATACTTCATATTATTCGAATGATTAAGTAAATTTTTTTCTAACAGATGATAGACTAAGACTACAACAAAGAAAAAGGTACGCATGAGGCCGGCTACTGGCTTCACGCGTATCCTTCGTCAAATACAGGAACATTTCTTGAGCCTGACACGCTCCGAATCGCAACCTGTCTACGGCTTGGGGTTCCGGTCTGCGCTCCTCATAAATGTCCGTGTAGCAGTGACGTCGACAAGCTAGGACATCACGGGCTATCATGCCAAAAAGTGCAGGTCGCTTCTCGAGACATGCAGCTCTTAACGATATCATACGCCGGTCTCTTGCCACCGTCAACGTGCCAAGTCTACTTGAGCCGTCTGGTATTGCAAGAGACGATGGCAAGAGACCGGACGGTATGAGTTTGATTCCATGGAGGATGGGCCGGGTGCTGGTATGGGATGCAACCTGTTCAGACACGCTGGCCCCTTCCCATCTACGTGGAACCAACAACAGAGCTGGTGCGGCTTGTGAAGCGGCAGAAAAGGCTAAAGTTTGCAAATACAGGGGTCTAGGCTCCGAATATATTTTTGTCCCTTTCGGTGTCGAGACCCTTGGTCCGTGGGGTCCTAGCGCTATAAGCCTTTTTAAGGAAATATCAAAAAGGTTAATCGACGTCACAGGAGACCGAAGAGCTGGCAGTTACCTCGGACAAAGAATTAGTCTAGCTATTCAACGGGGAAACGCTGCCAGTATCTTCGGAACCTTGCCTAAAGGACCTCTTTTTTTTAATAATTTAATTTAGTTATTATAATATATATTTTTAAGGTTTTTAGTATTAGTATTAATTGTAAATATTATAATTTAATTTCATTAATTATACTTATGCTCTTCAAATGCCTTTACTATACAACATTGCAAATATTCATTTCACAAACTTTAAAAACCAATAGTTAGAAAGGTATGAATACTAAGTCGAAAGACATACGGTACATAAGTGAGGTGGATTCCATTTGTAATTCTATTTTTATATACTGACTGACGATCCGCCCCAACTTTCCACGACTATTTTCACTACAGCGCTACGTACCGTTTTGAGTAAAAACTGATGTACAAAATATGTATATGCATTCATGCTATCCGTACCAGTCAATTTTCGCTCGCAATTCCAGTCACGATCTGTCTCTCGATGTTTTTACCGACATCGAATCTGTCACAATATGTATCGAATGAATGCTTTTTGTTTCGGGTTCAGTCAGCTATTAACCGCTGAAGCGATAAGTGCATCAATTGCAATTAACTTCAATACATTAACTATATTTTACTTATAATTAAATTTTATTTGTATATGAGTTATATTTTCGTTAAAGTAATCCTGATAGGCAAAAATTACAAAACAAATATGGATTTTCGACAAAGGTAACTTTATATAAATAATTGATTTTTTGAAAATTATATTTGTTTATCCATATTACAACTTCATGAAATAAATAGCAGAATATAACTTAAATGAATCTATAGTACAATTGTGAATGATATAAATTTAATAAATTATTATTATTTTAAAAAATTGTACGCCTGTTTGGCATTGCGTTAATATTGAGAGGTGTTTGGTTTCAAAGAAGAAGTATAAACCATTGTTCAACAATCAAGAAAAAACTACAAATGGTAGCAATAACACAATATTTTTAAGTTGATTAAATATAAGAACAAAAAAAATATAAAAATAAAATAAAATCATAAATCTAAATATAATCATTTAAAATGACATAAAATCTCAAACATTTAAAATTGAACCAAAGTCATTAGTATAAACTAAATAAAACTGGAATCTTAAGGGGATCATGTAAAAATTTAATTTTATTTATACCTCAAAAAAAAAAACAGATTTATTTAAAATTAAAAAAAAGCATTGAGATCAAATTGAAGAATCTAGACGCATGCGATTTTCTTAGAAAATAAAATCTATATCTTTAAAAGACACTAATATAGTCATAAAATTCAAGCATAATAAATTCTCTAAAATATTATGAAACAAAAGTTTCCAAAAAATAAGAGCATAGAAAAAATTGCTCGAGTGATGTACAAGATAGTCCTTACTTGTCTTATATACAGTTGACAGACAATCTTGAAATGCCTTATTAATGCAATTTGCCATTAAAATTACTAATGGATTCGTAAAATTCATAGTAAGTTTAATTACTTTTTTAGTTTTTTTAAATACACTAGAGTTTCAGTTTTTGTTTCTAGTTTGACGTCGTAATAAAATGCTTTTGTTGCAGCAAGGGTTAATTCGTAGTTGTCATTATTTTCTAATTCTACGTAACAGCTGTGGTGATTCTTTGGAATATTTCCATCCTTACAAATACCCATCAAGTCTTTACTTATAACTTGTTTCAATGAAATTGGTTCTGAGTATAAATTTGTTTCTATAGCAGAACATACGAGGTAGAGCCACGCTGCAGCTATATTATAGTTGTAGCATGAACGGGGCAGGAACACGCTTTCACAGAATACCAAAGTAAAAAAGCAGCGTAATGCTGCAGTATTTCGTATGGTAAGTGTAGGAAACCGGAGACCCTTTTTATTGCTCTTCTCTTTTAAAGCAAGTCTAAGCTATTAATTGAACGGTTAATTAAGCTACTTGGCTGCAACAGCTTATACTATTTTTCAGATAATTTTGGAAAACGCCATCAAATTTGTTGTTTGCCGACGCCATATTGACATTTTGAATAGTTTCGGCGCTAGGTGGCACAAAGTGGAACTAAATTAAAATGAACAGGCTAGGGAAGTAATGAAACGGCTTCGATCCAAGTCATTTGCCTAGTTGTTTGATTAAATAGCTGAATTCAGGCCGCTAGTTAAACGGCGCTGCTTATTAAAGAGGCTGGGCTGTTGATTGAACGGCTAATTTATTATATTATATTATACTTAATTTTAAAGCTAGTTGAATGCGACATATACATTACTACTACGAGTACGGGCTTATGTTGGGGACCGCATGACATCACTAATAGTCGAAACTAGTCTGAATGGAGTAGTGCCACAATAAGATGACTAAATTAGAGACAGGTTCGTCTCGGTATACTTACGACATAATAACAGGTGATGAATTTTAAATGTATTAATAGGAATGAAGCGCCAATCAATGGTTTGGCTGTTTCGAAATTACCCAATATAAAGTGAAATGATCGGGATGCGCAGGGAAGTTTTGATTGGTAGTTTTTTAACATTGAGGTATCAAATTGTTATGTTAATTGACTATTCAGCTTTAAAACTCTTAATTTAATCGAATAGACATCAATGCCAAATGTACTGTCAATGAAAATTACGAACAAGCGCCCAAACACAGGGCTCCGCAGGCCACTACTTCACCTTGACAACGCGCCCGCGCACTCAGCGCTCCAAACGAGAACATCTAACAGTCTTGGTTTAACACAGTGTTATTTCTTTATATAAGATCAGTTGAAAGCGAAACAGTTTTCGTTACCAGAAGATGCGCTAGTAGGGTTCAAGTAGTAGGGTCTACTTGAACCCTTGAAGAGGCGGACTAGAAAACATTTCGAAATTTGGATCAGACGCATGTTACTTTACTGTCATGGATGTTGGTGAAAAATTCTTTAAAGATTTATAAAAATTAAATAAAAGTTTCATATAGAATTAGATTGTCTTTAGTTTTTCAAAAAAATTTTAATGGTTCACGTATGTTTTGGTTGCTATGAATTGGAGCTATGATTTACTGATGTCAAAGGTGCATTATATAAATTACCTGGGAAATCCAACACTACACGGTAATCCGGTCGTGACAGGGAGTCGGTTTTTTGCCCTGCTACTTGAATATTTCATCTTCAAGTCGCCATGTATAGATATCATATTATGAACGTGGCCATGATGCATCTATATTACTGGTATAGTTGTAGCACGAATGGCTTGGATCGACCGGTGATGGACCACGCTCTCACAGAATACCAGTTTAAAGTAGCAGCTTACCGCTGCCATGTAAGCAGTTGCTTGAATTTTTAACACGCTATCTGTTAAACCAGTTCCAAAACAACAGCTATGTAACGCAGTACAGATGCAGGCCTAAGGGCTGCAGGATTGAAACCCTTAAGTAGTAAGTATTTGTATGGCCGACAAATAGTTGTTCCGGGTCAAAATGATTGTCCTTATGAAATTGTAATGTAAACTGCCCTCACGATACAGGAGAAAATCCTAGTGTGGAGGTAACGTCTTTATAAAAACAAAGAGATAAAAAGGTTTATACCTTTAAGTGCATTTTTACAATTGCTTGCTGATTTTTGATTTTACTTAAAAACAAAAGAGACGCGACAATGTACATATGTCAGAACACTATTACATATAAATGTCCCCCTAGTAATCCAATGTAAATAGCAAGTTATTCAAACAATCTACGTGGTATGTCTATTTTTTAGAAGTGAAGTTTTGATAGGATCATATAATTACAAAAAATCCTACGTATTTTAATAGACTAATAAGACTCGTGGACTTGTAATGGGTTACAACCCATTCTTCAATGTAATGAAGAATGTAATGAAGAAGATGATGAAGAAGACGATAATGATGATGAAAATAAAAAAGACGAACGGTGGATTGACTATTTACCAAACATTTGGAAGAAACTGTAGTAATACGTTAGTACTTCTTATTGAAATATAGTTTTCAATTATCAAGTTTCTTCCTAAACCCTAAATGGATTATTTAATAGGAAGGATTGTCGCAAAACAAGTCTCACTTTACATTAAAATTATAGATTTATGAGCCATAAATGATGCGGATTCGATCCTTGTATGAAGCAATAAATGGATAGGGTAGTAAAATGTTTATGATATTTGTTTTAGTTTTATTAGTCATGATTTAGATAACCGAGTAACAACCCGGGAAGGCTTACATTTTCCAATTTAAGGGAATTGCATGAATATATTATGATAAAAGAGTATATGGGTCGGTTATAATAATTAGGGGTTTCAGTAGCGAATGTTACCAAATTTCTAATCGTTGTGGGAAAATTTAATCTACAACAGAAATGTGTACGTGGAGTAGAGCCATGCTGCAGTTATATTAGTAGTATAGTTGTAGCACGAATGGTTTGGCTCAACCAAGGAAGAACCACGCTCTTACAGAATAGCAGCGTAAAATAGTAGTTTAAAGCTGCTGTGTTTCGTTTGGTGAGTGTAGAGAACCGGAGTCCCGTTTTACTAGAAATGAGGCATTCCATCTTAGTCCTCACGGGTGACAACGCATCTGCATTTTGATTCGTAATCAAGGATGGATGTGAATGTCTATGGGCCACAGTGGACTGTATGCTCGTTTTTCAACCTAATTCTATAATCAATTTGAATATAAAATAAAAACAATTCTTTGTACCTATATTACCAGTGTAAACATTCGAGTGTAAAATAAATTTTGCTGCTTCTGAACTAACACAACATAAATTGGATACTATATTTTATAAGTATAGGGAAGTTGCCGCCCTAATCCAAATCAGACAACGTCGTTGAATATCTTCGTGCCTTTAAAGATAGAATAATACTTCAGAAAAGAAATTTAACATGGTGACTTCAAAATTAATATTTAGCGGTGAAATGTTGCCAAACATGTTGTTGAAAATTTCTCGTAAAAATTTACGATGATTATATTAATGACCGCGGCCATAATGTTTCATAAACAATAATTAATGGTGTATTTGCATTAAAAAATAATTGTTTTCTATAAGTAAGAAAAATAATGTTAATGTATTCCACCCTACCGGAGCGTGCGTAACTCAGCTTTTTTAATATTTATAATATATTCCGTGAAATGCGAGTAAATATATACAAACGGTTTCCCAAGAGAAATGGTAATTTGAATTATATGTTGAAAATATAGTGATACTATGAATAATGTGACCCGTGAGTTGCGTATAGTTAAGTAAGATATATACATTTTAACGGTTGATAAATAGATATTTATTTGGGTTCATAATGGCTTAATTAGTTTTATAATATATAAAAACCTATCTCTGTTTATATCAAAAATATTCGAAGTTACATTTTTAAAGTCTCATTATAATAATATACTTACTGGTATAAATAATGTACAAATGGCTCCTTTTAATGAAATTGTTTTATTCTACTTTTTCTTTTATACTTCTTAATTTATAAATAATAATTTTATACTACTTAATTTTTGAGTTCTTATTTGGATTTTAACTAACCCGCCCAATAAACTTAACATTTCTTTTTTCTAGCTATAAAATACGGAGAGAATCTGTTTGACAAACAGCAAAATGAAATTACATTTTTGTAACGCTAACTGAATATTTGTTTTCATTAAGTATTGAGGGAATAAATATAAATAGTAAAAAGCGGTTTAGGTGCTACCCGAAAGGTCCACACGACTAACTTCCCAGTGGAAAGAATAAAAAAAATATCATATGTTTTAATATTTAAAAAAAAATCATTTGTCACAAAACACGACTTGACCGATTTTCCTCAAAATTTAATAAGGTCTAAGTTACATAATGCGTTAAATGAAACTAGTCCCATGTCAATAGCACTCTTTGTTCTCGAGATGAAAATTGAATCCGAACATGCAACATACTTAGATTTAGACGTACATGTGCACACACGGACATCCTCATAAAAACCATACTATTCGACTCTAAAAACCTCGAAACGTGGAGATATGTTAAAATTTACAATTTGCAAAATCGGAACCATCACAATAACTTCCCACTGGGAAGTTAATAATAAGTCTATTGATTCATTATAAATACTCAAGACAAATATTGACAGCAGTTGAGTCAATCCCTAGTATACCTACATGTAAAATATTTTGCAAAATATCAAAAATATGACTTTTTTCTTCGCAAAATAACAAAACTAACAAAATAATTGAAAACATTCTATATTTGAAGCAGTATATCACATACATTTTAACTAAAAATAGACGCGTCTTATTATTGACGATGTCTTGAGAATTTACCTGTGAAATGTAACCATGAGGATTATTTCTATTATTGATGCAACAGTCAGTCACAGAATATGTAATCATTTTGAAAAACTATGAACAACAAAAATTAAGACTATAATAATCTAACAAAATACAAAATATTTAGGAGCTTATTTCTTGCATGCAGTGTTGTCGACCCGTCATTCAAAATCTGTTACAAAGTCATGAGATTTGCTATACTTTTCTATTTTGCTATAATGCCATAAGGAATTTACTTCTCACTTCCACACTATGCTCGTCTATTACTATCCTTAGTCTATGACGGATATTGTAAAATTTAATTTCGTCGCAAAATTTTATTTGGGGACTTGAATCATAAGCTATAAAAATATTTTTTTAATATTTTCTACTAACTGCTTCAGTAGTTATTACTACTAGCACTTTATTTTGACAATATCCTTTAATATTATTATTATTATTGAATTTCATAAAATACCTACTAATGAAAAACAGCGGGGTCGCCTGCGATCGAAGATTGCATTGTGCTGTCTGCGGTTTTAACTGCTGTCGCTTAACCCAGCCTGTAGTACCTCCATCTTATTATAAAAAGTATTTAATTAACCTTAAGTTTAAGCCTGAGTCTGTTACAATAGGAAATCTCGAGAAAATATGGAAGAAGCAATATGTTGCGAACTTTATAATGCAGCGGCTGAGGGACGTGTCAAAAACTTCTTAATGTCTATTATATAAGTAGACAGTTTAAAAACACGTTTTATGACAATATCGTTGGGCTTAACAGAAATAAATATTTGTAAGCTCAAAATGAAATACCAAAATAACTTAATTAAATGTGTTACAAAAGTCATATAAATAATAACACTAAACTAGCTATAATGTATTTTGTTGGCATCGATCGCTGACCGTAAATTTAAATAATTTCTAGAATGATTATACGTTCTACGATACACACATTGTTCATATATATCACTAATATATAAAATGTTATTATATCAAAATGTGAATGTATGAGAAATTAGGAAAGAGTAACAAAGTGAATTTATGATACGCAAGTGATAACAGAATCAGCAAGAAAAGCCATAAACGGAAATTTATCGATCAAATTGGAGATATATTGAAGATGAGCCAAATTGAGAGTACCATTAACCGACGATTATTGAGCACGAAACTGTGTTCCTAGTGAATACATGGACGTGAAGGAGGCAATTGAAGTGTGTCAGGATCGTGCCAAATGGAAGTCCGTAGTCTCTGACTAACCCTCTGTGTGACAGGTGTCTAAACATCTGACGACAACTACATTGATTCTGCCGTTAGTGCGAAATTGGAATCGACCTTGCTAGAATCGGGCTCAATTATAACATAAAAGAAAACAAGCAAGGGAATATCCGAAAAAAAATCCCTTAAATATTTTACGATACTACGTTATCAAATAATTTACTGTAAGAAACAACTTTAGGGGTTCAGACACGATAACAGTTATGACATGAAAATTGATATATTTGATCCCGATATATGCAGATGACGTCAACTAAAATTGTTATACTTTACGAACGTTGAAGTTGAATTTTTTCGTTATAGGACGTATTCTTTTAATATTGTTATATTTTAAGAAAGACTATAATTGCTATCTATGCAAATTATATTTCGGTACAAAAAAACGATAAGTTTTAATACAAATTTGAGGGTTTTGCAACAGATATTTTACGTTCTTTAAGATTAAGTTACTTTTACAGAATTTTCAGTCTAATAAATCATCAGTACTACGAATTATAGTATGTTGTTTTTATGTTAAAAATATAGGCATTAAATATTTCTTTTATAATTATAAATTATTTAAATATTTAATTTATTTAAGATCATTTTTAACATATATTCCTTCATGTTTGATTATTTGAAAGTTCAATTGACTAACATCGCTCAACTTTTTACTCTACAAACGTACATTTTGATGAATTCTTTCTTTATTCAGAAATTTGAAAGCCATCTTGTATTTTTTTTTCAGGGCAATAATTATTCTACGGCATTATTATATTGGTATGTATTAAAAAGAAGGTCTGAAACAAGAGCGGCGGCGCCGCGGCGAACTACGAGTATGTAAGGAGTTCGGCTGGCGACAGTCGCCACCTTTAGCCATCGGTCGTCACGGAGTGCAGAAGCCGTGCTCGAATACCTAGCGTCATAATTTAAAATCTTTAATTTTTGAAAGCGTGTTTTAAGTTCGTCATTATTTGTTTTGGCTGAAGGCCATTAAAATCTTTTTAAATAATCGATCTGTGTTTATATTGGTAACAGTATACATATTTATCATTTTTGTCACTTTTTTGCACGCAAATTTAAATCAAAGTTATGAATATTATCATCACCATCACTATCATCATCATTATCACCATCATCATCCTCAATATTATCATCTTAAACAACAACAAAAACGCATCCAATCACTCGTCTACTGCTGAATATTTCACAAGTACTGCCCAAATTACAATACATGCTGACAAAATCAATTAGGACAACCTTCAATCTCAAATTTAGAGCGAAATTATGCGGGTTGGATTTTTTGGGTCCTAATTAATTTAGTTTTATAAAATATTATCGATCTAAACAAACGGTTTAAAATACAAGTATAAATAAAAATCTGAACAAACGGTTTAAAATACAAGTATATGTTATAGTGCTTTGCTATACGCCTACGTTTGGTTTCTTCAACGAACGAAATTCATCATGTGTGCGAGTCGAGATATAAGTATGAAAAAGTCACGGTACTACTTCTTGTTGTTATAGTATGTGCCAAATCGATTGAGAAAAACGGACAATGACCTTTCGGTCGTTTAACCAGGGGTTACAAACCTTCAATATATAGGCACATTTATATGTAGTACTACTTTCTTTTTATAATGATTTTTTTATATTATTTTTTATAATGATTGATATAATATATATTTATTTACTATTAATCAAAAGTTATGTAAAAGAACGCTGTACAAGAAAATCATCTATTGTTATAAATTATTTAACAACAAAAAGCATTAATTTATAACACATATAAAGATTCGAGTGATAACGACACCGAATAAGTACGTACTTATTCAAAAGATAAAACTTTATTATTATTATTGCTGCACTATAGATATAGAGAACAGATTGATTTATAATATAAACAATGGTTTTTGATAAATAACTTACCAAAAACAAATAATTATCAAAAACAATTGTGGTATATTACCTTGAAAGTTGGAGAGGAGACGTCATTTGAAAGTAATTGTTATATTTTTAGATGTTGGCCAAGAAATGTTTAGAGTCATCTACTACCTCAGAAACTAATGAGCGTAATGTATCTGATGGTGGAAACAATTGTAACAATTTTACTTTACCACAAGCACAACTTAATCTAGCAGATTGACCGCTATATTTTTTAAAATTGACATTATAATATTGACATGTCATTTCCCTAATTTTTAACGAATTAGTCGGCACAATAAACTATTTTTGGTTCGTAGTGGAATGCTACTCTTTCCAGGTTTACAGTTACACTTCGTCTTCGGAATCGCTCTATTTCATTGTATTGTTGTGTTTGATGCAACCAAACACATTTAATTCATAGTGAAACTAGCTTCTTTGTAAAGTTGTTATATAATTTTATAAAAAAGAATTTTAAGTTTTTATCGACCATATAATATATTAGTTCTAAGTAGGAATAAGTGGGTAGTATAATTAAAGTTTTAATAAAAACAACAGGTCCCCTTGATTGACACCTTTACTACATTAAACATCAGGTGGAATGTAAGTCCGCTTGCCACTTCAGTTTAATAAAACAAAAATATTACCTGAGTACATTATACACAACATTTTTAAAATATGCTGTTATTTTTAGTATTTTATTTTAACACACTTTTAACATACCTTTGCATTCGAGTTTAGAATAATAAAACAAATGATTCTTATTTGCAAGACTGTAAAGCTTTGCTTTCGAGTGCAAGTTTTTTTTTAAGTTCAGGGAAAAAATTTTTAGTAACATCAGTACGAGACGCATGCTATGGTCCCTTGATCTAATTCTATTTAAGCTCAACGAGGGGGCGAGCTCAGCAAGGGGGCGAGCAAAGCAACCGCCGACGAACTAAGTAAAGCAAAGTCTGACGAAACAAATATACGGCTAGCCGACTTTAACAAGCAGAGGTGTAAAATGTTTTAGTCTTAATTTAATAATAAGCTGCATGTTTCTATGTATCTTGTTAAAAATGAATAATAAACGAAAATATAAAAGATGCTAAGGTTTCCTATTAACATTTTTTTAACAACTTCCCTGTCCGCGAAAAAGACACAATAGTTAAACAATCGAAATGTTCATATATGACTCATGGGACAGTGAAATGGTTAAAGTAGTCAATATTTGTTACTCGTGGTACGCTCACGCTGCAGTTATATAATTGAAGTAACATGAATGGGTCAACTAGACCGAGAAAGGTCCTTCGCAGAGAACCGAAGAATTTTCTCTACTGAAAGCGGGATAATTCATCTTAGTCCTCAGGGCTGACAACGTATCTACATTTTGATTCCTAATGGAAGACAGATGTACATAAATGTATATGGGCCACAACTGATCATTAGGTGGACTGTGTGCTCTTTTGTCACCCTTTAACTATTTGTAATATTGTGCGCTCTAGGGTGTTTAAATAAAAGGCATGTTACTTGTAAGACGGCCCAAAGTATATTGTCTGAAATACAGGTTGGAATTAATGTTCTAACATACAGTACGTTAGAAAAAAAAGGTTAAAATTAAGTACAATTATGATGCTATTGCTTATCAAACATTAAAATTTATAAAACCTTTTATTTCCCAATATTACAAATAATTTTACATTTACATTTAAGTTAAAACAATTTAAAATTTCAAAGTAACTTACGTACCTATTTCTCTTTTATATAATACATGATGTTTAATTTAAAGTTATGTTATTAAGTTTAATTTAACAATTGAATTTTAGTAACTTTTTAATATTTTTCATAATTTCAACTTTTGGCGACAATTCTTCTATACTTTATAAGAACCTTCTTCAACACAATTGAACTTATTATGTATATGATTCTTCATTTTTGAAACTAGCATACAATCCATTTAGATCAGAAAAAGACATTACACATCAAATGTAAGTTTTGTTTCACTAAATTATATTACATCTACATGTTATGTTGAAAAAGGTACGAGCAATACTTAATAAAAAAAATATAATGGACTTGTACAGTAAGTACACGCATTCAATTAATTTTAGTGCACATAATAAATCGTAATAAACACATGAATTTTATGGATACCTTACTGATAAGAGAGTAGAATGACGCTTCAATGATGATAACGATTACAAGTAACTATGATCATACCTAATTTCAACTTAATTTGTGTAATATATTAGTATTGTATATCAATATTAATACAAGTAAAAAGAATGAACTTTTAAATAATAATTTTGAATTTTAAATATTGTTAATATTACTTTAACATGGATCTAAAAGAACTGCTAGAAGTATGATATTAGTTTATTACACAACACAATTGAAGATCACTATGACAGCTATTTATTTAACAATTTTTGCGACAAATCATTCATTTATTTGAACATTTATAAAACGAGTTTAATTTTAAAGGTAGGATGATACGTGTGTTACATAAAGGTTTATAGTTTTCTAAACGAAACAAAATTAATTAAAACTTATAATAATAGCAAATTCAATTAAAAATTGATACGTGTAATATATATAAGAAATCATTACGTATTGGTAAGTCCAAATTTTAATAGCTAATGATTTTAAAGTCTAAAATTGTATCTACAAATTCTAAAAAAAATGTAACATAAGAAAAAAAAATTAAAGTAGTCATTGTAAATGTGCCTAACTATGAAAAAAATCTTACAAATTCCTATAAATCTATGCGAAAATGTAATTATCATATTTGGTAATTATTTTTGTTTACGTGTGGTTGTGTCAACCGATCCCAATAGTTATTACGTGTGCAACTTATTAGTACCATTTTGTGTAGCATTAATTACTCTAATAAAGAAATACAAAATAACTACCTATCTCACTTTTAGAGTATCTTAGATTTATCATACTTATGGATTTGGTCGGGGATGGTTGCGTTGGTTGGGGATGGGGATGTTTTGGGGATGGAAATGTTTTGGGGATCCCTTTATCGCCTCATTTTAGTCGATTATTAGGACTTTTTTATATAATATTTGTACGTACATTCTCTTCTTTCATCTTAATATTTTTGTTCTTAGCTAGCTTAATTAGACGCTGGAAATCGGAGTATTAATTCACTTCATTCATATTTTATTTCGTGACATTTATCACGTGGATACTTTGTACTTACATAGGGACGCCCCATATACTTGGATATTGCATTTATTTCATTTCATTGGTACATAAATTATTTTTTATTATACTATATCAAGGTAATAGTGTACCTTGGGTTGTGCGCACAGCCTTGAGGTCTACGTTTTTTTAAGTCACTTTTAAAGGACTCCAACAATTGTCACAGGTGAATACTATGTTCAATGTACCATTATTAAGGGTAACAAATTTAAGACTTCTCTGGTCCCTAACAGTACTAATTTGAGTAACATGTGTTTACATCACTTGTACTGAAGGCGTTGTTCCCTAGTGCCCATAAATCCCGATTTTTTCACCCAATCACGAAAACATAGGGTATGTTGTATGTGCTTGAGGACTATATGCTTTACCAGTGATGGACGTTCCCATGTCTCTCCATTACTTATTGAACAAGGTCAACTTTTGTTTTATTTGTATATTTCATTTCTATCTTTATTTCCTTTAATCCTTTGTTGTCTTTATAGTACCTGTCGTGAACCTCTTGACTGTATACTATCATGCTCCACTTTCATACTAACTACCGTTATTCTTGCTCACACTGAACACAATATTCGGACTTTGAGCATCATCAAATAGTTGGGTGATCAGTCCCATACTGATGAAACTTAGGAAGTAAATCATACATAATCACACTATCGAACGTTCTTTCTTTCATTCCTCATGTCTCTTAAATACATACCTTCTAATTTGTACTAAGATAATATGCTAGCATATTTCTAGTCGATTTTCCTTTCCATTAATAATTCTGTTATGGAACATACCTATCAAGCCTTCTTTTAATTATGACATTTCTTACTTTACTTATTATTCGTTATATTATTCATCTTTATTGAAATGATATTTACTTTGGTTGGTTTACTTTTTATGTAACCAAACGGATTATGTTAAATTTATAATAGCGTTATATCGCTTCAAAAATCATCTAAAATTCCGTCAGAACACGCTAGGTTCTTAAAAACATAAAACTTTTGCCTAAAAAAATATTATTGCTTAATAAGTCTAAACATAGATATCTTTCAGAAGCTAATTTACCACTTACGATTTTAATAGAAATTTAATCATCGAACATTGAGCTAATATGTACTACGTACTAGAGGAGACACTGCATTCAGCTACTCTGTTCCACTCAACTGCGGTGCATACACCGCACTTTAGTCAGTCACTCGCTTGGTGCTTGTAGAGTTGTCACGTGTTTTGATTTAAAAAAAATCTCTTGATAAAAATATGCCGTCTTGTGTACTTAGATATTGCACAAATAATTCAAGAAATGTCAGTAAAAACTAAGGAATTACTTTTCATCGGTTAATAAGATACTCAATCAATAAAAAGTATTATAAATTAATAATAAAACAAGTTATTCCTAAGATGCCATCTCGTATCATGGAATATAGATTATGAATTTAATATGTTCAGATGCTACATTTCTGTGGGTACTTAAGTATAGGACGAATATATTATTATACACATTTTTTTGTAGAAACATATATAAGTTATTATAATTAGGCAAAATTTTTCATGTTTAAATCTGCTTATTATTCTTTTATTTTATTTTTAGGTTTCCTGCGAGAGAATGCACTACTGCTCTACCGCGGGCTATGACTGTGTTTGAAAAACGCTTCTCGAGTATGATTAGAGGATGAGCGATTACTGAATTTGATGAGAAGTTGCTCAATTTCGGAACCGAATTTTTCAATGGTCCTACGACCCTGTTTGGTACTTAAAAAACTATAATACTACTTTGGTTCTACAAACACAGCTGTAAGGTTACAGTATATTTCTTTTAAAGCAGATGTTTACGCATATCTGTAACTAGAGAATTCACGTCTTTATAATTATTTTGAAAACAATTTCGCACTGTCTGAGAGCCTGGTTTTAATATAAAGTTTATTAGATGCTTATTACCTTATAATGTCTATGAATTGGTTAGTTACGTTTTCCCGGTTATATATAATTCGAAGTAAGGAAAGACAATTGGCTGAATAAAAAATAGATACCAGTTGCAATAAAAGAGTAATTTTCTCATAGGTGGAATGTATGTTCTCTATACACTTATTTATGTGTCGCAAGTTCTCAAAGTTTATCTCAGAATTTTCTATTGTAACCTTAATTTGAGACGAAATATACTTAAAAATACTGTACAATTTTGTTGCTGTAGTAACTTTATTTTTAGCGGTTTCTGAACTTTCTCTACGATGAGGGCTGATTTTAACCAAATATTCCCCAATGTCATCTAAATCATTTTGTATTTTTTTTTTCAATTCTCTCAAAAACATAACGTTAAAACATTAGCAGATATAAATAAAATATTATCTTATTTTATCGGTAAAAGGACAGAATACGGCTTACTTGGTTAACCTATTTGATTTCCATGGGACTTCGGCGACAAAGTGTGTGCATCGGTGCGGTTTGAGGACGGGCCGGGCACGAAGGTGGTTGTTGGGGCTCCAGGTTATGCTACCATCTTCTTAAATTGGGCCGGGTATTTCCCTGAACACCTCTTGATGTCGGCCGGGTTTTTCCCTGGACATCTCTTGATGTAAGTAATGTGGCTTACATGCGGTCTGGGCGGTTCAGGTTTTCAGTCGAGATGGCGTTCAATTCTCGTCTTAAGTTTCTGAGGGGTGCTTGCTGGCACTTTTTTTTACGACGTAGTACATGATGGCAGCAGCTAACTGAGCGACGATGATAATTGTTAGGATTTCTCATGTGCAGTATTTCAAATCTTCCTCTTGCGGTTTGGTTGTGGTATATATGCTGCTCCTTAGGCGTTCTGGACTATGACTACTTATTCTTTCGACATATATAGATGTCAAAAATTTTAGTTGGATGCCACAAAGTATGGTGCTGAGCCACCTGTATCTATCTACTTTCAGGATCTCTTATTTTATTCTACATTAGTCACTAAAAGTGAGTTTCCAGCTGGACCAGCACGTAGCAATTGACTTTTTCGGTGGCGCGGGCCTCTCTCGTAGGAGGGATATGTTTACACATTTAGAAGCGTGGTTGGTGTATGTTTATCTGGAATTTATTGCGATTTGTAAAACTATTTCATGTTACATTAGGTGGTCTTAGGTACATCTGCCTTAATTGCTTTGCTTGGTAAGCAGACTGGTGATTGCAGTTGTAGTGTCATATGAAATAAAATCTGGCACATGCGAGTGATATGCCGCCATATATCGAAGGTCATGAGGACTTTCTAGCCTTTCCCGTAGGCTCTTACTGTACGTTCGAGAGGAAATGGGATAAGGAATTCATAGCTACTATGTGGCATTTTTAATTATATAATTAAAATTAGAGCTTCATATACACCCCACCGCTGGGCATAGGTCCCTTTTTTTCTAAACGGATATGGAGTAGTTATTCCACCACAATTCTCTAAGGTGTGCTAACGATTTTATTTTTCTTAGGAATTTTATTGGTACTGGCGGAGATTGAACTCGGATGGCTCGTGTACTAAGAAACTTACGGCGAGCGCTTAGCTACTGACCTATCACTGTTCTTTTTATTTACGCAGAAATAAACACATGTTTTGTTCTTGAAACATGCGTTAATTTGCAGAAGGGAAGGATAATATTAAATTACGTTCATTTTCGTAATAAAGTTATTTGATTACGACACTGAAGTAACGAAATTTGTTATAATGGTTGAGGAAATTTCGGCCTTAACTTTTAAGTATATATTTAAGACTTACAAATGTGACATATCTAGAATGTAGTGACCGAGGGAGTACATTTAATATTGTGCTTGACTCTAGTGGTATCTAGTGTCAACTTTACTACATCTTGTGATAAGTCCATTGCTGAACATAGGGTTCCTATCCCACCTAGTGGAAATTTAACTGGAGATTCACTTATCGGCTTGAGGTTTCCGCTCAAGAATTTATCTGCTCTAACGCTTATCGGTTATTCGAGCTAATGACGATGTTAGATACTCTAGTTCTAGTGTGGATATCCCTCTTACGAAGTTTATCGCCCAGAGTAAAGAATGATGTTGTAACATAATATTTTCTTCTTATAAGTTAGAGTTACAAACAAGCATATAGTCCACTAATTAAAAATCTGATGCTATCGCACGTAGAGGTATGTATTATATACTTCTACTATCTAACTATTTTATATATCATGAACTAAAAATACTAGGATAGGTACCCTTATATTCCGAAAGGAAGAGTATAGGAGACTAGTATTACATGCTATTAGGCTTTAAATTCTAGTTCTCTTAGTGAATTCTAGGACAAAAATTAGAGAGATAGAAATAAAAAATGGAATCTGTAGCCTTATTTGCTTAAAGTAAGTTGCAGGCCTCCATAGGCTGCAATAGCCACTTACCATCTGGTGGACTGTAACTTCGTTTGTTATTTTAAATTTATAGAAGAAATAAATATATCTGCGTAGTTCATTCCTGAAAACTATGTTAGAATGCCTCGATACCAGTAAAAAGTATATACACATTTATCCTTTTAAAGCAGGTGTGAATGTATATCAGATAACAAATAATCTGTTGTCGAAAATAATAAAACGATGAAAATAGTACAAAACAGGCACTGAGAAAACAAATTTTCTCAATATTCTTTTAATGGAGGCAAAGTATAAATAAATAAACTGCAGGACTTAATTCCATCCTCCCTCTTTCACTTCGGAACATCCGGTACTCGCGTACGGTGGTGGAAGTGGGAGGAGGTGGGTCCAAGGGAAGCCCCCCTTACCCTTCCACATTTGCGGAAATGTATAGTTTATTGCAAACGATACCTGCATACTAGCGGCGGAAAACGACATATATGTGGCATTACAGAAATTGTAAGAAGATTTCACTAACCTTACGAAATGGTCTCACGATACGGGGCTTGTTCTGAATGCCACAAAAACAAAAATGATGTACATTTCATCCAGTTATAATAGAGTATCTGTTCCTTTAAAACTCGTTTCACACAGCCACCAATGTCTCCATAATAATATGTCTAACCAGACTTGTAATTGTACTTATTGAATTAGTAGAACAACAACCTTACCTTGGGCTCATAATAGACAGTAGATTTAAATGGACACACCATATTAATAAAGTGTGCGACAAGTTAAAGGCCATACTTGCCAAATTTTCTATCGTTTGGTATAAAGTTCCCTTTTCTACACTATTATCCCTTTATAAAGCTCTGGCCGAATCAATAATACAATACGGATTAAGTAGCTATGGTAGAACCTGGAAATCGCATCTTTGTAGAATCCATGAATTACAACTTATAATCATCAAAGCAATTGTCCCCCCTATAATCAAACAACAATATAAGAACAATTACAACAAATTATGTAAATTCTGTGGTATCTTGCCAATAGAAAAAAAATTAAAACTTACTTTACTTGTAGAACAGTTCTTTAATACAAAATTACAAGTCATACCTACGTACAAACATCAGCTTAGAAGTATATATAACCCTAAATTAATTATAGCTAAAACTCATAATATGTATGGCGATCATCAAAATAAGATTATTATTCCTAAATTAATTAATAAAGTAACTAAAACCTGGAAGGAAAATATCAATCTCAAAAATATTAAATACAAATTAAAAACATTCTTTTTGAATCAACTAACATGATATAACTAAAAACTAACATACTTACTATATGTAATATAATTACCATATGTATATTCCTAAAATATAAAATAATATTTTCTCCAAACACCCTGTATACTACTCTAATTAAATAGCCACTACAACTCATCCTCATGTTATTTGTATAGAAATGAGCGAACTACCTTCTTACTCTAAATAATATTAAAATGTTTGAGCTCGAAAGACGGCGAACTGCAGTGTGCAGAAAAATCTTATATAGGTTTATGTTGCACTGTATTTATGAACTTTGTTTAGTATGTATTTTAGTTGTTGTAAAATAAATAAATAAATAAATATATTTTTTGTAAAATCATAACCTCACTTTTTTATACAGGAATATTGACACAAAGTTACTTCTGCCACGGATTCGCCCTTGAGTAGTAAATCATAAGCACCCATGCTCGCCTTCGCAGCTTCGGCTTTTTGGTCGACCAGCCTCAGCTGCTACGGCTCACTCAGGGGCTTGCAATTTGCTACAGCAGGCTGGGCCCCTCTGCGCCTATGCTACAAAACACTCTAGGTGAGCCAAACGGGGCGTGCTTATTCGGTTTTAGGAGCGATTCGACCAATCGTATATTAAATATATGTAGTATATAAAGTCAGGTGGCCCTAAGTTCTGCTATGATAGTGGTAAATGAAATAATGTAAAGAGAATTGTTATAATTTTCTTTTCTGAAAAACCTCTTGACTGCTCTCCACTGCGACTCAATTTGTTGTATATGAGTCCCGTCTTCAGCCACAAATGGATTATCTGGGTCCGAGTGATTAACTTTTTTATGAGTGTATCTGGTTGCGCGGAAAAAGAATCGGGTAATCTCATATTTTGTTTGGTTGGTTATTGTTGCCAGTTTCTCTTTCCGTCCCACTACGCATTCTTCCATTCCTCATGCACTGAATAGGTCTAGAATATGACGCGATTTTGGTCGCCAATAAGAAACGCACCCCGCCGAGATGGAGATGGTAGATAAATAAAAAGAACAATCAAAAGGGCCATCCCTGCCGCCGCTAGTAGCTGAACCCCTCTTGTATAGTAGTTGAAGAGAACCGCTAGTTGTGTCCGCACCTCTGTGGCATTCGCGCCACAGAACAATCGAGAAGTAACCGCTTCGCTTAATTCCAGTTATCGTCGCGAACCGCTCTTCCAACGTACCACAAGACCGGGAGCGTCGTCCACGAGGCCGCAAGGAACCCCACCCCGGTAAGTGCTTTATTTTATTTTGTCTTGAACCATTTAATTTCCTTGTCGCATTTATCTCCCTTATCGGTTCAAGAGAAAACTCCTTTGGGACACTGGCAAAACAGCAGATTTTGGAATAGCGAGAGCATCGTCCAAGGCTGCCGCGTGCCACGTTGGCCATCTGGTTTTGGTTGTAATAATCCGCACATACAGTCCACGTAGTATCATCTCGCATAATAAGGTCAAGGCTCGACCTAGGAATCGAACCCGAGATCCCAATCGCCGAAAACATTTCTGGTCATTGGCCCCACCATTTTTCTGCTTCCTCCGAGCCGAATTCGAGAAGATAGTCTGTGGCTCAACGTTTATCGGTTCCTTCGTCTCGGATTCTTGTCATTTGCTGAACCAGTATCTGTGTTATAAAAAAAAAAACAAATTTACATATTTGCGTTTCGGTATATGCAATTTTTAGTGAAATTTATTTTTATCGTAAATAATTTAAAAGGCATTTCCGAAATCCAAAATCAGTGTGAAAGGTTTGAGTTTAACCCTGACAAACCTCCTAAATAGGAAACCAAATTAAAAAATCAGGTACCGGGCGTCTATCTCATAATACGAGAACAAATTGACGTATTTGCGTTTCGTTATAAGCAATATTTATTGAAATTTAAAAAATAGTGTAAAAGATTCAAGATTAACCCTGACAAGTCCCTAAACTGAAAACATAATTTAAATCAAGTACCGGATATATATAGCCAATCCAAATGATATAATATTTTTTAAAATACGAGTTAGAAGAAGTACTCGTAGATTTCATTCGTGGTATATACCCTTAAATTTTATAAAATAAATTTAAATTATTCAATCAAATTAATGTGGAAATAAATATATTTAATTTTCTTAGCTGCGATTGCTTAACCATCTGCAAAGTATCTGATGTGCCGAAACTCCAAAACGTGACGGTAAAATGATTTGCTTAACGCGATATTTCCTCACAGCCCGTAGAATGATAAAATTTAATAGCACGGATGAAGTGTTTTTAATGTTTACGCTTTTCTAAAAATAATATTTTTACCGAAAGCTAGAATTTAGAACGGGTATTCTTATATTAAAATCCTATACGTGTCGAAAATTAAATCTTAGTGTTATTTTTTCTTCATTTATTACAGTTATTTTACTCTGAACTGCTATGTTCAGAGTACAATTGGTCTCACCCAAAGAATGCCTTAAAGCATGGTCCCGAATCATCATCTCTTAACAGGTCAAATTCAAATTCAAATTCAAATTGTTCATTGCATGTCACATTACAAATTTAAGATGATACAATTTTGATCGGTATACATGTGACGCCTCGCAAGGGCATAGCAACACTAGAGGGCTAACTATTTTCGTATTATCTAATTTTTAAACATAAATTACAAATTATCATATCATCAACATTCAATATTATTTTATATAAATTAATTTAATTTGAAACACAATGAATAGTCTAAGTATTCTTACTTTATCGTTATTTATCGTCAAAAAAATTCATTTAAATTATAGTAACATTTATTAATAAGAAATATTTTTAATTGTTTATTAAATTGCACAGGATTTTCCAGGATTTTTATGGAATTTGGTAAATGGTTATAAATCTTTATTGACATAACGTGAGGGCTGTTTGAAACTAATTTTAATTTGGAGAAGGGTATCTTAAGATCTTAAGATGTAAGTGTCAAAATCTTATTTTTAATGAAGTGGGGTTTACATGACTCCATTTTGTCCAAATTTATCAATATTCGTAGACACTTCTTTTGTAATATAAATAATTTGTTTATATCACAAGAGTTTCCCTACAAGATGATGCCATAGGAGAGTACGGAGTGAGCATGTACATAGTAAGCCGCAAGGGCAGTCTTAAAATCTGTCACACGTTTAAGGTGTTGCAGTGCATAAATAAATGAGGATATTTTTTTGCAACTTTTTGTACGTGCTGTTTCCAACTCAAATGTGTGTCCAGATCTATTCCTAACAAAGTGCCAGAGTTAACAGTTTCTAGTTTTGTATTTTTTATAGTTAAACGATATTTGTAAACCAGTTTTTTGGTAGGGTTTAAATTGAATAATTTTAGTTTTATTAAGGTTAAGTTGTAAATTATGTAATTGTAGCCAGCCAGTAATTTTATCTAATGTATAGTTCAATTTTGTAGTTAAATCTGTGGAATTAGTGCAAGAGATTAATATGGAGATGTCATCTGCAAAGAGCACGCATAGATCGTCCAGTATGTTTGGGAGATCATTTATGTAAATAAGAAACAAAATACAACCCAAAACGCTACCTTGAGGGATAGAGCCAGAAATGAGAGTTGCATCCGATCTGACATGAGTAATTTTGCCTGTCTCGAAGTTGGTATTTTCAATTTCTACATATTGGAAGCGGTTATCAAGATAGGATTTGAACCAATTATGAGCTATTCCCCTAATTCCTGTTTGATACAGTTTTTCCAATAGAGTTCTATAACAGACTCTGTCATAGGCTTTACTCATATCGAGCAAGAGGCCTACTGCGATTTTTTTATCGTCGATTTTGTCTAGGATGCTTTTTACATATTTATAAATTGCTAAGGTGGTGGAGTGGTTTTTCCTAAAGCCATGTTGGTTCACGTGCAAAATATTATATTTTTCATAAAATGAACAAAGACGTTTCGCCATAGCCGCTTCAAATATTTTAGCAGACGTAGGTAACAGAGCTATAGGTCGATAATTACTTATGTCAGTAGTTTCACCCTTTTTATGCAAGGGTTTGATTAGAGATATTTTGAGGGCATCTGGGAAGATACCTTCTGAAAAAGATTGATTTACCAATATTGTATATGGGATTGTTAACAAATCAGCACATTTTTTAATCAAAATAGGAGTCATTTCATCAATGCCGTAGGATGATTTATTTTTAAGATTTTTTATTATGGTATTCATTTCATGAGTTTCTACTGGGCTTAAGAAGAGAGTGTTTTCGATGGATTTTGTTAAAGTTGTTTTATTTAAATTACAGTTATTTGAGTGTAAATTTCCTATAGATGCATAAAAGGTATTAAGTAAGTTCGCTACTATTTTAGGATCACATGATATATGTTTATCTGTTATTTTTAGTTGAACATTTCTCACTCCGTCTTTGTGCTATTGTTAAAGAAAAAATTCTTCGTGTGGTTGCAGAAGAGTTTCAACTCATTTTGTGTCTTGTGTGTGTTCTTTGAACTAACTACTTTTCTTCTGTTTTATTAATAAAACCAACAGGGAGAAAAAAACTGAAGGGTACGATTTTAACTTTTTTACAAAAATAAAAGACAATGACAGGATTTCCTTCTTAAAATCAGTTCGTTATCTGTTTTAATTAATTATCTGTTTAAATAGCAGCTGAAAAAAATGAATATAAGCAGTCTTTGATCACCAAGAAACGACCTTTGAAATTCATCCTGGTCACGGCAACTGTGTATGTGTGTGTGTTTACGTGTGTTTAGTTTATATTTATAACAAAGTGTAATATAATATTTTGAGGAATAGCTTATGTTATATCTCGTTAGAGGACTTAAATTATGGATATATTTTATATTTATTTATCTGTTCTTTTATTATACTTTAAACATCTACAAAATAGCTTTTCAAGTTTCCATGTGGGCAAATTTATGAATAATACTATCCGTACCGATTTCTCTTAGCAATAAAAAACAGGGAAACAATTCAGACGTTCTTGACTCATATTGTTCCCCAAATTCAATGTAAAAAATAAACGTTCACCACTGCAATTACTGATCATGAGAGACAATAATTGCGATAAACAGTTTCTAAATTTGGAAAACAAAATTCTAATGAAATATATATTACGAATTTATATTGAAAATCTAAAAATCCAATGATTGTGGCTGGTGTGATTGATGATTCACACCACCCACACCCGTCTACCAAATTAGCAAACTGCATTAATTCGTCGTATATGCTGTATTCTAAACCATTTACATAAGCACTGACCATAATATATTCTTTAAAAATCTTTTAGGCTGTAATACGCTGCAGTATAATAAGTATATGGCTGTAATATATTTACATGAAAATGCGGTTCAAAAATTTCTTTGTTTATGTGCCTGTGGTGCAGTGCAAGGAACGTCTCGACGCGTACCTCGCGCTGGCCGTCATTGAATTTGCGGGGAACCCAATCGTCAAGCTTTTTACCTTGCCAATTTGACGCAAATGGACCAACATTGCATTGACGCAAAAGTCGATAGCTATTGCTAATCCAGTCATAGATTGAATATCTATCACACCTTGTTAAAATATTCCAAAACCACTAGTTAGATTTTGGTGTACTTTCATGCGTTTATCGAAAGCAGATAGCAAGTTATCAATAATGACAACAAACACTTTAATTTCAAAGTTTTACCAGGTGTTTCTCTTTCAACAAATCCGACAAGTGTACTAGAATCGCTTAAATGGTCGTATTATATGTTTCGCTTGCGTCGTCTTGAAGTTTGTTGCTGATATACATGATAGCCTGTCAGATCTTTGGCTTTTACTTCAATATCTAAAATGTTTACTGCATTGTTTGGAAATATCTATCCAACGATTCATAAAGGGTGTATTCCATATTAAGATCTATATTAGACGATTGCAGAGGTGCACTAATCGCTTGAGCGTGCAGTTTTAGTATTCTATCTCATTTAATTGTCATTATTTCCGTTTCATGCATTTGATGTATTTCTTATTTTATGCAATTAATTTGATATATTTTTCGCATGTTGTTTCAGATAAATATGTGTTCTATTCCTTTATGGGCATAAGTATGTCGTACTAGTCAGAAAAAACCGTAGGTGATAGTAAATTGCATAGGTTGGTCATGCGAAACAGAATATTCCGTGTAAATCGTACAGCCATCGAGATAATGAAATTTTAGAGTTCTGACACAGTGTACGATGTACGAAAGTGGAATATAGAAGCTGAAATTAATAAAAGGATACTGGAGTACCCCAGCCTAGAGGTTAAAAAAGTATCACATATGAGAACAAATTTTCGATTTGTAAATCTGCATCTTGCCGTGTAGTGGCGGTTGAGAATATACACTACCCCATATCTTCCCGTGGGAGTCGTAAGAGGCGACAGAGGGAGACAGGCAGGAGATGGGCAGCAGAATCTTTCTGATAACAACAGTGTTATAATAAAAAACTGCGGTTGCCAACCCGTTCGCCAAGCGTGGCAACTATGGCAAATAACCCCCCATGAATAACGACGCAAAAAAACGGCCCCCAGTCCCCGGCGGCCCCGATATTCCTGGCTACGGTGGCGACAATGGTAACGGCGGGGCAGGGGATGCTAAGAATCTCCGGTGGAGGTTCGGTTGCCACCTACGACGACTCGACCTACAAAATATAACGCACGCACTCTGAGGACTGACGAGAAGATACTGGAGCTGGAAGAAGAGATAGAAAGGTTGCGCTGGCATATTATTGGATTATCCGAGGTCCGAAGAGAGGGGGAGGATACGGCAATCTTCGAATCCGGCAACTTGTTCTACCACCGGGAGGGCGACCATCTGTCCCAAGGAGGTGTCGGATTTATCGTCCACAAGTCTCTCGTCAACAACGTTGTAAAGATTGGGAGTGTGTCGACGAGGGTCGCGTACCTGATACTCAGAATCACCTAAGGGTATTCGCTGAAGGTCATACAGGTTTACGCACCAACCTCGGCACATCCCGATGAAGAGGTGGAGGAAATGTATAAGGATATTTCCAGAGCCATGCATTCCTCCAAAACCCACTACACGGTGTTGATGGGAGACTTCAACGCAAAACTAGGCACAAGAGAAAGCGGTGAGTTGAAGGTGGGGAAATTTGGAGTAGGGTAACGGAACGGAAGGGGCCAGCAGCTAGCCGACTTTATGGAAAAAGAGGGACTCTTTATGATGAACTCTTTCTTCCAGAAGCGGCCCCACAGGAAGTGGACCTGGTCGAGCCCCGACGGTTCGACAAAAAATGAGATTGACTTCATTATGACGACCAGACGCCAACTGTTCAGTGATGTCCCAGTGATCGCAAGGGTGAAAACTGGCGGCGATCACCGAATGGTTAGAGGCACACTGAACCTAAACGTTAAGTTGGAGAGGTCTCGTCTAATGAAGTCAACGCTCCGTTCCCCCTCGTGCTCTAATCCAGAATCCCGAAACCTTTCAGCTCGGGTTACAAAACCGCTTTCAGTGCCTAGAGGATTGCAATGCAGTGGACGATATGAATGACAAGCTCGTGGAAACTGTCCATGCGGTCGAAGCTAAGTTTTGCAAGACCCGCCGCAGAAGAACACAAAAACTCTCCGATCACATTCTTAATCTCATGGCTGTTAGACGGGAGATGAGGCTGCAATCGTAAACAGATTTGACAGCAAACAGGCAGCTGAACAGACAGATCTCCAAATGCATGCGGCGAGACTTACGCAACTTTAATACTGCTCGTATTAAAGAAGCGATCGAGCGGAACCAGGGCTCCAAAGTCTTTGCCAGAGATCTGTCTGCCAGAAGGAGCCAACTGTCAAGGCTGAAGACTGAGTGTGGCAACATCGTTTCCGGGACACCTGAGATTCTGAGTAAGATTGAGAGGTTCTATGGGCAGCTGTACACATCATCGTTGGAGCCACACGCAAGTGTGAGTAACGATCCAAGAGCAAGTCTTATCCGACACTATTCCGATGATATCCCGGACGTCAGTTTGAGCGAGATTTGAATGGCTCTCCACCACCTTAAAAACGGCAGGGCCCCGGGCGAGGATGGAATTACAGCGGAGCTTCTGAAAGCGGGTGGAACACCGGTACTTGAAGTCCTTCAGAAGCACTTCAATTCCGTCCTACATGGTGGCACTACTCCGGAGGCGTGGAGCAGAAGCGCGGTGGTCTTGTTCTTTAAGAAAGGCGACAACGCTCTCGCGTTCTGGAAGAACTACAGACCGATTTCCCTTCTGAGCTGCGTCTACGTGCTATTTTCGAGAGTCATTACGAATCGTCTCGCACGCAGACTCGACGACTTCCAGCCTCCTGAACGAGCCGGTTTTCGAAAAGACTTCAGTACCATAGACCACATACATATCCTGCGGCAAATTGTACAGAAGTCCGAAGAGTACAATCTGCCACTTTGCCTGGCGTATGTGGACTATGAGAAAGCCTTTGATTCCGTCGAAATTTGGGCGGTGCTACAGTCTCTTCAGCGGTGCCTAATTGACTGTCGGTATATTGAAGCGCTGAAGTGTTTGTACAGTAGGGCTACGATGGCTTTCCGAGTACAGAACAGAACCATACGAAATCCAACTCAGAGGTGTAAGACAGGGTGATGTTATATCTCCGAAACTCTTTACCGCTGCGTTGGAAGACCTTTTCCAGCTACTGGATTGGAAAGGATACGATATTAACATCAATGGCGAGTACATCACTCACCTTCGATTTGCCGACGATATAGTCCTTATGGCAGAATCGCTGAAGGACCTTAGCACTATGCTCAATGACCTCAATGGTGTCTCCCAACGGATAGGTCCTAAGATGAACATGGACAAAACAAAGATCATGTTTAATGTCCATGTCACACCTATGCCGGTAGTTGTTGGGAGCACTTTGCTCGAAGTTGTTGACGAGTACGTTTACCTGGGACAAATAGTCGGACTAGGTAAGTCCAACTTCGACCGAGAGGTCAATCAACGGATTGAACTCGGCTGGGCAGCGTTCGGGAAATTACGACACATCTTCTCGTCAGGTATACCTCAATCTCTGAAAACTAAAGTGTATAACCAGTGCGTGTTGCCAGTGATGACTTACGGATCTGAGACGTGGTCCTTCACCGCTGGCCGTATGAGGACGCTCAAGGTCGCTCAACGAGCTATGGAGAGGGCTATGCTCGGAGTTTCACTGCGTGATAGACTCAGAAATGAGGATATCCGCAGTAAAACCAGAGTGACCGACATAGCCCAACGGATTAGTAAGCTGAAGTGGCAATGGGCCGGCCATATAGCTCGAAGAACCGATAACCGATGGGGAAGAAAGGTTCACGAGTGGCAGCTTTGTACCGGTAGGCGTAGTGTTGGGCGACCCCCCACTAGATGGAGTGACGACCTGGTAAGACATGCAGGAAGTCAATGGATGCAGGTGGCTCAGGACCGTGCTTTGTGGCATTACTTGGGGGAGGCCTATGTTCAGCAGTGGACTTGTGAAGGGCTGTAATGATGATGATGATGAAATCTGCAGGCGGAAGTCCGGCATGAAATCCCGTCTCGACCTACTGAGCACTCCAAGTTAGTCTGATGCCAGTTTAGCTTTCACTTTCAAGTGCCTAAAAAACTGTACGTCTCTCGAAATGTCGACGCCAACGATTCCGATGTTAGCTGAGGTTACGAGGGGGATCGCCCTAAAATCTAAGAGATACGACAAGGTAGTTATTTTTTGCTTTAAACGCGCAAACCTGTGTCTTTAGGGTATTAAGCTTTAGTCACCCCCAATCCGAGACTTTGTTTAACAAAGACTCAACTTGAGACATAAGTTTATACCGACTACTTAACGACGTGTTCCTGAGAAATATAAGCACGGACGGTGTATAAAGTATTGCCAGTGCTGTTGTCTGAATAATAATGAATATTACTTGTATATAACATAATATTATTGATTTGCAGAAGGAACAGGGCAGGTAGCAAGAATTCTTATTGACCACCAGCATTCACAGGCTTGAAGTCGGAGCATGTACTCTTGACTACAACCTTAATACTCTGATCTGTAAGAAAACTAGTGACCCAACTGCATAATTTCTCGGAAAACCCACAAGTGGGAAACTTTGAAAAAGTACTTTGTACCAAACCCGATAGAAGGCCTTCGCTACGTTCAAACTAACCACCATGGCCTTTGATCTCGACTACTTCCACTTATCAGTTATCGGTAAGTCGGGTAGACAAAAGGACCACCACCGAAGCGACGTTGTTGTTGTTGTTGAGTTGGACGAGTCCAATCAGTCACATTTTTTAGCCATCGTGTACACTAAGGCTGTATTCCTTGAGCCTAAAACGACGCCTATAGAGTAATAAAACTAGAAAAGACGAATTAGAACCCATGCAAACTCTGGAGCATACACGTCTTCACCACAATTTGGTGGATTCGATCACAAGATTGCTTTTTGCACCGAGTACTGTATAAATAGCACATCCAGCATGAGGAGGCGGGGGTTGTCTGCAGCATAATCCCCCCGTCGTCGATAGTCAAGTTGGACGCAAAAGGGTCCTAAAAGATCGGCTTTCTTATTTGCAGCGTGGTCAAGCGAGTTATCCTTCTCGCGCAAAGATGGTAATGATAGTTTACAGATATTCCCTTGGGTAGCCTTGAAAAGGTAAAAGAACGCAAGAGTTTTCGAAGGAAGGCAAACTAGTTTCTCGCCAATTCTCCCAATGTGCCCCAACTTTGTCTTATCGATAACTCTTTTGAAGGGCCTGGATGCATATTATGCATCATAGATCTTACTGCAATGGACTTGATGGTCGGTCAACCAACCAATACATTGCAAATGTGTATGTAGACGTATTAGGGACTTATAATAAATAGCAAGGTCTATGATGCAGGGGGCTCAGGACCGTTCTTTGTGAAATTCCTTGGGAGAGGCCTATGTAAGGCGAGGATTTTTGACGGGCAGTAATGATGATGATAATGATGACGATACAATGGCATTATTATTATAGAAGGTCTCTATGATGCATAAGCATTACAATAGTAGGGTTCTGGGTTGAAGTCCTATATATTAAAGACATAAAAGTAAGGTCTAAGGTACTAAAGATTTATTATGTTATGATCTCTATGATGTATAAGCATTAAAATAGTAGAGTTGTGGGTTGAATATTAAAGACATAATATTAAGGTCTATGATACAAAATCATTATTATAGAGAGTCTCTATGACGGATAAGCATTATAATAGTAGAGTTGTGGATTGAAGTCCTAAATATTAAAGACCTAATACTATAGTAAGGTCAATGAAATAAAGCAAATATGTGGAAGGTATTAAATATGTAAATGCATTTTATTAATAAAAATGGGACTCGAAAGGGATTATTATAGTTGCGTGTAGACTGCATCACAGCATCCGGGACCGAGGTAAACTTGAACCCGCTAACTGATGTGTCCCAAACATACCATCTTATTGTCTGTGGTAAGCGAGTTTATTGTAGCAATACCGCTTGCCCGTAGACATCGCACGCTCATACCGTTGCTGGGGGGGCGTCTTTGCGCATAGCGTTATGATACGCCGCCTATCTTTCAAATTGGGATTAGTGTGTTTGGTAGCACTTTTAAGTGTAACAAGCATACTCAACTCCATATCTTAGTGCATTAGTGCTATGATACGTGGATTTTGACTACAGACGTCATAGTAGCGTGCTGCTATGATACGGTGTTATTTTTTAGTTAACAACAATATTAATTTTGTTCCCAAAGACGATAGGGATGTATGAGGACCTGCATGTATGCTGTGCCTGAGTGGACGCATCTTATGGTTCGGTAGATGGAGGTATGCGGGTGATGTCTGCTAGGATTTTATGGGCGACTTTAAGATAGTGTAAGCTGATGATAGCCGTATTGATGCTTGTTGCGTTTCGCATCATTGCGTCTCCGCGATGGTTGTTTGGCGGGTCGGTTTTCTCAATGGCGCTCTCTGAATCTTGATTTGACTCACACCAGGACAATCTCACGTCTGGCTTTTTGTACTTTTCCAGAGTCTAATACGGCCTATATTATACTACTGTACTAATAAACACCAACAAAATTGTAACCTGTAGGACACAAATATACTTATTGAGTACTGAATTATTTTTACCACTTTATTTAAAGCTTACAGGAGATTAAGGGCCCCTCTATATAATATGCTTCGGGCCCAGCGCTTGCTTAATCCGGCACTGAGGAACATGCTAAATAACTTTGACATTTTTTGACCAATTTTCCAGTTATTTCATAAATATTATTAATCTCTATTATGTAATATTTTACTTGTATTTCTTTTATGAAACACATTACGAATATTTTAATAGAGTTTTAATAAATTTATTGGTTTGAAAGGCAACATTAAACCTTTAATTTACCATAACACTTAATGTCTGAAATGTATTTATTTTAACTTAATGTTTGTTATTGTTTACGCCAAATTGCAAGGCACTAGTTCCGAGCGGGGAACCGGTTAGCGTTGCGCGGGAGGAGGGCGCTGGCTATGCGCATACGGCGCTGCCAGCGAGGGCAGTCTGGTAGAATCTTTGAGCGCTGCGGCCGTGACGGTGGAGGTGGCGAGAAGAATTGCTACGTCGCATAACGACGGCCTCTTTTGTGTTGTATTATTCCGTTAATATACGTGACAGCGAGGCTTTTTTTTGAGTTTTGAGTTATTAACTTAACTTGGATTGCTATTAATTTGCGTCGACGAGTGGCTCGTGTAGTTAATATTGTACGAAGGAATTTTGTTTTGTCGTGTGGGACGCTAAACTTTGTGATCCAGAGGAGATAGCGTTCTCTCCGATTATATTTGTGCTAAGTGACTTGTTGGACTTGAGTTCCGATAGCGGCTCTCACTAACACCCTCTGGAGTGATTGCACAAGATGAGCTGGGCAGCACATGTGGTTCTGCTATCTGATTATATCGGTGACGCCAGGTTACATTACACACTTCTCACACACCACTCACACATATCATTTACTTGCCCCTGAGAGCGCCTTGTGGTCGACCCTACACCTGTAATTCGGTAAGTTTGTGCTTGTTCATAGCAGCCATTATAAATTAATTATCCATAGGCCATTGGGCCCTCCCCTCAGTTGCTCGTCGAGTTGGATTACTATGGGCCCTAGTCCAATCGACTTTTGTCGGGGTAACTTAGGGCCGTAACAGTTATTGTATTTTAAATTGTTTAAAATATTACTTCTAAAATAATTTAAGACGTCTTTTTATAGAAATTAATTATTATTTATTTATAAAAATAATTTGTCTTTGAAGATTAAAAACTGAAGTCAAGTCTTTGCTGAGCAAAGCCTCGGATTGTAGGTGACTAAATCTAGTCCAGTCCAATCCCCAGAAGATAAAATTTTTTCATGTTTACAGCTTAAAAGTACCCCCTGATCGTATCTCCAGAGTTTCAAGTCATTCCTTTTTGCCGCTAAATTAGTCTCTAAAAAGCTAGCAGAGCGAGATAGTATTTTATGCCAGCACATCGTTTGCAACTTTACAAAGCGCAAGTTCGACCTCACATGAAATACTGTTCTCATGTCTGAGCTGGGTTACCCCAGTGCCAGATTCTTCAACTTGACCACATCCAGCGCAGAGCGGTTCGAATCAATTGACTGGTTCTGCTTGGCTCGATTGACTTGTGCTGCGTAGTGATGTTGCATTCCTTTGCATTTTCTATCGCATCACACATCGCTTCAAAATTCGCGATCCCATCCTCATCATCTGGATGCTTGGCGGTCCATCACGGAGCATTTAATAGGATTTTTCTTCCTCGTGCAACTTCTCTGTGGAATTGTTTACCAATGGCAATTTTTCTGGACCAATAAGACTTACGAACTTTCAAGAAAAGAGCTTAAAATCCTATATAAAAGACCGGCAACGCACCTGAAATTCCCCTGGTGTTGCGGTCGTTCATAGTACGTGGTAGTCACTTACTTATGTGCATAAACCGAACTATTTAGTTCTTGTACATGGACTTTCCTATTTAGTTTTTGGTCAATTTATAAGCTAATAAATCGGATTTTATCTACGTCAGCAATATCTGTGTCGTTGTAATTTACTTCAATGTAAGATGGGGTGATTGGTCTTTGGCCAAAATGCATTATGTCTTTTTCGGTTAATTTTCATGTTATTATTATTTAGCCACGTTATTATTGATATTCATGACTAATTTGAGTCATTTTTTATAAGAAAAAAATTCATTACAGCTTATCGTGTTTTTTTTTTCAAATCCCTCTATCATTATTTTTAAAAAATGTTTGGGGTTTTGTTTTACGAATATCACTATTTGTTTTATGTGTATACCAGCGAGTGTCAATATTTTATATTCCTTAAACTGTTATCCACGAGGTAATAATAAATTAGTATATAGTAGATACAGTGAACAATCAACATATTTAAAAAAATAAATGTGGACAAAACTTAGCTACATAATTATAACATTAAAATGGGACAAAATGAAAAAAATTATCACAATAACGAAAGACTTAAAAATATCTTAGATACTATAGAATGTATAAAAACCTTCTTGGAATCATTTTGCGATATTGTAAATATGATAAAATGTATATTGACTTATTTATCCGAAAAATGCATTTGCATACTTTCCCTTTCTTTTGTTCTAAAAATACCTGAAATTTGCCCCTTACATACAACTAATAACACAAATAATAACTTAACACAACATATTATCCATAGTATTTAACTGCTGGTGGTATTAGTATAAATATTGCCACCTGCAGCTACAACCATTTATTCTCTGGAATGGAACAAAAGCATGCTTCGCTTCACTTTAAGTACCATTTGTGTCTCTCTCACGTGTAAGGTTTATCTGTATCCATGTCATTTTTCATACGCAGGCAAACCATTGAATAAATTTGCGAGTTTTGAACATATTTTATAAACCAATTTTGTTTTTGACAAATGATCTCATATAAAGTTTATGATATAATGTAAATAAAGAGTGTTGTTTTAGGGTTACGTACCCAAAAGGTAAAACGGAGCCCTATTAACCTCTCAAACACCAAGCGGCCAAATTTCACCGCTTCGATATTCCGTCAAAATTCAAGCGGTCAAATATGACTGCACCCACCCACAGCTTTTTAACCCATAAAGACTTATAATTAAAGACTACTTTTCTATGAAGAAAGTATGTATATAGAGAAAATTTCATATTGATTCTATAATGCCAAACTTCTTCATAGAAAAGTAGTCTCTAAATATAAGTATTAATGGTTTTAAGTGCTGTGGGTGGGTGCGGTCGGTTGCAACCGCTCGGGATTTGCCAGGCGCATGCGACTGCATGGGAATTTTATGCGGATTGAAGGGTTAACGTAAAGTAAAGATAAATAAATATAAAATAAAGTAAAAATATATAAATAAAATAAAAGTATTTTCAACTTAAATGTCTATAGTAGAATAATTAGATTCTTTTTTTTTAATAATGTCGGGGAAATTAAAATGTTTTTGTTTATTTTTTATCTTTCTACTTAGTATTCACCAGAATTACTTTGTCTCAAATTTGAGAAAACGGTTTGGGACGTATAAAAGACAATTTGTCAAAATATATGTCCACTAAAATCAATTAAATTTAACAAAAAATCATAAAGTTTTCACCCAGAACTTCAACAAGATAGTGCTCATTAGTAATCAAAACAAAAGACCAATATCGTAAAATAAAATTGCAAGCTTACTTTACGGTCACTTCAGTACTGTTTTAAAATTAAAATCTTATGTTAATTTTAAATAAATTTGTAATGTTTTGAGAAACATAACAATTGAATTAGTAAATAAAATAAAACCTTTTTTGATTTATTATTTTTCTTTAATGCTTAGGTCCTTAATGAAACAAAGAAATTACTGATTCATTTTCTTTTTATTTTATAATATCAATTATATTTGGTACAAATTCTCATACTTCTAAGAGTAATATTAACAGAATACTGAGTAATTACCTATTAACGTAATATAATTAAGTAACAAAATATAACAATTAGGTTTCATACAGTTTGTGGCTTTTTTTAATAACACTATTAGTAGCATCCATCACTTCATCAGATGTGTCCTCTACCACATACTGGGCACTTATATTAGCACTGAAATCTCAACATTAATCACCTTCTTGTTAATTACCTTCAAATACATTGATCTGAATAAAACGTCGACCTTGCTTAGCAGAATCTTGACGTATAATAAAAGATGAAGACGCTGTTTGTGAAACTTTTCTCTCCTTCTAGATTTTTCCAATTTAGATTTCTGATAATCGTTGCTCATACACACACACACACGCGCGCGCGCGTGTGTGTGTGTGTGTGTGTGTGTGTGTGTGTGTATGTAAACCTCTTATAAGTTTTGAATGGCTAGACCGATTGAAATGAACTAAGCGGATTTCCAAAGTGTTCGATGGATTTTGTGTCGTGGAGGGCAGTACTCCGCAGTCAAGTTTATATTTCCCATTTGCTCTTCACCGCTACTGTAGTGACTTGTATTTTTTTAGTTTTGTACTCTTCTGGAAAGTGGTTTTTGATCGAGTTTCTTCCTCACAATAGCAGATTTAGCATGGCCAGTCCCGTCAGAATGATGAGTCGTATAGACGTCAAACCCTTTTATAAGCACTTAGGTTTTGTTCAAAGATAAGCACAGCGTCAAGATTATGCTCTTTGATTAGAAATAGATTATCAAAGTCATGAAAGACGGCTTTCGTCTACCCGATTTCTAAAAAAGGCGACCGTTTAGACACGTCCCACTACAGGCCCATCGCCGCTGATTAGTGATCGATCAGCTGGTGATCTTCTAGTCTACCTGATTGTCATAGATGGCTTAAGGTAGTAGAGTCCAAGGGAGAGACATAGGCCGTTATTTTGGACATTGCAAAGGCCTTCGATCGGGTTTGGCACAAAGCGCTTCTTTCGAAGTTCCCTTCCTATGGGCTTCCCGAGAAATTGTGCCATTGGATCACCAGCTTTCTTCCTGATCAGAGCATAAAGGTCGTTGTAGATGGTGCAAGCTCCTATTACAAGGCTAATAATGCTAGTGTTTCACAAGGCTGCGTACTATCACCAACGCTGTTTCTTCTGCATATCAATGATGTGTTGAAAACCGGAAACATTCATTGCTATGCAGATTACAGCACTGGTAATGCTCTGTACAACGGCCATGCCAATATTTCTCGGGAAAACACCTCCAAGTACCAGCACAAACTTGTGTCTGAAGTTGAGTCTTTGTTGAACAGAGTCTCGGATTGGGGGCGACTAAATCTAGTCCAGTTTAACCCTCAGAAGAAACAAGTTTGCGCTTTAACCGCTACAAAGAACCCCTTTGTCGTATCTTCTTAGTTTCAAGGCACTCCCCTTGTTGCCTCAGCCAGTATCGGAATCCTCGGCGTCGACACATCGAGTGACGTGCAGTTTCGTTGTCACTTGGAAGAGAAGGCGAAATTGGCCTCTAAAAACTTGGCTTCCTCAGCAGAGCGGGATAGTATTTCATGCCGGCACACCACCTGCAACTTTACAAAGCGCAGGTTCGGCCACACATGGAGTACTGTTCCCATCTCTGGGCTGGAGCTCCCCAGTGCCAGCTCCTTCCACTTGACCGCATCCAATGCAGAGCGGCTCGAATCGTCAACGACCGAGTGCTTTCCGTTCAGCTTGATTCACTGGCGCTGCGAAGAGATTTTGCATCTCTTTGCGTATTTTATTGCATCTATCCCGGGGAGTGCTCTGAGGAATCGTTTGGATTGTGGCATAACTTGGGGGAGGTCTATGTTCAGCAGTGGACTTGTGAAAGGCTGTAATGATGATGATGACATGAAGCTAAAACTTTGTAAAAAGAGTTATATTAACCATTTATAGAAAGTATCACCATCATATGAGCGTATCAAAAACTACTGTAAAACGTAGGCTTCCCCTAGAGATTGCCTCATAGTGGGGATGTGTGCCATTGTTTCTACGTTTGACATAGATAATATGATTAAAGATAAGCCTTGGGAATAATTCCAAAATATTTTATACATAAAAACATATACTGTAAACCACTATTCTGAAACAAAAAGTCTTCTTGCCTATTGATCTTAGCGCAAATCGTTTATTCGAACCAGTAGTAGAATAATTTATGACTTCCAATAAGTTATATTTATTATTATTTGTACGATATTCAACTGAGTTTTGCGACTTACTGCAACCACAAATCCAGGGGCTGGCTAAAGGAGCTGGCAGTAGTTGATGCCATGATAGTAGTACCAAAGTTCAGCAGAATGTATCCCACAGTACATAGACACCAAGCAAAATACTTCCAGAGTGAAAGAGATCTAGAGAGATTAGCTTAAGTGACACCAAAGATAATTGTATGCGAGCGCGTCGACGGTTTTAATTAGACTGTTCAGAATTGCCGCCAATCGATTTGGCGATTTTGTCGCACAGAGCCATAACCTGCAAGATTATGGCTGCTTTCAAAATGAAAACAATTGATCGCCAACCTAGTGAATTCAATAGAAATATAGAAAAAATACATCTTCAAAATTGTGTTGCCTTGTGCTTAATATATATACGAAAATAGAAACGAAAAACATAATATATAAATAATCTGTTCCAGTACGGAACATTATTGATTTGTTATCAACAAATCAATAATGTTCCGTAACCGTACCGTTCCGTTCCGTAACAAAACTGTCCGTTCCGAACAAAAGATATTCTGTATTATTTTAAATTATTTTATTCGTTGTATACTAGTTGCGTACAGTGTTGAGTTATAAATAAAATTTAAGAAGCAATCAGAATTTCGGAATTCGCATTAAATCAACGTAGCACATTGGTGGTCTGCAAAGTGAACAGATGTTTCCATTTCAAATCGAAATATATAGCAAACCAAATAACGCCGATGTTAACATTGGTTCATAGTCAGTATGGTATGGATTATAAATTGAAGCCTAGTCTGTAACTAACCGCTTTCGTAATTTAGGCCCTCTTCTTGTGCAATCAAGGCTTGGTCGAGATGGGGTATTAAATTTGCGTTTCGGGAAATCGTAAGTGTAGTAATATCAATAAAACTGTATAGTAAAATAATAATAATATACCTAATAAAAATGTATGGTTAAACAGTTATTTATTTAACGGATTACAACCAGGAACCAATAAAGAAAGCTATGGATCTGCTGACACATCTGAGAACTAATATGAAATGCCTAAAAGCACTGTCTTAAAAATATTGAGAATCGAAATAAAAAAATAAACATAAATATACACAATATGACAACAAAAACAAGGCCAAGACATAATGGCGTTCGCTGATTTATTTAGAAAAATGTTCAGTGAGCCTGCCCTAATATACTCTAATATCTCACCAAAACTTCCATTATCTACTAACATCGTGGTGACATTTAGGTAACATGTGAGTGAGTGTATAAACACCTTAAAAGTTTAGACGTGACTAAAGGTAATGGCTTAGACATCATACCACCAGTACTTATGTATATTCAATAGCGCCGCGGCTCTTAGTGTACCTATCAGTATTTTATTTAATAGATCTTTAAAATAAGGGAGCCTCCCAATACCATGGAAGCAAGCACATATAACACCTATACAAAAAAGGACAGAAAAACAAAATCGAAAACTATAGACCTATTTCATTATTAAATAACTATATTAAAGTTTTAAATAAAATATATTATATGATATGATAGTATATGATAACGTATATCCAGTATTAATGCATTCCACCCGACCAATACGGCTTCGTTAAGGGCACTACAGGAACTAAACGCAAGTTTTATAATGCCTCGAAATATATGTTTCACGGCAGTAAACAAACCCAGAAAAGTATAAGATATTTTTCTGGATATATGATAGTTAGATGTTATGTTGTAAACATGATACTACTAGTTTGATACGATAGAAAAAAAATCAGTGAAACCTCTAAAAATTTCTTTTAACAATTAAAAATCATAGCATTAGCAGGGACGGTAGATATGATAAGGATATAGAACGACGAGTAAATGCAGGGAATAGAGTGAATGGGGCACTACACTCTATTATGAAGAATCCGAATGTGTAAAAAAGGCACGTATGGTAATTCATAATGCTGTGTTAGTCCTTACTTTAATGTATGGTAGTGAAAGTTGGGTGTAGCAGAAGAAGCACGAAAGTAGAATAAATGCTGTAGAAATGCGGTCTTTAAGGCGTATGCTAGGATTGAATCAAAATTACAGGGTGAGAAATTGCATGATAAGAGATAAATGTGGTATGCAATATGATGTTGTGACCAGGATTATGAAAGGAATCCTTCAGTGGTTTGGTCATGTTTAAATAATGAATGAGGAAAGGGTGACAAAGCAAATTTATATGGCAGATGTGAACGGCAGAGTCGGGAAGGGAAAGTTTATCGACCAAATTGGCGCTATTTTGAAAATGGGCCACATTAAAAGTATCCTTAACCAACGAGCATGTATGCATAGATATATGGATGTAAAGGAGGCGAAAGAGGTATGTCAGGATCGTGCTAAATGGAAGTCCGTAGTCTCTGCCTACCCCTCTGGGTGACAGGTTTATATATATATATATATATATATATATATATATATATATATATATATATATATATACACACAGGGTGTTAGTGTAAACACCGTTGTCCTTGAAACCAGTGGTTTGGTTTCACTTATAGAAAGTAATTTCAATGAAAAATAACAACATTTTTTTAGTCAAATCTCAATTTTTTCTTACAATTATTTCACCCTAGGCAAGTAGGGATATACCTACAGAATTCACAACAAAAAACTCAACATATCGTAGGTAGCGGCAGCGATTCGCGGTCAAGGCCAATGTCACTGTGTCAGTGTGTCAGTCACCTTCGCTGCGTCGGTGCGGAACGTACTTGTTAATTTGATTTAAATCCGCGCCGCGCAGTGCCGACATTCTACGTCGCTTTAGGTTGTAGTTTTGGTTGAGGAGTTTCCTGGGCGATGTACCGACCTTACCCCGCTGGACTTTTATCTTTGGGGAGAAGTGAAGCGCCGAGTGTATGCAACTAAATTCCGTAATACATCCGAACTCAAAAGGCGAATTCTTAGTGTATTTAGAGAAATGACACTGTTTTGCTTCTAGCTTTTACGATTAATGTAAAAGCTGATCAAAATGGAATTCATTTACGAGGATTTTATTTAATAGGTAAGTGTAAATAACCAATCAATCAGGCTACACATCAAGCTGTACAAATCCTTTGTCTTGGCCTCGCTTTGTATGATCTTTCCGTACAATGAACGGTCAGCTTATGCTTCAAATGCCCTTTGCGTTCCAGGGCCGCGCTACGGTATACGGTAAATACGCCAAAAATCCTACCTAATGATTTACTATTTACTATTACCAATGTTTAATTTTCTTTGTTGTTAAATCTAACTTACTTTAATTTGGACTCGTCACGCAACACAAAGGGTAGGAATTTTTATCTGTCCTAAGCAAGTGTGAAAGTATGAAGGAAAAGTTTCATGATAGGTTATGTGTACCGTTGTGTTTATATTGAAATGTTGTGTAGGTAGCAAGGGCGGGCGGTGATCTTTACAGTGATTACGTCACTCGAGCGCATAGGGTATCCATGAATTTACGGACGTTGTCGGACAGAAACTTTTTTAATTTTATAAAAGAAAATAGCGTTTTTTTTTTAAAAAAAATCGGATAAATATTTTTATATTATAGCCAACAACCTATGGTTTCAGTGACAATGGTGTTTACACTTACACACTGTATATAGGGATCGCGCTTTCGGCAAATTTAGAAGAGATCGATGTGATCAAAACTGGACGCTTTATAAAGTTGCAAGGAATCGGTGCAATCAAATGATACGCAACGCAAACGCCGATTTATTCTTAGTAACATCTCATCTTCTTCCCCTGCTAATATCTGGAAGTTCCTTGGAACCATAGGTATCGGTAAACGACACCGTTGTGAGTTTCAAAGGACGATTGGTCTGGATGATATCAATTTTCATTTTGTCTCCAACAGTCCTCTTGATCACCAGACCAAGCGTCTTACTGTTGAACACTTAATGGGTTTACCTCGTCCTGATATTAATCTGTTTCAATTTTCTCCAGTAGCTGTAGATGAGATCAAGAAGATAATCCTTTCCATTAAATCTAATGCTGTAGGTTACGACAACATCAGCCGACGGATGATTATCTATATACTTGACCATATCCTCCCAGTCATCTCGCACATCATTAACTTCTCCTTGGATTCTGGTAATTTTCCCTCACTTGAAGTAAGGCTTACGTTATTCCCTTACAAAAGATCCCAAATCCCACTTTACCCAATGATTTCCGACCTATATCCACCCTTCCCTTCTTATCCAAGGTCCTTGAGGCCTGTGTCTACAAGCAACTTTCGCAGTTTATCTCTCGTAATAACTTATTAAGTCCCTTGCAGTCTGGCTTTAGGCCCGGTCATAGTACCGTTTACCGCGCTCCTGAAAGTAACTGGTGATATTAGGGCAATCATAGAGGACACTAAAGTCACTGTGTTGGTTTTGGTTGACTTCTCGAACGCCTTTAATACCATTAGTTATGACATTCTAATTTCCATCCTTTCCCTTTCTATGATCTCACCCGAAGCACTGGATTGGTTTTCATAATATCCTCGAGGGCCCCAGCAGTCGGTTCACATCGATGAGCTATTATCTAGCTGGCTTGACATACATGCTGGTGTCCCTCAAGGCGGCATATTATCTCCTTTGTTGTTTTCTATATTTATTAATTTCATTACTCAAAACCTTCAGTCTGCGTATCATCTGTATGCTGATGACTTGCAATTGTACACACAAGCGAGTATTGATGATATTTCTATAGCGGTGGACACACTTAACAGGGACCTTGAGTACATTAAGAACTGGTCTGACAGGTTTGGCCTAATGGTCAACCCTTCGAAGTGTCAGGCCATAATAACTGGTAGCCGTCCGATTATCCAGAAATTGAAAACAGTAGCTCTACCTCCTATCTTTTTTAATATAGATTCAATTGAGTTCCACTGTGAAGGACCTAGGTTTATTAATTGATTCTACTTTGAGTTGGAAAGCCCAAACAACGACCGCTAGCCAGAAAGTCACTGGTACCCTGCGTTCTCTCTATCGCCTAAAAAACTTTCTACCATCTGAAATTAAGACAATGCTTATGCAGAGTTTAATTTTTCCCCCTAATCGACTATGGTCATGTGTGTTATTTCGACCTGAATGCAGATCTTCTCAACAAGTATGACCGTCTTCTGAATAACTGCATTCGATTCATTTTCAATCTTCGAAAGTATGACCATGTATCCACGTATCGATCTCAATTAAAATGGTTACCTATTCGTCAACGCCGTAGTTTGCGTGCACTCACCACCCTTTATTCTATCCTGATGTCTCCAACTTCCCCTTCCTACTTATCTCCTCACTTTCAGTTGCTTAGTGCTAGTCATGAGAGAAACCTCCGCTCTACGAACAACCTTCTTATCCTATGTCCATCCCATAGCTCTGGACTTGTTCATTCTTCTTTCCACATTCAATCTATTCTCCCTTGGAACGCACTCCCTCTCGAAATCAGGACGGCTAGCAATCGGTACGCGTTCAAGATGAAGGTTCGGGAACACGTACTTAATAAATTGGCAGAATCATCATCCTCATCATTGGCAGAACGTCCTCATACGGCCAGCAGTGAAGGACCACGTCTCTGATCCGTAAGTCATTACTGGCAACACGCACTGGTTGTACATGTGTATGTGTATGTATATGCGTATATATGTATGTATGTGTGTGTATGTATGTATATGTATATATATATGTATATAATATGTATGTTTATATGTATATATATATATATATATATATATATATATATATATATTTCTATCTTATGTATTTTTTTTTGTTATTTTCTTTTAGTATTCGCATATTAACTTTTTATTACACCTACTTCATTCTATCTCTGCATCATCCCAAGGTAGACTGGGAGAGAATGCCTTAGGCATTAAGTCCGCCTATATACCACTTGTGTATATGAAGTATAATATATATATATATATATATATATATATATACTATATATTGCGGTTGGTGGAGCATATGTGTCGACCTCATGCGGGTGGTAGCTGGCGGGAGGATCTGAGGAGACTCTCAAGGTTGCGGCCGAAAGCCGCACAACGTGGGACCCCATTCCCTTGAGGTGAGCGGTAGACACATGACACGCTCTGCGGCTAGTAGCCGTGCTGATCATGCAATTGGTGGTGATGCCATACACTTACATCACGTCTGCAGGAGCGGCGGTCTGGCAGGTGGTGGCGCTCACGGAGGGTTTACGGCCAGTGTGCCTACTTGCATAAACCGTGTGACGTATATTCACTGTGGCTGGATTCGTTCGTATTCTGTTTGGCGTTTACACGCATTGACATGCGCGACTTCGGTCGATGTTTTTGCTTACGCACTAGCAAGGGGCCAAGCCTCTTTTACTGGTTCGCCAGTTATTTTGCTGTGGACTACGGTCCAGTTCCCGAATTAGCTTTCCCTTCGGGGGGGAGTGCATCAAAATGGTTGGCGCTCACCGTGCACGGCGTGTGTGGAGCCGTGTGCCTCCCCCTACATTTTTTAATAATTGTAGGAGAGCGAAGCCCTTGTATCGGGTATTTTGTATAAATATATTTTGAGCCTTTTCCGAGCGGGAAGGGATAAATAATATTAAATTAATAATGTAAACCTGATACACGTGGAATTGGGACGTTTTATGTCTTAACCTTTCTCGAGCCCTGTCTTCTTGAACGGGGTTCACTTAGCTTATAAGGCAGTACCAACAGCTTTCAATTGCTCTAGCAAACATTCGTTCTTCCAAAAGACACCTAAAAGATTATATAGAGTTACTAAACAAACACAACGTAAATAAGGGTCCTAACCAAGTCGATCACGCCAAAATATTACAAACGGCCAATTATTAAACCTTTAGAAAGATCATTTAGAAAGATCAAAACATATTTTATTTATCCTAGTCATATATATATAGTTTTTATTATAAAGGGGAATTAATTATATTTAATCTAATATATTTATTGTTGTGAGAGAGGAGGGAAGCGTTACAATATCAATATTAATACAAGTAAAATGAATGAACTTTTAAATGATAATTTTGAATTTTAAATTTTGTTAATATTACTTTAACATGGATCTAAAAGAATTGTTGTGTAGTGTGATATTAGTTTATTATATAACATAATTGAAGAACACAATGACAGCTATTTATTAAACAATTTTTGCGACAATTCATTAATTTATTTGAACATTTATAAAAGCGAATTTAATTTTATAGGTAGGCTACGTGTATTACATAAACGTTTATAGTTTTCGAAACGAAGAAAAATTTATTTAAACTTATGATAATAGTAAATTGATTAACAAATTGATACGTATAAATATATATATATATATATATATATATATATATAAGAAATCATTACTTATTAGTAAGTGTAATTTTAATAGCTAATGATTAGAAAGTTTAAAATTGTACCTACAATTTCTAAAAAAAATATAACGTAAAAAAAAATTAAAGTGGTTATTGTAAATGTGCCCTAATATGAAGAAAAAAAATCTTGTAAATTCCTTATACACGAAAATGTGGTTATCACATTTGATAATTATTTTTTTTTTACGTGTGATTGTGTCAATCGATCCCAAAAGTTATTACGTGTGCAACTTATTAGAACCATTTTGGGTGGCATTAATAACTCTAATAAAAAAAATACAAACTCACTTTTAGATTATCTTACATTTATCATACTTTTGGATTTGGTCGCGGAGGGTTTGGCTGGTTGAGGATGGGGATATTTGGGGATCCCCTTATCATTTTAGTCGATCCCTATCTTATTTTAGTCGATTATTAGGCCTTTTTTCCATAATATTTATAAGTACTTTTTTTTTTCATCTTAATATTTTTGACCTTAGCTTTATTAGATGCTGGGAATCGGAGTATTAATTCACTTTTTTTCGTGATATTTATCACGTGGGTACTTTATACATACTAATGGGCCCCCCATTTACTTGGGTATTATATTTATTTCATATTATTGGTACATAAATTATTTTATTATATTATATCAAGGTACTTGTACCTTGGTGTACCTTGGGTTGTGCGCACAACCTTGAGGTTTTTTTTTTCATAGAAGAGGGGGCAAACGAGCATGCGGCTCACCTGATGTTAAGTGACTACCGCCGCCCATGATCAACCGCAACAACATGGGAGTTGCAGGTGCGTTGCCGGCCTTTTAGAAAGGAGTAAGCTCTTTTCTTGAAGGTACCCAGGTAGTATCGGTCCGGAAAAATCGCCGGTGGTAAACTATTTCATAGAGAGGTCGTACGCGGAAGAAAATTCCTTTTGAAACGTACAGTGGTGGACCGCCAAGCATCCAGATGGTGTGGATGGTATCGGGACATTTGCCGCGTAGTGCGTTCACGAAATTTGGCGGCTGGGATTAATCTGAACAATTCCTTAGAGCACTCCCCAAGTTATATACGAAAGAAATGCAAAGAGATGCAACATATCTTCGCAGCGCCAGCGAATCGAGCCGATCGGAAAGCAATCGGTCGTCGACGATTCGAGCCGCTCTGCGCTGGATGCGGTCAAGTGGAAGGAGCTGGTACTGGGGAGCCCGAGCGCAAAGATGGGAATAGTATTACTTGCATCTTATAAAGTTGCAAGCGGTGTGCCGGCATGAAATACTGTCCCACTCTGCTGAGCACGCCAAGGTTTTTAGAGGCCAATTTGGCCTTCTCTTGCAAGTGACCATGAAACTGCACGTCACTCGATATGTCGACGCCGAGGATACCGATACTGGCTAAGGCAACAAGGAGATTGCGTTGAAACTGGGTAGATACAACAAAGGGGTTCTTTTAGAGGTTAACGAGAAAACTTGTGTCTTCTGGGGGTTAAACTAGACTAGATTTAGTCGCCCCCAATCCGAAACTCTGTTCAGCAAAGACTCGACTTCAGACACAAGTTTTTTCCGGTACTCGGAGACGTTTTTCCGGGAAATATTGGCGCGGCTGGTGTACAGAGCATCACCAGTGCTGTCATCTGCATAACAATGAATGTTACGGGTTTGCAACATAATATCATTGATATGCAGAAGAAACAGCGTTGGCGATAGCACGAAGCCTTGTGGAACACCAGCATTAATAGGCTTGTAATCGAAGCTTGCACCGTCTACAACAACCTTGATGCTCCGATCTGCAAGAAAACTGGGGATCCAATCGCTCAATTTCTCGGGAAGCCCATGGGATAGCTTCGAAAGAAGCGCTTTGTGCCAAACCCGATCGAAGGCCTTCGCAATGTCCAAACTAACTCGACGTGGTCTACGTTTTTAAGTCACTTTCTTTGCGTTTTTGATGTTCCCTCATATCTGACAGACTATTCTATTAGAAATATACGAGTATTTATTGTACTTTTTTTACAAAAAAAAAAACTTTAATTCTTAGCATGAAATTTTATAAAAAAATAATTCTGAGAAAAGTTTGAGAGCCATTCGTGAAAACAAAGTATGAAGACCTAAGAGGCTATTTCTAAAATACGCACAATTGATACAATTTACAAAATGGTATAATATATTATTTTATTTAAAGTTAAGTTGCAAAAGGAATAAATACGACCGAAGGAAGAAAAAAATAGTCTTGTCCTAAATTGTTATAATAAAAGCGTTAAGTTGTACATATATCAATATTTATTTCATAAAAGGTGTTGGGATTGTCGACATCTTCTTATAAATGCTCTTCTAAGTAGTCGTGCGTAGCGCCGTTCAGATATTTTTGAAGCGGTCTCCTGCACACGACTACTTCGAATTCCTCCAAACTTGAAATAGGCTTGAAGTACACCTGTTCAATTAGACAGCCCCAGTAAAAATTTCGTGGATTTAAGTCCCTGGACATCGTGGAGGCCACAAAATGGGACCTAAGTGATCAATACATTTATTTGGATACGTGGCAATTAAATACACGAACGTTTGCAGCATTATCTGCAGGACAACAATCATTTTGTAGCCATCTTCTCAGGCACCTCTTCCATTATATTTGACAGATAATTTTGTAGAAAATTCAAATAACTTTTTCGAGACAAAATTCCAGGCAATCCAAACAGACCAACGATTTTTCCGTTTTTGTTGTGATCTTTTTTCTCGCATTTGATGCGGATTTGAAAGTTACCAGCTGTGTAGATTTTGCATGTTAAAGTATCATTTTTAAGAGGGGATTCATCGATCCACAGAATTTTATTGAACAATTGTGGATCTTTTTCTATTTTTGCAAGCACTTTTCAACAAAAAACAATCGTACGTTGTAATCTCTCGGTTGTAGAGCTTAGACGCGTCTAATATGGTAGGGAGTACATTTTTTTTTACACGGTGCACGATTATCTTCGAGACTCCTGTACGTCGTGCTATTACTCTAGTAGAGGTGGATGGGTCTTATCCAATTTCGTTAAGCATAATGCCTCGTGTATAGATATTAGCTCATACCACCAATGCCGCTGCCAGGTAGAATACCTTACGAATAACACCTGTAGACTCTGACAAATACGCGGTAATCTGAGTGATGCACGGTAGAGTATCTTTCCCTATAAAAGGCTGTATCAGCACTTGAGTTTCTTCCACATTCACCATAAAAATAGTGCACATTTGCGTATTCTTGTGACATATTACTCATGACATATATATTGATTACGTGGCATCTTGATACACAATATCAGTACAGATTGAAACCCAGTGGTCGTAAGTTTACCAAAAAGAGTCCAAATCACAAATGAAATAGCCAGAAGTCGTCGTTGTAACACTGATTTTAAAGTGTCTCCAAAAGGAATGCACACATGCGATAACCAACAAATCAAGAGACGCACTAAATACTCGCCTTTTTTATGTGCCCAGTCGCGCAAGAAAAACAATGTATTAACATTATACTTTTCTCTCGCTCACTCATACTCTATCTAGCCCTGTCTTGTAAATCGTAGTAAACAAAAGATGGGTAGCGTGGGCCTCAATCAGGCAGTAAATACCGATATTATACGATCTTTACTACAAAAAAAGTACTCTTTCACTCTAGAACGCCCCTGTCATTTTCACCGTTAAAAAAAGATAAGGTTTTTTTTTATATTTTTTTTTATTTCGATAATATTATGTATTACATCATTTCTGACTCGCATATTTTAAATAGTTGGCCACTTATAAAATCTCATGCTAAAAATTGAAGTTTTTTTTTTTTGAATAAATGTACAGTAGATACTCATGCTATTCACTGCATTTCTAATAGAATTGGCAGTGAGGAATTAGAGAATACGAAAAACGCAACGAATTTCATTAATTTACGGCAGTGGTGTACATAACAGTACAGTAAGATAAATGGAAACATATTTGTTAAAAACTTCATATATTTGACACCACTTGGAATTTTTTTTTTGTATTTTTATTTGAGCACCTGATAATTCGTCGAAATGTCAATTCTAAATATTCCAGTTCTATGATTCACAAAATAGGTAATTTGTCATTTTTTTTTTGTACTTGACTTCAAAAATTGTTAAGTTACAAGTATAAGATCTAACATTCATACATAATTCCTATTTAATAAAAACAAAATCATTAAAACTAAACTCCTCCTTATGATAAATAGCATTTCAGCTGATTCTGATATATCATGTTTATTATCTTTCAACCGCGTTCTTTTAACAAAAAAAAAAAAAAACTAGATATTTTTATTTTTTTATTGTTATTATAGCTTGAAAAAGTCGTAGGTATTTATGCAGTGGATAATTATTTATAAAAGTACTTTATAATTTTATCTTAATGTATAAAAATCAATATTTGGTAATAATAATATGTTCTTACCTTTTAATATCGTTCATATGTTGGGCGTTTGGTTTATATGAACGTTTTTTACTCTTCATAACGGGTTTCATTTTATTTCAAATATGTAAAAATGATAATTATTAACAAGATACCTTATTACGCTATTTTAACATAAAACATTTTATATTTTTTTATAGGAACAAGGGTGACCAACGAGCACACAGTCCACCTGATGATAAGTGAATGCTGTGACACATATACATCTACATTCGATTGAGAATCAAAATGCAGATGCGTTGTCATCCCTAAGGACTAAGATGGAATGCCTCGATCCCAGTTAAACGGGTCTCCAGTTCTCTACTCTACTCACCATACGAAACACAGCAGCATTTAAGCTGCTATTTTACGCTGGTTTTCTCTAACAGCGTGATCCTTCCCCGATCGAGCCGACCCATTCATGATACAACCACAATATAGCTGCAGCGTGACTCTACCTCGTAAATAGTATTTACACGAATGAAGAATATTTATGGAAATGAAAATATTTATAAAACAATGAATATAAAAATACAAATACTTTAAACTGTTTTAACGTAAATGCTGCGGAAAAAAGAGTGACGCGTCTATATAGCATCAGGTCTCAGCCGACAGCATAGTTTACTGTATATATACTAGCCGGCAGTGTCCGTACATAGGCGTTTGCGCACACATGCGTACGCATTATTTTATAAATAAAAATATGAGATTAAAAATTTTTATTGGAGTAATAAATTCAAACCTATAACTTTAATATGTTGCTTGTATAATAATTAGACAATAACAGAATGATTGCATATATATTAGTATTTAGTGGTTTATAGTTATATATATATATATATATATATATATATATATATATATATATATATATATATATATATATATCTGCACAACGGCAGAAATAGCCAAAAGGCAGTTATAAGGTAAGAGTAATAATTCGCCATCAGAAAGGGTTTGTGTTACTGACGTTGAGTAAATGCATTTTTGACCATGTTTGTCTCACCCACCAACAAGTTGCCTTCAATCATTTAAAGGTGGGAAAGTTACAGAGATATAATATTAAGTTGTTATATAAAACATCGTGGAGGGCAGACAGTCTGCAGCCCCGTAATGAAGGGACCCGACTTGGGCAAAGCTACTCAGGCGTGAGTCAAACCAAGACGCAAAGAGCGCCATTGAGAATAGCGTCCCACCAAACAACCATCGCAAAGACGCAACGCTGCAGAACGCAACAAGCATCAATAGGACTATCGTCGGGCTTACACCATCCCAAGGTCTCTAATACATCCCAGCAGACATCACCACCTGCATACCTCCACCGACCAGAACCACAAGAGTGCGTCGAATCAGGCGCAGCACACCCGCAGATCCACCACAAGACGCAATACCGCAAGTAGCAGTAAGCATCAATGCAACTATCATACGGATGGCGCGCCCTCACAACACACCCACATGATCCCTATCGATTTTGGTAACAAAGTTTTTATTGTTGTTATATAAAAAATATCACCAACGTATCATAGTAGCACGCTACCAAGACGCCAATGAACAAAACTCCACGTATCATAGCGCTAATGCACTAAGACATGAAGTTGAGTATGCCTGTTACACTTAAAAGTGCTACCAAGCACACTTATCATCCCAATCCGAAATATAGACGACGCATCGCTATGCGCTACGACGTCGCCCACAAACGATATGGGTGTGCGATGTCCACGGGAAAGCCGTATTGCTACAACAAACCCGCTTACCACCAGCACTAAGATTGTTGTTATATAAAACTGCACCAACGTATCATAGTAGCACGCTACTAAGACGCCAGTGGACAAAACTCCACGTATCATAGCGCTAATGCACTAAGACATGAAGTTGAGTATGCCTGTTACACTTAAAAGTGCTACCAAACACACTCATCCCAATCCGAAAGATAGACGACGCATCGCTATGCGCTACGACGTCGCCCACAAACGGTATGGGTGTGCGATGTCCACGGGAAAGCCGTATTGCTACAACAAACCCGCTTACCACCAGCACTAAGATGATATGTCTAGGACACATCGGTTAGCGAGTCCAAGTTTACCTCGGACCAATTGCTCGTGAAGCAGCACACACGCCAACATAATATTCCTTTTCAAGTCCCTAATAAGGACTAGTCATTTTGCTACAGTACTAGGAGCAGTCGGTCACCCGACTACTCCAAACAATGCTTATGCATCAAGGAGACCTTCTATAATATTGCTTTTGTATCACATTATATTTTTATCTCTAACTCAAATGTAAATGTAAAACTGTTTGTAATATTAAAAAAAAGGTTTTGTAAATTTTAATGTTTGTAATGTTGGTATAAGAAATAACATCATGATTGTACTTAATTTAAACATTTTTTTTCTAATAAAATGGGAGCTGTGTACCCTATATTTTTCGGGGGAGCTATAATGTGATAAAAATAATGTAAGCAAGAAAATAGTCCCACGGATGTGTAAACGTGGACTCGCTCCCACGGACGTGTAGAATTAAGCTTACGCGGCAATCCCCCCTTCGCGTGTGAATTGTATGTTACTACATTAATTCAAACCTGTATTTCAGACAATATAGTTTGGGCCGTCTTACAAGTAACATGCCATTATTTAAATACCCAAGAGCACACAATATTACAGCCTAATGTAGTCCTTTATTTATATGACCACATATTTTATTATAAAGAACTCGACGTATCGGACAAATAAGCATCAGCTGTTTCTAATTCTAAAAATCTGAGGAAACGCAAACACGAAGAAATCGGAAATAATTTTGATTTCATTAACTATTCTATGAAAAAAGCGTACAGAAAAAACCTTCCAATAACTAAATTCAAGAAAGACGATGTATTAGAAATATGCAACGAAAAGGTTATACCTGCAGAACTACACTCATGGTACGAAAGTTTACCTGACAAAGAAGGCCCAGATTTTCTCCCAGAAGAAGAGATCTCTGATACGGAAAATTAGAAACATGGCTGTTTCTTTTCACGGCTCTTAAGCTCAGTTGACAAGTTGACAGTCAAGGCTGTTAATTAATTAATTAATTATTTTTAGTTTGTTTGTGCGTTTTTTAAATAAACATGTCGGTGCAAAATTTTGTTGTTTTAGTTCATTTTCAAAAATAATTAATTGACTTCTCATACAGACCTACAATTGGAAGAAATCATTCAAATTTTATTCTGGGCTTTAAAAAAATTGTTAAGTGGGACCAGCAAGTCTGACTTGTTTCTATTAATATATGTATTGAACAATGATACAATAGTGATATTTTTATTTCAAGCATTATTTTAACGATGTTATAGGCGAATCAATACAACCCTAAATAACATGAACTAAAAAGTTGTTTTTATCCCAATAGTAAATATGACGGTTAATAAGTTCTTTCAATAAGCCGACGATATGAATAATAATAATCCTCACGACCCAAATACCAGACAAAACAAAGGAAATGTAAGATGAATCCGATCAACCCTAAAAGAGATTTAATCTTACCTGTGTTCACCCAAGTTTCATCCGTATAAAAAATGCGTCGATTTTCGTCTCGATATTTTTTTAATTTGTTTTAAATATATAATTGCGCCAGAAATAAACAAGGCAATTATAGACGCTTTTAAGAGGGGGCAAATGAATAAGCGGCTCACCTGATTGTATGTGGCTACCCCCGCGCATGAATAACCGCAACACCAGGGGAATCGCAGGTTCGTTGCCAGCCTTTAAAGAAGGAGTAAGCTCTTTTCTTGAAGGACTCTAAGTAGTATAGGTCCGGAAAAATCTCCAGTGGTAAACAATTCCACAGAGAAGTTGTATGAAGGAGAAACTCTTAGTAAAACGCACAGTAGTGGACCGCCAAGTGAAATCAGAAATGGACAGCAGCAAATTTTGATAGACTGTAATGAATGAATAGAACTTTAACATTTAGATCACATAAAATTATATGAAATTCTTGTTTTAAAATGTATTTACAACGGCATTCTTTCTTAACCTAATTAATTGTGTGTGCTTAAGTGAGTGCACTGTAATTAAAGTTCGCAACCCGTTCTTATTTGCATGTTGAATTAACATTTAATGTGAATAACTTCATTTAAATTCATTAAGTTTTCCTACTCAAATCACTTCCTATCGTTAAATTTGTTTAAAACAACAAACATGATTGTATTTATTTATTTATAATGAAAAATAGTGCTTTTTTAAAACAGACATATCTCGTGACAAGCCTTTGTATCATATAAATTGTGTAATGTAATAAACTGATGGGTTTGATTTAATTTAAAGTTTATTTTCTTCTTTTCAAAGCATTTTTACTGTTAATACATTTAAATGGAACGCGATCAATTTAGCTCGTAAAAGTAAGAAGGGAAATTTGAAATAGGTGCATTTGTATTTTTACTTGTACATTAATGAATCGTAAAATAAAAAAGTTTATACTTAGCCTGTCATATTGGCACCCATTATGTCGATTTTAGTGACATTATAAGGTGTTCAGTCTCTGCCAGCATAACTGAATTTGTTAATTGTAATTATTAGTGCTGACTTACTACAGTCTCGTCATAATAAAACAATATTTCAAAGACTAAGTCCATCAATACGCAACATCACTATTTTTAGAAATAAATATTCTTCCTTTTATAACTGCACTACTATATGGAATTTGTAGAAAATGAAATACATACATACATACATAAGCACACACGCCTGCCACCCAGAGGGGTAGGCAGATACTACAGACTTCCATTTGGCACGACCCTAAAACACCTCTCTCGACTCTTCCACGTCCATATACCTACGCATACATGCTCGTTGGTTAAGTGTACACTTAATTCGGCTCCTTTTCAGTAGATCGAAAATTAGGTCGACAAACTTTCGCCTAGGGTGTCCCTTACCCACTCTGCCAATCACTTCTGCAAGATAAATTTTTTTGTCACTCTTTCCTCATAAATTCTTTCTACATGACCAAACCACGAAAGCATTCCTTTCCTAATCCTCGTCACAACATCATCTTTCAAAACAATCTTATTACGCAATTTCTCACCCTGACACTCAGATTCAACCCTAACGTACTCCTTAAAGACCGCATTTCTACTGCATTTATTCTACTCTCGTGCTTCTTTTGGCACACCCAACTTTCGCTATCGTTCGTTAAAGTAGGGAATAACAGAGCATTGTGAATTGCCATGCGTACCTTTTTTGTGTGTATTTATGTGTGTTTATTCTACTTAGGCATTTACTCTGATTATATATAATATTGTTTATTAGAAACTAAATAAATAAATACCGTGCAAATGCCTGTTGTAAAAATTGTCACATCTATTGCACAGCCCTCGAGAGATATTTAAAGGAAGTTTTAAATATTTTACTTCTATTTCTATAAAAACAGGAAAATAAAAGCAAAACTGTGCTTTTAAAACTCTATGAATTAAAAACTCCAATTAAAGAAATGATGGTGCCCGTCTCAGGCCAACTGAGTTACAGTAGAATAAATTAAGTAAAAACTTCCTTGTTCTTTTAAGTTATTTATGCGACAATTATATCTTTTGCAAGGGGCAAAGGATTTTCCTTTATTTATTTTTAGAAAAATCCCTACTCACTAAAATAAAGATTAGGTAAAATACAGATTCTTAGTTAGACATTTTATATGAAATTTGGCAGTTTGGTAGTTGGTGATATAATAGGCGATCTAATGTGTATAATTTCGACTTGCGATTGTTGCCACTTAGGGAAACATCATCTTCATTTTTGTGATACGGATAGACACATGTCCTTGTTTTACTAAATATACAAACATATTAGTTATAAACGTTGTAACTAGAGAGGCAGATCCAGCAATGATCCGTTAAGGGGTAGAGGACCTCAGTACCTATCAATATAAAAAAAGAATAATCATTTTAAATCCTCAAAAGACATCATATACAAACATGTAGTCTGTATATCACTAAAAATGAAACACATTTTAAACACTAACTGTAAATAAGCATGTCAAACATAATAATAATTAATATTTTAACGGTGGTTGCGCGGAAAACCATTCGTATTTATTTTATTTGACGGTAGGTTGCCAAATCTGTTATCCCTTTCCAAAACGATATCATTCGTATCCTCCTATCGACACATCGGGGTGGTATGGTGGGAGGGGAAAGAAGATGATTCTAGAACATCACGTAATCATCGGAACCGAGGATATACAACATGTAACATAATTAACGCACATCCTGGAAGTAGTTTGTTCAGAATCCTTTACTGAATCGATTCCTATCATTTTTAATATAGGTAATTTTTTATCCCAAAAATAATTAAAACTACGTTAATTACAGTCACACTAAATCTGTACAGTCAAAACAAACTGAAATAGACCGTAACTTAAGGCAATAAGACTTTTTAAGAGAGCAGTTTTATTTGTATTATTACTAATTCTGTCATTCAATAAAAAAAAGAAAAATGAACTTTATTTCAAGCACGTTAAAGTCTTTGCGTTCGTGGATTTGTACTGTGACCACAACGTTCTTCCGGAATTAGTATAACTAGTTTGATAAATAATCAGTGCATAAAAATGTTTAACTAAAAATTCAGTGTATGTATTATGATTATAACATAATATGCTAATTGGGGTGTCTGAGGGTGTGCGTTAATTACGTTACATATTGTATAAGACACGCGCGACCGACGCGTGGCCTCTTCCCGCCGCGCTCGTCGTTGAAACCACATCGATAGTAGAAACCGCTTTAGCCTGGAAGCAGTCGAGCTCCAGGAAGCCCGCCTCACCTCGTGTGAGATATAGTCGCGCACCACCTCTCTCCGGAGTGTTCCAGAAGTCGCAGTTATAGTGTTCGACTGCACAGAAGAAACATCCCGGTGAGTCAACATTTTCCTAATAGTATTTTCCTGCTTGATATAGTAGTTTTAACCCGCTCCAATTTTGTGTTTTCCTAATCAAGCAGGATTCTTTTCATCGATTTGGCATAATAGTTCGTTTTTTTGGGAAGAGCGAGTGCATTGTACCGCCTATACAAGTGTAGAAGCATTAGTAGATACAGTCCACTTAGATTAATAATTCGCGCAATAGGTTTAAGGTTCGACCGGGGAACTAGACTTCGGCAGCCTTAAACACGTGGCTCCACCATTTTATGGTCACTTCGGGCAGGATTTGGATTGGTGTTTAGTGGTTATCTAACCATTTTCTGGTCGAATAATTAGTGTTCGTAAATAGTGTAAATAGTGTTCGTTTAAATTTTGATTAGGTACTCGCAAACAGAATTATTTATTTTATAGCGCTCGTATTTGGTTAAATTTAAAGCTTATTAAATAATTGAAACAGTGTGATAGCAACCGTTTGGTACGATTACCCGACAATCTTTATAAAAACATTGAGTTAGCAAGCAACGCATCGCCTCGACTGTAGCAGGTGTTCGATTTAATTACGTAATATGGCATACCGGGCGTCCATCGTCCATCGTTTATGCGTGTGAGATTAATTGTGATTAATAACTTTGTTATAATAATTTAAAATGGCAGTTAGTGGAAGTGAATTTAAAATTAAAACGCTTTATGCCAAGAGGGACGTACTTTTTTCACGTATACAAAACATTAGCGATCATATAAAGAACATTAATGTAGAAGCGGTGCGGGAAACTTTTCTGAATGAAATTGAAATGGTGGATTCTTTGCGGACGGATTACGAAAGAATATTAGACCAAATTAATCATTTGGAATTACAAATCGACCCGAAATACATAGTGAACTACCAACCGCTGCTGGCATTCGAAGATATGTTGTGTCGCGTGAAAAGAACGGCAAAACTCCTAAAATCTCAAAACGAAGCAAAGCTGGAATTGCAGGTACGTCCTCGTGACTCAATTAGGTTCCTGCTAATAGATATTCCGGTATTCAATGGTGATATTAAGACGTGGCCCTCTTTCTTCAGTAGTTTTCAAAACAATATACACAGTAACCCATCGTTATCGGACGCTGAAAAATTATATTACTTAATTAGTAAACTTAGTGGCAGAGCACAGTCGATCTGCTCTGGTTTTACACCTACAGCAAACAATTACTTATTAATATTCGAAACGCTTAAAACTAAATATGAAGATAGGAGAATGTTAGCTTCCGAATATTTGAACCAGATTTTCGATCTTAAACCTATATCATCCGCGAACATCAACGGCTTAGAGCAGTTTCTAGATAAATTTGTGGCATCTGTGGCAGCACTTAAGAATTTAAAATTTAATGGCCTTATGGACGTGGTGTTTCTCCATATTGCACTAAAGAAATTAGACCCCGACACCGTGCGTGCGTTTGAAATGGAGCATCGTAGCTCGGAGATGCCTTCCTTTCATTCATTAACATCGTTCGTGCGAGATCAAATAAAGGTGATGCAGCGCTCTCCGAAAGATTAAAAGAGATTAAAAGGTGCGTCGACCGTAGACAGACTCAACCATCTAAAATAGCAGGGTCGTTAACTTACGTAACCGCTACGCCGACATCACTCCAGCATATTTGTATAGTATGTAAAGATAAACACGGTAATTTATATAATTGTGCGACTTCTCGTAAATATTCACCAAGCGAACGTTATAAGTTAGTAAAGACAAACAACCTATGTCTGAACTGCTTAAGTGATAAGCATTTAGTTGCAAAATGCAATTCGAGTTCCGTATGTAGCAAGTGCGCCAGGAAACATCACACGCTATTACATTTTGAAAATAGCAACATAGCGGCGTCAAGTAAAGCGGACAAGGAATTCACCCCTACTAAGGTCAACGATTCTAGCGGTCGACCTGGTGATGTCGCTCTGTGCTCATTGGCAAATATGGGAGCACAACCTCCTTCAACCATATTACTGGGTACGGCGCGTATTTTGGTTAGGGATTCGCGTGGGAACGAACAAAGCGTCCGTGCACTGCTGGACAGCGGAGCCCAAAATTGCTTTATAACACGACAATGTTGTCAGCGCTTAGGCTTAGTAATAAATAGGTCATCTTTCATGTCCTGTAGTTAAAGGCATCGGAGGTACTAGTAAAGCTACCCAGGGATATATTAATTTAAAATTTTATTCTCGGATAGATCGTAATGTTAACTTTGATATAAATGCACTAGTAGTAGATAGGGTCACTGAACGGTTGCCAAACGTTTCGGTTGACACCTCGGCAATGATTGAGTTTAAAAATTTGATTCTAGCGGACGATACTTACGCCGTTCCTGGAAACATGGACATGCTCATTGGAGCATCGCTTTTCCCTCATCTTTTGTTAAACAATAAGGTCAGGGGCAACTCCTCGCATAACGCGCCTTACGCACTAGAAACCGTATTGGGCTATGTTATCATTGGCTCCGCCCCCATCATAGATAGTATTTCGGCAACCTCTTATTGTGGTATGGCTGTCGAACCGCTCGAGTCGTTAGTCCGCAAATTTTGGGAGATGGAGGAGGTGAACGTCCCACCCATAGCTAGCTCAGATGACAGATTATGCGAAGAAATTTTTGTCCGCACGACCGTTCGTGATCGCGACGGTAGATATAGTGTAGCGCTGCACTTTAAGGGAGATGTTTTATCTCTCGGCGATTCGCGTCAAATGGCGGAAAAACGTTTCTACAGCTTGGAGCGTAGGATGCTCTCTTCACCCCAGTTGAAGGAAGCTTACGACGGCGTCATTAACGAATATATAAGAGAAGGTTACATATCACTCGTGGCTTCGAAATTAGATAACTACGAAGACACACCGTCGTATTTCATACCACACCACGGGGTTATTAGGGAGGACAAACTTACATCTAAGTTACGTGTAGTGCTTGACGCTAGTGCTAAAACTAGCACTCACCTGTCGCTTAACGATATCCTCTATAGTGGGCAAAATTTACAGGGCAGTTTATTTAATATAATAGCCAATTTTCGTTTGTTTAGTATAGCACTATCCGCCGATATTCGCCAAATGTTTCTTTGCATAGGGGTCCGTGAATGCGTTTTATACTTATACTTTTATACTATATTCCAACGCATTTTATATCGTTTCAACCCAAAGGAACCTCTAATGGTGTTTGAATTTAACCGCGTTTGTTTTGGTTTAAAGTCGAGCCCATTTCATGCGTTACGCACAGTGAAACAGCTCGCCCACGATGAAGGTCCCTCTTATCCTAAAGCTAAGAGGGCAATTGAGAGCGGATTATATATGGATGATTTTGTATACTCGGTCGATAGCGTGGAGGAAGCCACCCTAACCATCGCCGAGGTTATAAAACTCATGAAATCGGGTCAACTCGATCTTGTGAAGTGGACTAGTAATTCGCGTCCGATTTAAGATACAATCCCACTATCACACCGTCTTTCGGCGATAAAGGAATTCGACGATTCCGATACACACAAGGTGCTCGGTCTGTGTTGGTCACCAGAGTCCGACGTGTTTAGCCTTAAGGTAAATCCGCCCGTAGAGAAATGCACAAAGTGCACAATGCTGTCATGCGTTGCTAGATTATGGGATGTAATGGGTTTCGTAGCTCCGGTGGTATTATACGCTAAGCTTTTGATTAAACAACTTTGGTTATTTGAATGCGATTGGGATGATTCGCCGCCTGACAGCATTGCTCGTTTGTGGCAGCGCTTTAGAGAGGAACTTCCTTTACTAAGAGAAATTAGAATACCGCGTCATATAAACGTCGATAGAAATAGCGTCATAACGGTCGTTGGGTTTGCAGACGCCAGCGAGAAGGCTTACGAGGGCGTTGTATATTTCCACGTTCAGAATAATGGTAGAAATTCGATTAGCCTCATTAGTTCTAAGTCTAGAGTCTCCCCCCGTAAAGTTGTCTCTCTGGCGCGCTTAGAGCTTTGCGCAATATTAGTACTCACCAAGCTTATTACCGCAGTTATCAGCGCATGTAGGGATAGAGTTCACATAGAAAGGATATTAGCCTTTTCCGACTCCACCGTCGCCTTATGCTGGGTTCATTCTTTACCTCACCGTTGGGATACGTTTGTCGCGAACCGAGTGGCCAAGACGAGTTAGAAACGCGGAACTTTTATCACGTGTCCGGTACGGAAAACCCTGCCGATTGTTTATCCCGGGGACTCACCCCGATGCAAATAATGGACCACCCGCTTTGGTTCCACGGACCTTCTTGGGTTCACTTGGATCCCTCGCAATGGCCAATAACCGATTTCGAACCTTCGTCAGTGTCACAACCGCCGGAAGAGAAGAGACACGCTCTAGTGGCGAACGTTTCGAGCGAGGTTTCTCCAATCATTGCTTTGGCGAACCGCTTGTCCTCTTGGTCGAAATTATTGCGTAGCGTAATTTACGTTTGTCGATTCGCGAAGCTTTTACCGCGACGTTCGTATGTCTTAGCGTCCGATTACAACTATACCGAGTCGCTAGTATTACGTGAACTTCAACGTGCGCACTTCTCTGAAGAAATTACAAGATTACAATCGAATAGAGCTTGTAGTCGCGCCTTTTAACGCCTTAAGCCATTTTTACAGGATGGGATTGTAAGGGTAGGTGGACGCTTGTCCAACTCGCAGTTGAGTTTCGACCAACGGCACCCTATAGTTTTACCGCGTAAAGACCATATCATGAACTTATTAGTCGATTACCATCATAAATTGAACTCGCACGCTGGCCCCGACTTGTTGATGTCGATTTTGCGTCAAAATTATTGGATTCTTTCTGTAGTAGTTTAATACGCAATTGGGAGCACAGATGTATAGCTTGCTTTCGGGCACGCCCCAAGCCGTCATTTCCGGAAATGGCGGAACTTAGATCTTGTAGAGTAATACAATCGGTAAAGCCATTCACGCACACATTCGGAGTTCGCTCACATTCTAGCCGAGAACCGCATTGAGTAGTCTCTGAACGTCCCAGACGCGAGTCATTTTGGAGGCAATTGGGAGACCAATATTAAGAGTCTAAAGAGTCACTTATACCGAGTAATAGGAGATCAAATTTTGTCCTTCGAAAAGCTAAGTACGGTGCTCGCTCAAATTGAATGCGTAATGAATAGCCGCCCACTTTGTCGGACGTTGTCTAGTGACCCCTCGGAACCGCTGGCTCTAACTCCAGCACATTTTTTGAATTTAACGCCTTTAAAGTATTTGCCCGCCGCAGATATGAATGAGAACAGACTTAGCATTTCCGCACGCCACAAATTATTAGACCGGTTAGTGCAATCGTTTTGGAAACGATGGAGGATGGAATACTTGCATACTTTGCAGTCTCGGCAAAAATGGAACACAGCGACTGAGCCTTTAGCTGTAGGGACTGTAGTTGTGCTCACTAAGGAGAGTACGCCACCTCTCCATTGGCCGTTAGGAATTTTCGAAGAGGTCTTTCCCGGTTCCGACGGAGTAATTAGGATAGCTCGCGTTAAGACCACGGTTGGTTCTTACCTGCGTCCTGTTGTCCGTTTGTGCCCCTTGCCTCTTCCATAATTTAAATTAGCTTTCTAGATTAAATTGTAGTTGAATTTAGGTAATCTTAGCGTTAGTTAGTTATTTGTTAGTTGATCTTAGCTCTAGTTGTTTTAGTTATTTTGAAGGAGATCCTTCAAGGGCGGGGGAGATGGTTGCGCGGAAAACCATTCGTATTTATTTTATTTGACGGTAGGTTGCCAAATCGGTTATCCCTTTCCAAAACGATATCATTCGTACCCTCCTATCGACACATCGGAGTGGTGGGGTGGGAGGGGAAAGAAGATGATTCTAGAACATCACGTAATCATCGGAACCGAGGATATATAAGACACGCGCGACCGACGCGTGGCCTCTTCCCGCCGCGCTCGTCGTTGAAACCACATCGATAGTAGAAACCGCTTTAGCCTGGAAGCAGTCGAGCTCCAGGAAGCCCGCCTCACCTCGTGTGAGATATAGTCGCGCACCGCCTCTCTCCGGAGTGTTCCAGAAGTCGCAGTTATAGTGTTCGACCGCACAGAAGAAACATCCCGGTGAGTCAACATTTTCCTAATAGTATTTTCCTGCTTGATATAGTAGTTTTAACCCGCTCCAATTTTGTGTTTTCCTAATCAAGCAGGATTCCTTTCATCGATTTGGCATAATAGTTCGTTTTTTTGGGAAGAGCGAGTGCATTGTACCGCCTATACAAGTGTAGAAGCATTAGTAGATACAGTCCACTTAGATTAATAATTCGCGCAATAGGTTTAAGGTTCGACCGGGGAACTAGACTTCGGCAGCCTTAAACACGTGGCTCCACCAAACGGTATATATTTGTGTGTTTTATTTGACTCGTTCCTATCCTTCCGTATAGTTACATTGTTATTTTACTTACTAGCATAGCGTATGCTTAATAAAATAAACGATCTTAAATTATGAGTAGACTTTAAATTAAAAAAAATATATCGATTATTGGCACATGGACTATTTAAGTACATTTTTCAACATGATATTCCTGATACTAGCCAAATGAAATTTTCGGGGTTAATTCTTCATAAAGGCCAGTAGTTTTAAATAGATTTTAGAAAAAAAAGTGAAATATTTGTTTTAGAACCATAGAAACTTAATGTTAACATTAGGTTTTGAAAGTATAATGAACTATATTTTTAACTTCTCTCTAAGAAAATTGAAAATTTTCAAAAATAGGGAAGTTATTGGTTTCACCCCGATTTTCGAAAATCAAGTTTTCATCAGATCTCGACGTTCTGAGATCCCAGGAGACTATTCTGACTAATTTCACGTGGACATCCGTACGGATGTATGTATGTAGGTATGTATGTGTGTGTAAGTATGTAAACCTTTCATGACTTTTGAACGTCTTGATCGATTGAGATGCGGTTTGCGTCGTTCTAAAGATCTCAATGTCGAATAGATTTGGTGATAATTATGAACTGATTCGGATGAGTAGATTTTGAGAAATCTCAAAAATAAAAATTTTGAAAAACTGTTTTTTTGGAATAACTTTTTAACGGCTATACCGAACAATTTCAAAAACTAATCAGCTCTTGACCTCAAAAAACGACGTCAAGTCGTGGAATATTGAAGGAGAAATAATTTGAAAAGTACGTTTTTAACATACCTTCGAAATTTTGCAACATAATTTGGTGAAATTTGGAGCGTTTTGCATTTTAAAATAGCGGAAAGTTCCAGGGATGCCTTAAATGGTCAACGATTTTTTTTCTAATGATTTCTTATATTTACGCGAACACTGTGGAGTCAGGGAGTAAAGCCGGCCACAGTCAAGCGAGTGTCTGCTGTAACTATCATGTGTCAGAGGTGTCAGCGACAAAATTGGCTACATCTTGAAGCGAGCTTCTATTAAAACATTCAACAAGCCACCGAAGAAGAATAGTCAGTTCTTATCATCGGTCAAGTGCTATATTCTCTACAAGATGCAGAAGTATACAAGCTTGATCGTGAATGTGGTCTCTCTTATAGGCAAAAAAATCATTTAGAACCCGCGTAAAAGAACATATGGCTGAGGTGAAGTATCAACGTTCCGGGTACTCTGCAGCTTGTGATCATAATATACTAGACGGCCTCAACCATTACATCAGAATTGACAGACCAAAATCCTCGCCAAATGACAGCCATTCCTACCAAGGATGATACGTGAGGCTATTGAAATTAAAAAAAAATCTTCATTAAAAATAGAAGGGCGCTGGGTACTACCACCTGCTTGGGACCCTATAATTAATAAAATGAAAACTAAACTCAAGCATGACACTGCAAGACTTCAAGACACAGTAGGTTTATTCTGCGTAGATTGGACCATAAATAATAATTAAAAAGGTTAACACTGACATTAGGACTTCAGTTACACATGAGCATGACCATGGGTGCCGAAATGCACTCAAATCGTCGAATATTAAAAATAAAGTAAATTAAACGCGATAAAATCCGTAAAAGTAGTTTTAATCTATTTTTATTTGAAATTTTATAAATCTAAGCCTCTGATTGGCGTAAGGTTACAACAGGCTCCCTGTTTGTCTTGTTTAAAAAAATCACGCTCTCAGAACTAACTTTATTCTTCGCAGAGGTACGTGGTAGAGCCAAGATGCAGCTTTATTATGTTTGTAGCACGACTGGGTCGGCTCGATCGAGGAAGGACCACGCTCTCACAGAATATCAGCGTAAAATAGCAGCTTAATATTACTGTGTTCGTATGGTAAGTGTAGAGATCCGGAGACTCTTTTTTACTGGTAACAAGGCATTCCATCTTAGTCCTCAGGGGTGACAACGCATCAGGGACGCTACGATTCTTAATTGAGGATAAATATAGATGTCTATGGGCCACAGCATCCACTTATCATCAGGTGGACTGTGTGTTCGTTTGTCAAACTAATTCCATGAAAAAAAAACTACTAGCTTAGCTACAATTCCGAAGTTTAAGCTAAAATCTGTTTTTGACAAAAATGTTACTAAAGTCCAAGTCCAAGTAAGGATACTGAATGTCGGAGAACATACAGGGGCGTTAAATCGATAGGCACTGAGGTCCTCTACCACCAGTCACCGATTATCCACCCCACTAGTTACACCATGTTTAAGTAAAATAAGTAGTAAATCGTGTCATTCTGAAACAAGTACACGTGTCTATGGCAATCATGAAAAATCTTATGGTTCATTTGGATGGCTGATATGGAATCAACGACAGGAAGCAGCGTCATAGGTGTGAGACGTCTGGTCATTCGATCGTTAATCCTTTAGCTAATTGTTGCAATCATAACAAAATCTTCTCATGATGGGATAGACTCATGCCTAGCAGAAGGAGCTAACTGTTCGGTATCGTAGTGACTAACTATAATATGACTACGGCGCTACGGTGCCGTGAGCTCGAAGCCCACACCTAACAAGTGTTTGTACTGTAGACCATATACACGTTTATACCATACAAACGAAAATGTTTTCGCCAATAAATAAGGTAGACTAAAATATTGTACTTGAGGCACAGACAATTGTATCTACTGTGGTCTATACATTTTTTAATATACGTTATCTTCGTCAATTATAGACCGATTTAATGACCTTTTTTAATTACGGGTTTACTTTTAGGGTAGTCTTATATAAATTCCACTTGTAAAGTTTATTCACTAAAAAGTGGAATTTAAACAAGACTATAAGAAAGATTTAAAAGAAACTATTAAGACAACATTCTTACAGTCTTAAATACCTTTAGCATTGTGATATTCCTTAGTACTTTGTTTAGGTATATTTAAATGTGTATGCCACTGATTTGATATTAAATATTAAAAAAAGACATGCATTTAAAACAACTTATATTAACAACAACATTAAAACAATTATAACTATGATGATGCTATATTTATTTTATTTTATCCTGGTGATCCTAATCAGGATACTAGAATAAAGTTAATAAATTATTGTATTGTGTTATTGATACGAGTGCAAATTTTCGAGTCAATTGACCGTCTACAAGTTGGTTAAAATTACAATAAAACGTTCCGTTACATAGATAGAATAGATTAATTTTAATTTCATATACATTACATGTCATTCTTATTGAAATTATTTTTTTTACTTTACCTTAGATTACCGTATCTATTATCATAAAGACACGCGAAGCTAATTAGCAAGTCGAGGGCTTTAATTTCTCTATACACATTGTCCTTACACCGACTTCACAAGCTCAATTATTTATTCATTACAGACTTCCAAAAAGATCATTGCTGAATATAAATCTCCCCCATATACTTTTGCAGTTTGCGCCTGCCAAGAAACTACTGTTGCGATTCCTCCTGCCAAGTGTGACAACTGCGACACATGATCCTCCAATGACATCAGGAGCCGTAATGTATTTTTTGAAGAATGTTTTTACTTTTTATTAAAATTTTTATTGTAGTAATGGTAGTTAATTTCCAAATACTACAAGGTACATTTCGGTGGACTGTAGGGATAAGTATCTAGGAAGGAACTTTCCGCCAGGAACCGCCTACCGGTCGTCCGCTGGGATGCCGCATTATGTCGGTCGGTTTCGATCGGCATCCTATTGCTCATTTAAGTTTCATTCATAGTTAAGTTTAAATATACATAATTGCACGCAAGTGGTCGATAGATGCAAGTGACTCAGGATCGTACTTTGTGGGAGAATATCACTTGGTGCAGTAAAGTCGGTTTCATGGGATGATTTAATTTGACCTCAATATTACTTTGAGTGTACTACTTGTAAGCAAAAAAATATACAAATTGCTTTTAAGGGTCATATTAAGCAATTAAAATAATTATTATAAAAATAAGTTACCTTTGAAATAATACTAGTTTCGTGGAACTTTTTTCTGGGTTGCCTTCTATAATATCTGCAAAATAATGTATTGCTATTGTATAGTAAAATCCGCTTTGTAAATATTTGTTGGGTTTGTATTGGTTAAGTAGGTAAAAAATAGTAAGGCCCCAATTAAATTTATTAGGTGCCTATGAGAAACTTAGTATTAAGAAATCACGATGTCACTTGCGGGATCAAGAGATTTGGGTCAACTTATAAAAAACATAAAAGAAGCTAAGCCTAAAATTTACAGCAGAATTATCAAGTTTGGTACATAGATGGCGCTCAAATGGCACTTTCTATCTTCCTATATTAAAAATGTAACTTTACGACGACTAAAATGGAGATAAAAAACTCTAACTTGTGGAACCAACCTAATTTGGCAAACTTAAAAAAAAAAACAGAAAAAAACTTTGCTGCATGGTTCACTATATAATGCCAAATTTGAACGCTTAAAAAAACCATACTACTTTGTGCCTTCTAGACCTCAGAATTTCCATTATGCAACGAAGAACTGAAGTTAGTTCGTTCCGATTGGCATAAAAAGTTAATATTTTCGTAACTATAACGACCAACAAACTTTGGTTCTTGTAGGCATATTAAAAACACTTAGATTCTAAAGGTACACTGATGATTTTATTTTGATGAAATTAAATTGATAAATTTAAATAATCTACCGTGCCCTCCGTCCGCCAGTGAAAAAATGCATTTCCGAGTATGTACCTTCTAATATGGCATTGCTTAGAAGATTTTTTTATACTCAGCACAATTTTAAGTGAGTTGGTGATAGAAAATAGATATCATCGCAATGCTAATACCGTTTCCTGTTTTCAGTCAATTTTGGGTTCCGCGTTTTTCTTCTTTATTGTTCTGTAAAAGTTCACTGCTGGTCATGGTCCTCTTCCTAATAGAGATAGGTTGCCAGCCTAGACTTTAACCTTTGTCTATTTAAAGAATAAGCGATAATTTAAAAGAGAGAGACAGCCATGTCCTGCAGGTAAGTAAAGATTTTTTTTCAATTAGAGAACATCGTAAACGAAGTTTAATAATTTTGTTATTTTATCTTATTTGTGTGTTGTCATTTTGTGATCACACAAAAATAGTTCATTCAACTACCTATTTTTTATATATTTTCCTTTCTCGCCTCTTACGAAACCCACATAATGATATCGGGTATAGTTCACACCGCTATAGTATAGGTTACACCTCTAATATTAAATGCTATATTTTTCAATAAAACAAATTGTTGTTTTTTGTATTATTTATTTATTTTTATTTTATTTTTCGTTTTCTTGGAAAATTTAGAGCTAATTTTTAAAAATAATATAATAATAACGAAAAAGAGACCATTTACAAATTTTCATTTGTATAATACTTTATGTAAAACAGTGTGTCAAAAGAGATATGTACTAGTAAATGGCAGGTTACAGTACATTTAACTACGAGTATAAAGAACATTATCAAAAAGAAGAGAATTTTTTAGAAAGTGAACGCCTAAGTTGGAGAAAGCTGGTATGAAATAAGTCAATATCTACGTTGCGTATATTTGTTGTAGCATTAAAAGATCTGCATGATCGATTAATAAAAGAGTTTTGTCTGTAATTACTTTTCATGCATGGTACTGATAAAGTGTAGATTTCCGCAAGCCAGATGATGAGGAACGTAAACTTATTTTACCAAGTAGTTCAGTACAATCAACATTACCATTAACAATTTCAGAGAGGAAAGGGAAATTTGCAATATTTCATCTCTCTTATAAAGGTAAGATGTGATTTTTTTTACATCGATGAGTATAGCTGGGTGTAAACTTTTTTGATTTAAAAATTTGATAAAACGCAAAAATCTTCTTTGTACGCGCCCTATCCTAATGTATACACTATGTTTAGGATTACAAAGAGGAATGCCCATTTTCGGCCATGGAACCCCCAACAATATGCATTTGTTAAAAAAATATATCTTTATTATGGTTATTGATCGCCGTATTCATTTATCCTAAAAAGATGGGAATATTTTTACATAAAAAAGTACTGAAAAGATGAAAATAAAATTAGGTAAATCCATAATACATTAGTTTATAAATAAAATAAAAAGTGTTGCCAATCACAAATCACATTAAAAATCGATTCCCCTTTTTCGGTCGATTATTTATGGTGTCATTATTACAATGCTAATATAATTTTTCGATGATTATTATAATGTAATGATATATGTAGATGTAAAGGAACAGTTGATAATGGATATTGATCCAAAGCAGCCGATACGCAACCGTCGTCAAACAGTTTTTATCCGACTATAGACGAAAAAGGATGGTTATGTTTTTACTGTGTGCGGGTGGCAAGCTGAATAATTTTTTACTATTGTGCTTAAAAACGTAGGATGCATTTTATTATAAAGGGCGCTATTATCAACGAATCCGTTTTTTTTTCGCTAAACTCGTAAAGTACTTGACCGATTTTGAAAATTCTTTCACCACTAGATTGCTATGTATAATTATAGATATCTAATTTAGGATTAATTTTATTATAGAGGGAACTACTTTCAATGAATGTGTTTTTTTTTTTGGCTAATCTCGAAATGTACTTGACCGATTTTTAAAATTCTTTTACCACTGGATTGTTATATATAATTATAGATGTATAATGTAAGATGCATTTTATTATAGAGGGCGCTACTTTCAATGAATATGCTTTTTGACTAATCTCGAAAAGTACTTGACCGATTTTGAAAATTCTTTTACCATTACATTGCTAATGACGGCGTGTAATGTTAGCTGTGTGATAAAATTATATTATTATAATATTAAATTGTGAGATTAATATTTTCCAAATAAATAAAAGTAAATACCTACCTAAGATGTTCAACTCCAATTATTATTTTTACAATTTAAAAATCGTATTTACACACTTTACGTACTCAAATTGATTTTTATAGATATAGGTAATAAGTCTAAAGTTAACGAGCTCCGCTTAAAACGAAAAATCTATTCATTAAAATAAAACCAAAAGTTAAAAAAAAAGTGGCTCAGTGCGAGTAGGACTTGCAGGCCTGTGAAGAGTTCTGTGGTAAAAGTATAGATTTTACATCGAGTCAAAATACCACTATCATTATCGCCAACATCAAATTATTTTGTTTTTCATAGTGTTAGTATATATAACAAAGTTGTATTTGCGGTTCTTGAAAATGTGCTCTTTGTATCTGTTCTGTACTGGAACCATATTTTTTAAATTAATATTTATTTGTCTACATAGTTATTTTCTTATAAGCTTTCGAGTGGCAACAATTACTAAATTAATAGGGATTTATGGAATTCTTGGTCTGGTAACAATCCCTTCTACGCTAGAAGCAGGCTTGCGTCTGATTGGCCGAACGGCTGAGTCGCTTGCGCGCAGTACGCCGAAGTGTCATGAACTTTGCTCTTTCGAACAATTATTGTGTGTGTCCCTTTTAATTTACAACGAGAACTAAACAATTCCCGAAGATACTGTGCCAGTGACCTATGGAATATTCTATTCGGAGAGACAGGGTTATATTTCTTCGAGTCACCTAATCAGCCACCCAGCTCGCCGAACCCCAGCAGCGTGAGGCAGTGGAAGGCGGAGACCAGTGAGTTACCAGACCCTTAGCTCTTTCCTTAACAGTATCTCAAAAATATACTATTCATTACCAAAGAGAAAAAACTTCTTGCACAAAAAATGTGTTTTTATCCATTTAAAGCCATCAAAAGCGGTTGTCAACCGTTTAAAACAAAAACAACCGTTGTTATCGACTCGGTTGAAATAGTTGACAACCGATTTCACATATATAGTTATGATAATTAAAGAAGCGAATTATTAGCTGATTTACCATGAATTCTATGGAGTACAACATAATGCTACTGCATAATTTAACTGTTATACTTATCTGTTCTTAACAATACAGTTAAAATGGAATCATGTTATGATAATTAAAGAAGTTAATTTCTAGCTGATTTACAGTGAATGGACTACCAATTTACCATGAGCATAACAAAACAATACTGCTCAAGTTAACTGTTCTTAAAATTACATTTGAAACAGAATTTCAATAAATAAAGGATATTTTAAAAAGCGTGCAGAAATTAAAGCGCGTCAAAGATTATTCTTTTTTATGATATCATTAATCGAATAAAAAATAGTGAAATAGGTGGCAACATCGAATCTGTCAGCTAAGCCCCTGTCAACTGTCAATTCACAACAAGTCACAAGACGAATTCGTTTACGTGTGAGTTTTTTTTTTGAAATTGCAATTGTTGATATCTCAACAATGGGTTTGAACACAGCAGGTTAATAGTTGGTACATGTCACGATGTGTCATATTTTCCTCTAAAAAATGTTTTTTAACCCTTCAGCCCCCAAGCGGTCTCATGAGACCGCGGCCATATTCCGTCAAATCCCTAGCGGTCTCATGAGTTTGTACCCACCCACAGCACTTTAACCTATAAAAACTTATATATAGAGACTACTTTTCTATGAAGAAGTTTGGCAATATATAATCAATATGAAATACTCTATCCTAGTCTGTCTCTAGTGCAATAAAAAGAACTGTTTCCTATGTATATTTATTTATAGTCTTCATTATATTTTGATTTTTCTAGTGTTTTGTTAGTGTTTTAGTATATTGTTTTATTATAAAATTGTAAGTGGTTGCGCGGAAAACCATTCCAGCGTTTTTTTATTTTGACGGTAGGAACTTGCTGAATCATTATTCCTTTCCAAAAACGATATCATTCGTACCCTCCTATCGACACATCGGGGTGATGGGTTGGGAGGGGAAAGAAGACGATTCTAGAACATCGCGTAATCATCGAAGCCGAGGATATATAAGACACGCGCGACCGACGCGCGCTCGCTTCTTCCCGCCGCAGCCGTCGTTGAACTACAACGCTTCCTCTTCCCGCGCGCTCGTTTGGAAACACCTCACTAGTGGAAACCGCTTTGGCCTGGAAGCAGTCGAGCTCCAGGAACCCGCCTCATCTCGTGTGAGATATCGTCGCGCACCGCCCCTCTCCGGAGTGTTCCAGAAGTCGCCGCTATAGTGCTCTAAAGGATAGAAGAACCCCGGTGAGTCAATATTCCTTAATTTACTGCCTGATTAATATTTAATAATTGTTTTAACCCGTTCCAATTCTGTGTTCTCCTCATCAGGCAGGATTCCTTTCATCGATTTGGCAAGTAATAGTTTTAGTTTAGGGAAGAGCGAGTGCATTGTACCGCATGTTATAGTAGTCGCTTTTACGTAAGCGTAGAAGCAATCGCAAATACAGTCCACTTTAGTTAATATCTCGCGTAATAGGTTTGAGGTTTGACCGGGGAACTAGATTTTCGGCAGCCTTAAACACGTGGCTCCACCATTTTATGGTCACTTCGGCAGGATCTGGATTGGTGTTTAGTGGTTATCCAACCATTTTCTGGTAGAATTATTAAATTAATTGTTTAGATAACGCACTCTAATTTATGGAATAGACTTAAATAGTGTTCGTTTAAATTAAAAATTTGATTTGGTACTCGCAAACAGAATTATTCATTTAATAGCGCTCGTATTTGGTTAAATTTAAAGCTTATTAAACAATTGAAACGGTGTGATAGCAACCGTTTGATACGCTTACCCCACAATTTTGATAAAATTATTAGGTTTAGCAAACGACGCGTAGACTCGACCGCAACGGGTGTTCGATCTAATTACGTAGTACGGCACGCCGAGTGTTCATCCTACGTCGTTCATGCGTGTGAGATTAATTGTGATTAATATAACTTTATTATAATAATTTAAAATGGCAGTTAGTGGAAGTGAAATCAAAATTAAAACGCTTTATGCCAAGAGGGACATACTCTTTTCGCGTGTGCAGAATATAAGTGATTATATAAAGAACATTAATATAGAGGCAGTGCGGGAAGCCTTTTTGAATGAAATCGAAACGATAGATACTTTGCGGATAGATTACGAAAGAATATTAGACCAAATTAATCATTTGGAATTACAAATCGACCCGAAATACATAGTGAACTACCAACCGCTGCTGGCATTCGAAGATATGTTGTGTCGCGTGAAAAGAACGGCAAAACTCCTATAATCTCAAAAGGAAGCAAAGCTGGAATTGCAGGTACGTCCTCGTGACTCAATTAGGTTGCCGCCAATAGATATTCCGGTATTCAATGGTGATATTAAGACATGGCCCTTTTTCTTCAGTAGTTTTCAAAACAATATACACAGTAACCCATCGTTATCGGACGCTGAAAAATTATATTACTTAATTAGTAAACTTAGTGGCAGAGCACAGTCGATCTGCTCTGGTTTTACACCTACAGCAAACAATTACTTATTAATATTCGAAACGCTTAAAACTAAATATGAAGATAGGAGAATGTTAGCTTCCGAATATTTGAACCAGATTTTCGATCTTAAACCTATATCATCCGCGAACATCAACGGCTTAGAGCAGTTTCTAGATAAATTTGTGGCATCTGTGGCTGCACTTAAGAATTTAAAATTTAATGGCCTTATGGACGTGGTGTTTCTCCATATTGCACTAAAGAAATTAGACCCCGACACCGTGCGTGCGTTTGAAATGGAGCATCGTAGCTCGGAGATGCCTTCCTTTCATTCATTAACATCGTTCGTGCGAGATCAAATAAAGGTGATGCAGCGCTCTCCGAAAGATTAAAAGAGATTAAAAGGTGCGTCGACCGTAGACAGACTCAACCATCTAAAATAGCAGGGTCGTTAACTTACGTAACCGCTACGCCGACATCACTCCAGCATATTTGTATAGTATGTAAAGATAAACACGGTAATTTATATAATTGTGCGACTTTTCGTAAATATTCACCAAGCGAACGTTATAAGTTAGTAAAGACAAACAACCTATGTTTGAACTGCTTAAGCGATAAGCATTTAGTTGCAAAATGCAATTCGAGTTCCGTATGTAGCAAGTGCGCCAGGAAACATCACACGCTATTGCATTTTGAAAATAGCAACATAGCGGCGTCAAGTAAGGCGGATAAGGAATTCACCCCTACTAAGGTCAACGATTCTAGCGGTCGACCTGGTGATGTCGCTCTGTGCTCATTGGCAAATATGGGAGCACAACCTCCTTCAACCGTGTTACTGGGTACGGTGCGTATTTTGGTTAGGGATTCGCGTGGAAACGAACAAAGCGTCCGTGCACTGCTGGACAGTGGAGCCCAAAATAGCTTTATAACACGACAATGTTGTGAGCGCTTAGGTTTAGTAATAAATAGGTCACTTTCATGTCCTGTAGTTAAAGGCATCGGAGGTACTAGTAAAGCGACACAGGGATATATAAATTTAAAATTTTATTCTCGGATAGATCGTAATGTTAACTTTGATATAAATGCACTAGTAGTAGATAGGGTCACTAAACGGTTGCCAACCGTTTCGGTTGACACCTCGGCAATGATTGAATTTAAAAATTTGACTCTAGCAGACGACACTTACGCCGTTCCTGGAAACATAGACATGCTCATTGGGGCATCGCTTTTCCCTTATCTTTTGTTAAACAATAAGGTCAGGGGCAACTCCTCGCATACCGCGCCTTACGCACTGGAAACCGTATTGGGCTATGTGATCCTTGGCTCCGCCCCCATCCTAGATAGTATTTCGGCAACCTCTTATTGTGGTATGGCTGTCGAACCGCTCGAGTCGTTAGTCCGCAAATTTTGGGAGATGGAGGAGGTGAACGTCCCACCCATAGCTAGTTCAGATGACAGGTTATGTGAGGAAATTTACGTCCGCACGACCGTTCGTGATCGCGACGGTAGATATAGTGTAGCGCTACCCTTTAAAGGAGATGTTTTATCTCTCGGCGATTCGCGTCAAATGGCAGAAAAGCGTTTCTACAGCTTGGAGCGTAGGATGCTCGCTTCGCCCCAGTTAAAGGAAGCTTACGACGGCGTCATTAACGAATATATAAGAGAAGGTTACATAGCGCTTGTGGCTTCGAAATTAGATAACTACGAAGACACACCGTCGTATTTTATACCACACCACGGAGTCATTAGAGAGGACAAACTTACATCTAAATTACGTGTAGTGCTCGACGCTAGTGCTAAAACTAGCACTCACCTGTCGCTTAATGATATCCTCTATAGTGGGCAAAATTTACAGGGCAGTTTATTTAATATTATAGTCAATTTTCGTTTGTTTAGTATAGCACTATCCGCCGATATTCGCCAAATGTTTCTTTGCATAGGGGTCCGTGAATGTGACCGTAGATTCCAACGCATTTTATATCGTTTCAACCCAAAGGAACCTCTAATAGTGTTTGAATTTAACCGCGTTTATTTTGGTTTAAAGTCGAGCCCATTTCATGCGTTACGCACGGTGAGACAGCTCGCTCACGATGAAGGTCCCTCTTATCCTAAAGCTAAGAGGGCAATTGAGAGCGGATTATATATGGATGATTTTGTGTATTCGGTCGATAGCGTGGAGGAGGCCACCCTAACCACCGCCGAGGTTATAAGGCTCATGAAATCGGGTCAATTCGATCTTGTGAAGTGGACTAGTAATTCGCGTACGGTTTTAGATACAATCCCACTATCACACCGTCTTTCGGCGATAAAGGAATTCGACGATTCCGATACACACAAGGTGCTCGGTCTGTGTTGGTCACCAGAGTCCGACGTGTTTAGCCTTAAGGTGAATCCGCCCGTAGATAAATGCACAAAGCGCACAATACTGTCATGCGTTGCTAGATTATGGGACGTCATGGGTTTCGTAGCTCCGGTGGTATTGTACGCTAAGCTTTTGATTAAACAACTTTGGTTATTTGAATGCGATTGGGATGACTCGCCGCCTGACAGCATTGTTCGATTGTGGCAGCGCTTTAGAGAGGAACTTCCTTTACTAAGAGAAATTAAAATACCGCGTCATATAAATGTCGATAGAAATAGCAGCATAACGGTCGTTGGATTTACAGACGCCAGCGAGAAGGCTTACGGGGGCGTTGTATATTTCCATGTCCAGAATAATGGTAGAAATTCGGTTAGCCTCATTAGTTCTAAGTCAAGAGTCTCCCCCCGTAAGGTTGTCTCTCTGGCGCGCTTAGAGCTTTGCGCAATATTAGTACTCACCAAGCTTATTACCACAGTTATCGGCGCATGTAGGGATAGAGTTCACATAGAAAGGATATTTGCCTTTTCCGACTCCACCGTCGCCTTATGTTGGGTTCATTCTTCACCTCACCGTTGGGATACGTTTGTCGCGAACCGAGTGGCCAAGATCCAAGACGAGTTAGAAACGCGGAACTTTTATCACGTGCCCGGTAAGGAAAACCCTGCCGATTGTCTATCCCGGGGACTCACCCCGATGCAAATAATGGACCACCCGTTTTGGTTCCATGGACCTTCTTGGGTTTACTTGGATCCCTCACAATGGCCAATAACCGATTTCGAACCTTCGTCAGTGTCACAACCGCCGGAAGAGAAGACACACGCTCTAGTGGCGAACGTTTCGAGCGAGGTTTCTCCAATCATTGCTCTGGCGAACCGCTTGTCCTCTTGGTCGAAATTATTGCGTAGCGTAATTTACGTTTGTCGATTCGCGAAGCTTTTACCGCTACGTTCGTATATCTTAGCATCCGATTACAACTATGCCGAGTCGCTAGTATTACGTGAACTTCAACGTGCGCACTTCTCCGAAGAAATTACAAGATTACAATCGAATAGAGCTTGTAGTCGCACCTTTCAACGCCTTAAGCCATTTTTACAGGATGGGATTGTAAGGGTAGGTGGACGCTTGTCCAACTCGCAATTGAGTTTCGACCAACGGCACCCTATAGTTTTACCGCGTAAAGACCATATCATGAACTTATTAGTCGATTATCATCATAAATTGAACTCGCACGCTGGCCCCGATTTATTGATGTCGATCTTGCGTCAGAATTATTGGATTCTTTCTGCACGTAGTTTAATACGCAATCGGGTGCACAGATGTATAGCTTGCTTTCGGGCACGCCCCAAGCCGTCATTTCCGGAAATGGCGGAACTTAGATCCTGTAGAGTGATACAATCAGTAAAGCCCTTCATGCACACCGTGTCTGATTTTGCTGGTCCGTTTAAGGTCACGCTCACTCGCGGGCGTGGTATAAGATCCACAAAGGCTTACGTCTGCATTTTCGTATGTCTAACTACTCGAGCAGTGCATATAGAACTCGTGGGTGATCTAAGCACAGCAGGCTTTATGGGTGCATTTAAAAGATTTCTATCCCGCAGAGGCCCTGTAAGTAAATTATATTCGGATAACGGTACGAACTACGTCGGTGCAAAACGTATTCTATCGGAACTACATGAGCTCTTAGCTAGCAAGTATTATAATTCGGAGTTCGCTCACATTCTAGCCGAGAACCGCATTGAGTGGTCTCTGAACGTCCCAGCCGCGAGTCATTTTGGGGGCAATTGGGAGACTAATATTAAAAGTCTAAAGAGCCACTTATACCGAGTAATAGGAGATCAAATTTTGTCCTTCGAAGAGCTAAGTACGGTGCTCGCTCAAATTGAATGCGTAATGAATAGCCGCCCACTTTGTCGGACGTTATCTAGTGACCCCTCGGAACCGCTGGCTCTAACTCCAGCACATTTTTTGAATTTAACGCCTCTAAGGTATCTGCCCGCCGCAGATATGGAGGAGAACAGACTTAGAATTTCCGCACGCCACAAATTATTAGATCGGTTAGTGCAATCGTTTTGGAAACGATGGAGGATGGAATACTTGCATACTTTGCAGTCTCGGCAAAAATGGAACACAGCGACAGAGCCTTTAGCGGTAGGAACTGTAGTTGTGCTCACTAAGGAGAATACGCCGCCTCTCCACTGGCCGTTAGGAATCGTCGAGGAGGTCTTTCCCGGTTCCGAAGGAGTAATTAGGATAGCTCGCGTTAAGACCACGGTTGGGTCTTACCTACGTCCTGTTGTCCGTTTGTGCCCCTTGCTTCTTCCATAATTTAAATTAGATTTCTAGATTAAAATTGTAGTTGAATTTAGGTAATCTTAGCGTTAGTTAGTTATTTGTTAGTTGATCTTAGCTCTAGTTGTTTAGTTATTTTTTTTTGAAGGAAATCCTTCAAGGGCGGGGGGAGATGGTTGCGCGGAAAACCATTCGCGTTTTTTATTTTGACGGTAGGAACTTGCTGAATCATTATTCCTTCCAAAACGATATCATTCGTACCCTCCTATCGACACATCGGGGTGATGGGGTGGGAGGGGAAAGAAGACGATTCTAGAACATCGCGTAATCATCGAAGCCGAGGATATATAAGACACGCGCGACCGACGCGCGCTCGCTTCTTCCCGCCGCAGCCGTCGTTGAACTACAACGCTTCCTCTTCCCGCGCGCTCGTTTGGAAACACCTCACTAGTGGAAACCGCTTTGGCCTGGAAGCAGTCGAGCTCCAGGAACCCGCCTCATCTCGTGTGAGATATCGTCGCGCACCGCCCCTCTCCGGAGTGTTCCAGAAGTCGCCGCTATAGTGCTCTAAAGGATAGAAGAACCCCGGTGAGTCAATATTCCTTAATTTACTGCCTGATTAATATTTAATAATTGTTTTAACCCGTTCCAATTCTGTGTTCTCCTCATCAGGCAGGATTCCTTTCATCGATTTGGCAAGTAATAGTTTTAGTTTAGGGAAGAGCGAGTGCATTGTACCGCATGTTATAGTAGTCGCTTTTACGTAAGCGTAGAAGCAATCGCAAATACAGTCCACTTTAGTTAATATCTCGCGTAATAGGTTTGAGGTTTGACCGGGGAACTAGATTTTCGGCAGCCTTAAACACGTGGCTCCACCAGTAAGGATAGTTTTTGTTTAAATATAATTTATCTTTTTTACGTAAATAATTTCGAGTAATATATATGATGAATAAATAATCGTGATTTTCACGCTGCCGACATTTGCTTGGTATGTTTTGTCTTTGTTATCAAAATACAATAGTCTTTTTGTAATAAACTAAAATCTAACTTTTATTTAAAGAATTTTGTATAGATTTTATAATGCCAAACTTTTTCGTAGAAAAGTAGTCTCCAAATATAAGTTTTAATGGTTTTAAGTGCTGCGGGTGGGTGCCGTCGCATGCGACGCTCGGGATTTGCCGGGCGCATGCGACTGCATGAGAATTTTATGGGGCCTGGGGGGTTAACAGAGTTTACTTAAATAATATCAATATAATAAATAGAGCTTCTTTATTAGGTACAAGTTTTGAGTGACAGTGTAGTGTGCCACTCACAAAATGCACCATTAGTTGGTGATGAACATGTATGCATCAGCTGTGGCAAGTCACTTTTGAAAAAAAGATCATACGCATTGTTTGGGTTCGATTCTCCACGTAAGGAACTCATAAAGAATGAGACTGCCAATTAAATTGCACCACGTGAGGTAACTGTTCAACATTTTTCAATTTATTGAGTGTGTTGCTCATATCTGATAGTGATTCATGTTTTTACTCTGATTGCTTATCAACTAGAGAACTTGTTTTATTTTTCACATCTACACAAGCTATATCTGACAAACATACTAGCTTATTTACGAGATTGACCATTTTTATTAACTACTAAGAAGTGAGACAGTTGATTTTTCATTGTTTTTGGACTGCTGGTAATCTCTCAGGCCTTAATTATTAAATAATATAGGGCATTAAGTCCGTCTTTAGGCAGTAACATTTAACTTGATAAATGGTTTATTTATATTTAAGTTTAAAATAAACACATCTATTTCATTTTGACTTCAGTATTTTTTTGTTCAGTTGAAGTATTGTAGGACGTATAAATACCATCTTGTTGCTGTATTAGTGCCGATTCAGTGAGTATCTTTTGAATATAACAGTAAAAAGAAACCCGTATTTGATTACTACCGATACTAGTGAAACTGATTTTAGAATGTGAGATTCTGTGATGCAACGATGACGAACTTTGCACGTATCCGTATACATAGAACATTTATTTAATTTTTAAATTATTTTCTTAAAATGAACCTTAAAATTTAACTGTGTAGAGGCGGTGTAAGAATATTCACTACCCAATAACGTCCCGAGGATGTCGTCGAGTGACGAGAAAGGGAAAATGAAACAGGAGATGGGCAGGAACTTCTTCCTGATAACAACTCAACATAATAATAACCTCGGTTACCGACCCGCTTGCCAAGCATGGCAACCAAAACAAAACCCCACATGAGGCAATCTATGAGGGAGGCACCTAGGACGTTCAGCTGTGGACTTTTGTAGGACTTTTATAGGGTGGATGGATCTTAAAATTATTTTATATAATAAATATAAATATAACTAATTATAAAAGTTAAAATTAGGAGCCAAGAGACCTATGGCGAAGGGTAATCTATTTTGGTTTTTTTTTTATAGAAGAGGTGGCAAACGATCATGCGGCTCACCTGATGTTAACTGACTACCGCCGCCCATGATCAATCTCAACACCAGGGGAATTGCAGCTGCGTTGCCAGCCTTTTAGAAAGGGGTACGCTCTTTTCTTGAAGGTCCCCAGGTCGTATCGGTCCGGAAAAATCGCTGGTGGTAAACTATTCCACAGAGAGGTTGTACGCGGAAGAAAACTCCTCTTGAAACGTACAGTGGTTGAACGCCAAGCATCCAGATGGTGTGCACAATTTCTCGGAAAGCCCATAGAATGGGATCTTCGAAAGAAGCGCTTTGTGCCAAACCCGATCGAAGGCCTTCGCAATGTCCAAACTAACGGCCAATGCCTCCCCCTTGGACTCTACTGCCTCCGCCCATCTGTGAGTTAGGTAGACCAGAAGATCATCAGCTGACCGACCACGGCGAAAACCGTATTGGCGAGGTATCATGAGCTGGCAGTTTTCAATGGACTCCATTGTTTTGGAGAACAAGGAGGTGATGGCGATAGGCCGGTAGTTGCACGGGTCTGAGCGGTCGCCTTTTTTAGGGATCGGGTGGACGAAAGCCGTCTTCCATGATTTTGTTACTACGCCTAGGGAGTAGGAGTACCGGAAAAGACGCGTTAAAACCGGTGCCAACTCCGGAGCACACGTCCTCAGCACAATTGCGGGGGATGCCGTCAGGCCCACCCGACTTGTGGATGTCCAGGGACAGGAGTGCTTTACGAACGAGCGCTGTGTGAACTGCACTTCCGGCATGGAGCACTCACACCGCGCGATGGTCGGCGGCGTACTCCCCCCGTCATCAAGAGTCAAGTTCGACGCAAAGAAAGAGCCTAGAAGATCGGCTTTCTCCTTTGCGGTATGGGCCAGTGAGTCGTCCTCCCTGTGCAGAGATGGAAGAGATGGCTGACAGAAATTCCCCTGGACAGCCTTGGCTAGAGACCAGAATGCACGGGTTCCAGAAGGAAGGCGAACTAGCTTTTCGCCAATTCTGCCTATGTGCTCTGACTTTGCCTTGGCAATGACTATTTTGTAGGACCTAGAGGCGGAATTATACTTCTTTTTTAGAGCGCTGGTATTTACATCCCGGGACGCTGATGCATCAGCCCAGGCTTGGTAGCCCTCCTGGTAGCTATCGGAAGCTATACGGAATATTTTGCAATTACCATCCAAAGTTAATTGTCTTCTATTATTTTGATATAACAATGTAAGATAGCAATTGTTCAAAAAAGCCATAAAGGAGTTAAATTATTTTTCCATTAGTTGTAATTTTAAATAGTGCAAAAAATATTCATGAGATTTGTGCTATATATTTTAAAGTAAAAACATCATTTTCATTTGAAACTTTGAACGGGATAGAATCTATATACTAATATTCATAAAGCGAAAGAGGTTTTTTATTTATTGAAAGACGCTTATTTGATACATTCTTTTTGTATATAATAGCCAGATTCAGGACAAAAGTATAACTTATCTAGTAGTAGGCTCTCAGCCAGCCTTAAATATTTATTTTTTTGTTAAGCAAGTTAGGAGAATAAGCACTCCCAAACTGCTATATTCGCGTGCGCTGGTGTAATGGCTAGTGATACGTAAATACTATGTTCTACAAAAATATAGAACTTTTCTCCAAAAAAAAAAGGCCGCAATTCCATAGGCCTATTTCTTATACATAAGCCACAATAAGGTATTCTGTGACAAAAACTATTTAAAAATTAAAAAGTGATTTATGAGCGTTATTATTAGGCATGGCAATTAATCTTTAAAACTACTTACTCATAAAGACAATTTTTTTAAGATATACATTTTTTTCCTTATTACATGTTATTTGGACGCATATTTTAAGAGATAATAAAAAATTTAAATAATTCAACACTCGGCTTAGCGCGTGAATGACGCCTAGCCACCCGATCAGAACCCAGAGAAACCAGCAGTGAAGCATCTATAAGCGAGTCGTCATGTTACGTGGCTCAGACGCGATATACATAGAAGAGCTAGTTTAATATAAAGTTTTTCCTACTACCTCAGTCTCTGGTTGATATATTCTTTAATGGTTATATTGAAAAAATATAAATTTATTATCAAATATATAATATTTATAATATTGAAAAAAAAAATTACATTCAAACCATTCTTAACAATCCACGACTTCATATCTTAAAGATTTATATTAATTTACTCGTGTTTAGGCCATCTAGTGTCTATTTTACGGAAAACCATGATAGTCAATCAATTTTTGTTCATATGAATGAAGTAGACATCGCTATTACAAATCACATTTAGTCGAAAGGAAAGATTTTTTTGATTTATTAGACTTAAATTTAGGCACTACTTGTCTAAAATTCAAGATTGTAACATTTATTTGCTATAACATTAAAGTTCCATCTTACATTTTATGCCTTAATGATGATTGAAAATTTTTAAATTAAATGAATCATTTTCTGTGAAAGGTTTTTGTTTTATATTTTATTTAATATAAACGAATCACTTCTACGTCGTGTAAACTACACACATGTTTTTATTTTTTCTTTTGCATCAGCCTGAAAGACTACATGAACATGAACCTCTCTCGTTGTAGGGAGTATTTGCCTTAAACATCACGCTCGATAGGAAGAGCCGTCGTTCACGGTATTTTACGGCTGATATTTTAAACAACTCCTACTTCCATCTAGCGAAGGTCATAAGATTTTGATGTGATTTTTCATAAATCTTCGGGAAGGTGGTCTGTAAGTACGTTTGTCACTAAAGTTTTACATTAAAAATGCATCGTGAAAATATTCTCGCCGCCCGAATATCCTCTTGATTGAAAACGCTAATTATATACAATTATATACGGATACACGCCTACTATTAAAAACCTATAAAATGTCAGAGTGAATGAAAAATAAAGAGTTAGCACACAGATATACTTGTAACTTTGATTTGTCATGTGCAGCTGCCAACGTATGATAGTAATAGATTTAAAGTTGGCACCGAAGTAAGAATTGTCTGGGAAAACGTCATTATTATATAGCGGTTGCCAAAAACAACACTATCAAAACTATGGTTTGGCAAGTGTAAGTTTAAATAAATAATAAAAGCTAACTTCAAAGATGCAATATAAAGAGCGTCCTAACATTTACTTAAATTTACCTCCATTCCACCCTTAGAGGTAAATTTTTATCTTAATTTATATAACACCTATAAAGTCTGTTGATTAAGCGAAAATAATTTAAATCAGTTTAAATATTTTTGACCTCGGTAATAATAAAACTTATAAATTAAAATAAAAAATAAAACAATTTATACATAATTAAGAAAAGGCTTCTAAGGTCGGGCATAAAATAGAATGTACCGAAAAATTATACTGCCGTCATAATAGAGAAGGACCTAACTAACAAAAACGTAAAATGGAGATAAAAAATAAATAGATGAATTTTTCTTTCAGACCCTGCTGCGTCTAAAATATTTTAAAATGTATCAATATGAAAATTGAAATTGATAGAGACATGAAGATTTTAAAGACGAACTTTTTTTTTGATAATTTGTTTATTTATTTAAATAAAACGGATTTTCCTTTTCATTTTAGCTTAAAAAATAATCCCGGTAACGCAAAAACTTCGAAGGAAAGAAGCATATAACCAATTGCGTCTTTCCAACCTAGTAAATAAAAAAACTGCCATTCTTTTAAAATTTTTACATATCTCGGAAAGTTAATTTGAAATTGAATGGACGCAAATGGTCATTTACTACTTTTCTTCTTAGTAAGTATGTAACAAGTAGTAATTAGACACAAAAAAGTAACAACCCGCAATAAAGGGGTATCATACCATACTTACTACGATAAAAGGTGGAAAAATTTAAGAGAGTGGTAACATTAGTGAGGTTATTTTTAATATTAAATGCATTGTATTAGAATTATCTAAACGTACTCAGTTACATTATGTAACACTCATAAAACCACTCTTTAAAATATACCTTTTCCAATACGTGCTAAATAAGAATTTTAGACAAAAAACAATTAAAATTTTGTTTATTAAGAAAATTAAAAAACTAAATATTTACGAATAGTTTCACATCAGGGTATGACTAATAATCACAAAACCAAAAACTTAAACACAAATTAGTTTCAAAACATTTAAACAAAATAAATACCTCTAAAATTTAATAATTTACTTATTAATTATTTTCATATCATAGTTTTATTGTCATTGCAACCAATAAATCAAAACTAATAGTTTCCCTTCAGTGTTTTTCTAAATTATCATAAGTTTTGAGCAATTTCAATTACATGATTAAAATATACTAAAAGCTATATCCGTCTAAAATTTGCTTTCACAGCATCAAAACCATAATAATACCTATAAAACTTAACTTGCACTTTTTCGTACATTTTTAAATGTGCAACGAGTGAATTCAAATTATTCTTAAATTTCTTTTAAACAGGGTTTAATTAAATTACTATATTTAATATTTGAGCAACAATCACTTTTGTTAACATCTAAAAATGAAAATAACACAAAGGAAATTTATCCTTAATAACTAAAAACAGACTAAAGGCCTTTTTATTTCTCTCTACCACACACTTAGTCATTCTGTCAGCTTCTTTCTTGTAATAAATACAATGGAATAGAAGTATAACAGATATTTATCACTTAAAGCTAAACTCAGATTGAAGCTACCCTTGGCCTTTTTGAAATGTGAGATCAAAATACTCTTAAATATAAAAATTAAAAGAAGATTTGTACGTTCAGTCTTCATAATTCCTTGTAAGATCCACCGCATCATCATTCACTGGCAAATTTTGCCAAAACACTCTTCTGTTTTGCCAAAGAGCTGAAAATATTTGAAAATTTAAGGTTGTTTTCTTTTCTCCGATTGGTACGAAACTTTCATTGAAAACAATTAAGCGTGGACAGAACATCGCTGCTTTAAATTGCTACATACACGGCAACATTATAATTTTCTGTAAATCAACGGCGAAATATGCAGTATCAGAATCACCTTTCATATTATTTTGTACGTCAACATTACGCTAGTACTCGGCTCGAGCCAAAATGTAATTTTCATGGTGAATCTCATAATTTTTACATTCCTCACGATTTCGGTGACTTAGATCAGTTCTAGGATTATGAATCATGAATTTTTGACATAATTCACATTTCTCGTGACCTAATTTAGCAAAAGATATATTGCGATCTTTGACGATCTTACGGTAGTATTCGTATGAGATCAGTTTCTCCTAGTCAGTGCAGTGGGTGTCACAATAATAACTATACATTGCTCGCACTGTAATATCTGAAGACAAGTACCTTACATTGGGAGCATGCTCACGTCTATAATGCGATATCGTAGGATGAAATGATTCGACATGCTCTACTACATTTTCATTGTTAATTTTCTTGGGATTTGGATCCAAGCCCATTTTATCCACATCTCCTTCTTTCATTTTTAAGGAATTTCTGACAACTTTATCATTTTTCCTATTGAAACCCAAAGTTTCTAAAAAAATGTCTTACAGACGTTAAATTTAGTACCGGCACTATCCAGTAAAAAGTAAGAAATAGTATTTTGTCTGTTCAGTATTCTTTCACCTAGTTTGGGCCTCTTTGGTCGCGTCATAGAAGTATTTTGTCTTATAAAAATTCTTTGTTCTGACCACGTCATATTTGTAAAAAAAAATATTAATTTCTTTGCGCCGGTCTTCTGAAATATATGTGCTACATTTTTTTTGCAGGATTCAGTACAGCCCTTTTTTAATTGGTACTTTTCCGTTCTCTTCTTCAATATTTTAATTTGTTTTCTGGTTTTTAACGACATCTCATATCTCTTTCTTATAGTTCCTTTTTTTAGTATATAATAAATTCTTCCTGCTCTAGAGAGTCTGGGATTATTACATTTTGACTATTATCAATAAATTCTTCCTGAGAATCTGTATCGGAATCGGAGCGGTTTCTTTTGTAATCGGTAGGCGGTATATAATCTTTGTCTTTGACAGAATCGTCAGAGTCAATATATATTGATCTGAAACTATTGGGGATAGTTTAGGAGATTCCTCCTCACAATAATAATTAAGCTTAGATGTCTTTAATTCTCTACTAATCTTTTTATGCGATAATAAATTTTCTTTATTTTTGATAGTCTCTTCAGCTGTTGGAAATTTATTTAAATCATCTTGAACAATGTTACTGGTCGGTAAAAGCAACTCTGAATCTCTGACATTTTCGTTCTGCATCTGACTCAACAGTATCAATTCATTATCTGATTTTTCTACTTCAGTTTCCGCTGAATTTAGCGGATTTGAATCTGGACCCTGTGTTACATTAGTTGCCATATTTAATAGTTTTAAAGATCTGCCTTTCTTCATTTTAGAAATCTGAAAATAAAATAAATGTAGAATAATTAAAAATTGGTAGATAGTTTTTTTGGTAAAGTGACAGACAGACTAAAATTCTTAAAACTATAGAATAAACCTATGTATCGATAATAATGACTATTTCAATACGATTTTCCAAAAAATATTTAATGAACAGATTTGACTCAGTTTCAATTTATACGCATAGATAATTTTTATAATAAAAACGAATAAATGGAGACTTTACAAAATATGTTAATATGTTATTAATACGTTTAACATTCTTACCTTCTTTCGCAACGAAACGTGACGTGACCACACTCTCGAACGACTTGGGCGCAACTGACGATACATTCCTGCACTTCCCCCCTCTAACCGCCACGATGTACCCGAATACTTAATAGAAAAGACGCAAGTGGCCACTTCTGTCCATTCAACTTGGAAGTTAAATAAATAATATAATCTCAAGCCTATAAAAAAAGTCGGAATGTCATTTACGTCTTTTCAATTACAAAGTAATTTAATCATTGATGCTTAACGCGACGACATTTGCGCCTAACTTATTATGTTAATCACTGTGAATACTAAAATGATTTGACTTAATAAACAAAAATAGTCTTTTTATTTTAAAACTATTAACTTATGTATTTTAATTTAATTAATCTATTCAAATATTGTTAAATATGACGGAGCAACTGGTTAAATAAGTCTTTTCTTTTATGTTGAAATTGAATACGTCTTTTCTACTTAAAAAATATCATTTTTATCAGCAGTTACGTCCAAAACTCTTACGGTATTTTCTAAAATATTGATATTTTAGGGAATTAAAAAAAATTGAGTAGATGCGCCGTTTTATCCTGAGTCGAATGGTATATTCAACTCATTTTGTCAACAAATGTTAGATGTGCCCTTTTTTCTTATGACGGCAGTATAGTTCTGATATTAGAACCTGTTAAATTATGTAGAAATGGTTTTATTCGTTTTATTTACATAATAAATATCAACTTTAACTTTAAAATTTAGTTAAGTTAAAGGAATATAAGCAAAACATTTTATTCCTTAAATAACTTACACGTATAAAGTTCTCTTCGGTGTATCAAATTACGTCAATAACAATGAAGCACTTAGCCCCATGTCGATAATCGAAGAATGCATTTAACTCGAACTCGTGTGACAGAAACGTATGAACGTTCGATGAGTCTGAAGTGATTTCCATAATATGGTCCGGATCGGAAAAAGTAAATTGATGTAAAATATTGTTACGCGCTCCAGTCAACGATACACTAGCGCCATCTAGTGTCAGGAACGAGAGCGAGGGGGAGCATTAAGAAAATGACATCACAAATCGCTCAACTGACAGCGCCTAGTCGAACGCTCGATACCTTGCCCGTGTTTACTTGAACATTCTGGATATTTCTTTGCTGATTCAAATATATAGGCGCTGCAAGATGCGATCGAGGAGTAGTGTTGAGTTGGGCGAAACAAGCGAAGCTTCGGAACGAAATTAAGTGAATTAGTGTGTTTAATTATTAGTGTTTTTAACTTTAATTTGTTTAAAGTAAATTAAAGTGTTAATTTAGGTAATTTTATCGGCAATTTTTATTGTCACGAACCTCAAGCTCGTAACAATTGGTGTCAGAAGTGGGATAAAATCATGCCGATTTTACCTAAGGAGGAAACGGAGGGTGTCCGTACCCGCAGTCAACGCCAGCATGAGACGGACCAGAGGAGATTTGGTGGTGCAACGCCACAGACGTCGAAGGAGCAGCTGCAGCGCGGACGAGAGGAACAGGCCCGTCTGTTAAGAGAGCAGCAGGAGGAACAGGCTCGCCGACAGGAGGAACAGGCTCGCCGACAGGAGGAACAGGCTCGCCGACAGGAGGAACAGGCTCGCCGACAGGAGGAACAGGTCCGTCGGTTGGAAGAGCAGCTGCGGGGCGGCCAGGAAGACCAGATGCTGCTCATTAAGGACCTTCACGCTACATTCGGGAAAGAGATAAGGGAGGTGAAGGATAGGGTTGCTCAGCATGACAACCGCCTGTCGGAAGCTGAAACCCAAATCGCGAAAGCTGAAACCCGAATCGACCAAGTGAACAATCGGGTTGACAACGTAATGGCTGACATGAAGAAATCACTGGACGAACTCAAACTTGGAGATGGAGCTACAGCTCCCGTAGTAGCTACAACACCTTCGCTACGTGGGTTCAAGGTGCCACCGTTCGACGGTACCTCTTCCTGGTCGGCCTACAAAATCCAGTTCGAGGCCGTCATGGAGGCGAACGGCTGGAATAAAAGCCAAGCCATGACTGCACTCACCCTAGGCCTGCGCGACCAAGCCTTAACTGTGTTGGAAGCTCTCGGTAAGAAAGTGACCTATGAGCAGCTTCTTGAGGCCTTGGAAGCGAGATATGGCGACGCTCATCTGGAACACGTCTTTCGCGCGCAGCTTAAAGATCGCGTGCAGCGCAGCAACGAAAACCTGCAGCAGTGGGCCCTTGAGGTGGAGAAGATGGTTCGAAAAGCATACCAGTCTGTACCTGCGCTCATTGAAGGGAACCTGGTTCAGACATTCATCGACGGCATCCGCGACCTTGAAGTCAGAGCTGCTGTGAGACTCGGGCACCACGACACGCTTAAGAACGCCTTGGCCCATGCACTGGAGGTGGAAGCCGTGCGGCAGGATCATCGTTCCCATCGCATCAGGGAGGTTGCAGCAGCTACAGTTCGCGACCGCAACAGAGGATACAGCCCTAGGTGCTATGGCTGTGGGGAAAAGGGCCATCTTCGATCCAGTTGCCCTAAGCGAACCCTAGAAAGGGAAGGTGTACTATCTCAGGAGGGTAGTGCGGCCAACAGCACCGCCCTGCAGCAGCAGGGAAACGAGTAAAAGCCAGAACTGCGGGGCGGGTGCTGGCTGATGTTAAAAGAGCCCCAAGGATCTCGATCTCACAAACCCATGATGGGAACAGTCTAATCATCAAGGGCGAGGTCAACGGAATGCCGTGTAAACTGACCATAGACACTGGAGCCTCTCGTACGGTTGTTAGTTCCCAACTTATAAGCCAGTTCCTTGGGGACTCCGCATACAACCGAGAACGCATTAATTTGGTAACAGCCACCGGTCAGCGTATACCCGTCCGTGGAGAGAAGGAGATGGAGTTGAAGCTAGGCAACGTGATCTACCTGCATAATGTCATCGTGGCTGATATAATGGACGACTGCATCCTAGGCCTAGACTTTATGAGGAATAATTGTTGTGAGATCGACGTTAAGCAAGGTGTTTTGAAATGTGGACAGGAAGAACTTTTTATGGAAGGTGCGTTACCAGGGAACGTGTACAGCATCAAGAAGATTGTTCTTCCGCCGAGATCGGAAACGATTGTTCCGGTTAGTCTTCCACGAAACGCTGGGCAAGCTCACCGTTGTGTACTTGTGGAAAGGGTAAACAATGACCTTCCATGGAAAGTAGCTCGAACCTTGGTCAGGACCACTGACATCTCAGGAGTACGTGTGCTCAACCTTTGCGACCGGGAACAGGTTATAGAAAAAGGTACACTGGTTGGTACTTGTGAGGAAGTGGATTGGTTACGTCAGTGCCAATATATATCGAGTGGGACCCCCAGCAAGGATTCAGAAACGAGAGTGACCACACTTTTGGAAGACTGTCGCAGTGTTCTGTCCCCGAACGAATTGGTGAAGGCGAAGAAGTTGTTACTCGAGTACGCCGATGTATTCTCATCAAACGATGCTGACATAGGAAAGACTGGTTTAGTTCAACACAAAATAAACACAGGTGAAGAGTTGCCTATCCGTCAGCGGCCAAGACGATTGCCGGTAGCACGTGAAAAGGAAGTGGAAACCATGATTGAGGGAATGGTGAGGGATGGTGTTATTGAACCTTCATCTAGTCCATGGTGTTCACCCGTGGTACTGGTAAAGAAGAAGGATGGCAGCATGCGGTTCTGTGTTGATTACCGCCGTCTGAATGACGTTACAAAGAAGGACAGCTATCCCTTGCCAAGAATTGATGACACGCTGGACATGCTTACAGGAGTAAAATGGTTTAGCACGCTGGATCTAAAAAGTGGCTACTGGCAAGTTGAAATTGACCCTAAGGACAAGGAGAAAACTGCGTTCTCGACGGGAAAGGGTCTGTGGCAATTCAAAGTAATGCCGTTTGGGTTGTGCAATGCTCCAGCAACGTTTGAAAGGCTGATGGAACTTGTACTTACCGGGCTAATTGGCGATGCCTGTCTGGTCTACTTGGATGACATCATCATCGTGGGCCGTACGTTTGAGGAACACCTTCAAAACCTGGAACGCGTGCTCATGAAGATTAAGAGTGCCAACCTTAAGTTGAGTCCGAAGAAATGTTCACTATTCAAACGGCAAGTCAACTTTTTGGGGTATGTAGTGTCGGAAGAAGGTATCCGCACGGATCCAGAGAAAATCGCAGCTGTAAAGGATTGGCCGGTTCCAAAAGACAAGACGCAGGTTAGAGCATTTTTGGGTTTGTGCTCCTATTACCGACGTTTTGTGAAGAATTTTGCAGATATAGCCAAACCTCTGCATAAGCTAACCGAGGAGAAGCGACATTTCTGCTGGGATGAAAGTTGTAACATCGCATTCCAGGAGCTCAAGGACCGTCTGTGCAAAACACCTATTTTGGGATACCCTGATGCAAGCAAAGAATTTATAGTTGACACAGACGCAAGTGATATAGGACTTGGCGGTGTGTTGTCTCAATGTAATGGTGACCAAGAGGTCGTGATAGCGTACTTCAGCAAGTCGTTGTCAAAACCGGAAAGGAACTACTGTGTCACAAGACGCGAATTGCTAGCTGTGGTAAAGTCGTTGCAACATTTTAGCAAATATCTTCTGGGACGAAAATTTCACTTACGAACTGACCATGCTGCACTAAAATGGCTATTGCAGTTTAAAAACCCAGAAGGACAAGTTGCGAGGTGGATTGAACTACTGCAGGAATACGACTTTGAGATCGAACATCGCAGCGGGAAATCTCATGGCAACGCAGATGCATTGTCAAGAAGACCTTGTCCTGAAGATTGCAAACATTGTACTAGGCAAGAGAGTAAGGAAGTGGTATCCGTGAGGATGCTCAGGGCAGACCACCTCAGCAACGAGTGGAAGGACAGCTTACTACATGCACAGCAGGAAGATCCGGACATCAAGCCGATTCTGGAATGGATAAAGGCCAGTGCTCCCAAGCCCAAGTGGAGTGACGTCTCAGCGATGAGTTCGACCACTAAAAGCTATTGGGCCCAGTGGGACAGCTTGCTGCTTCAGGATGGAGTTCTGTGTCGTAAATGGGAAAACGTTCGGGGAGACAGCTGTCATTTGCAAATGGTTGTCCCTAAAGTTAAAGTACCGGATGTTCTACAGCTGTACCATAATGATTGTTCAGGAGGCCATCTGGGAGTTAAACGAACTCTACTGAAGATCCGAGAACGGTTTTACTGGGTCCACTGTCGAAACGATGTCGAGGACTGGTGTCGCAAATGTACAAGTTGTGCGGCTGTAAAGGGACCTCAGACTCGTAGTAGAGGTGCATTGAAGTTGTACAATGTTGGTGCACCATGGGAGAGAATAGCCATTGACGTGGCGGGGCCGTTTCCGGAGAGTGAAAGCGGTAACAAGTATTTCATGGTTGTGATGGATTACTTCACTAAGTGGCCAGAAGTCTTCGCCATTCCAAATCAAGAAGCTTCAACAGTTGCAGATAAACTAGTTCATGAAGTCTTCTGTCGTTTTGGAGTACCTTTAGAGATTCACAGCGATCAAGGAAGGAATTTTGAGTCTCAAATATTCCAGGAAACTTGCCGAGTTATGGGTACTCATAAAACAAGAACGACTTCTTATCACCCGCAATCTGATGGAATGGTGGAACGATTTAATCAGACATTGGAGAGGTACCTAGCAAAAGTTGTAGACAATCGGCAACGAGATTGGGACAAGCACATACAACCGTTTTTGTTGTCATATCGAAGTTCTGTTCACGAAAGTACAGCAGTGACACCAGCTTTCGCAAACTTTGGAAGAGAATTACGGCTGCCTGCAGACCTGATCACCGGGATACCACCCGATGCTCCACGCAGTATAACCGATTATGCAAATGACTTGCGGAAAAAAATGAATGACGTTTATGAGCACGTCAGACAATCGGGCCAGCAAATGTCTGAAAAAATGAAAACCCGGTATGACCGCAAAATGAACAACAAAGGGTTCGACGAAGGTTCACTTGTGTGGTTGCACAATCCAGTCCGCAGCAAAGGGAAATCTCCTAAGCTTCAAGCTAAATGGGACGGCCCGTACCGGATTGTAACCAGGATCAACGATGTGACCTACCGGATACAGAAAGGCGCAAGAGGGACTCCTAAGATCGTCCATGTGAATCGCTTGGCGCGTTATTATGGGGCCGATAATGCTCGGGACGAGCATGTCTTAGGAGGGGGCAGTGTTACGCGCTCCAGTCAACGATACACTAGCGCCATCTAGTGTCAGGAACGAGAGCGAGGGGAGCATTAAGAAAATGACATCACAAATCGCTCAACTGACAGCGCCTAGTCGAACGCTCGATACCTTGCCCGTGTTTACTTGAACATTCTGGATATTTCTTTGCTGATTCAAATATATAGGCGCTGCAAGATGCGATCGAGGAGTAGTGTTGAGTTGGGCGAAACAAGCGAAGCTTCGGAACGAAATTAAGTGAATTAGTGTGTTTAATTATTAGTGTTTTTAACTTTAATTTGTTTAAAGTAAATTAAAGTGTTAATTTAGGTAATTTTATCGGCAATTTTTATTGTCACGAACCTCAAGCTCGTAACAATATGTTTGGCTCCTACAGAGCTTAACTACTTCTACTTAATATTACAATTGTTTAAATATATAAATATTTTTCTATTCTAGTCTTGGTAATCTTTTTTTTATAGAAGAGGGGGCAAACGAGCAAAGAGATGCAACATCTCTTCGCAGTGCCAGTGAATCGAGCCGATCGGAAAGCACTCGGTCGTCGACGATTCGAGCCGCTCTGCGCTGTATGAGGTCAAGTGGAAGGAGCTGCTACTGGGGAACCGCAGTCCAGAGATGGGAACAGTATCCCATGTGCGGCCGAACCTGCGCCTTGTAAAGTTGCAGGCGGTGAGCCGGTATGAAATACTGTCCCGCTTTGCTGAGCACGCCAAGCTTTTTAGAGGCCAATTTGGCCTTCTCTTCCAAGTGACCACGAAACTGCACGTCACTCGATATGTCGACGCCGATGATTCCGATACTGGCTGAGGCAACAAGGGGAGTGCCTTGAAACTGAGGAGATACGATAAAGAGGTTCTTTTTAGCGGTTAACGCACAAACTTGTGTCTTCTGGGGGTTAAACTGGACTAGATTTAGTCGCCCCCAATCCGAGACTCTGTTCAGCAAAGACTCGACTTCAGACACAAGTTTATCCCGGCACTCGGAGACGTTTTCCCGAGAAATATTGGCTCGGCCGGTGTAAAGAGCATCACCAGTGCTGTCATCTGCATAGCAATGAATGTTACGGGTTTGCAACATATCATTGATATGCAGAAGAAACAGCGTTGGCGATAGCACGCAGCCTTGTGGAACACCAGCATTAATAGGCTTGCAATCGGAGCTTGCACCGTCTACAACGACATTGATGCCCCGATCTGCAAGAAAGCTGGTGATCCAATCGCACAATTTCTCGGGAAGCCCATAGGATGGGAGCTTCGAAAGAAGCGCTTTGTGCCAAACCCTATCCAAGGCCTTCGCAATGTCCAAACTAATGGCCAATGCCTCCCCCCTTGGACTCTCCTGCCTCCGCCCATCTGTCAATTAGGTAGACCAGAAGATCACCAGCTGACCGACCACGGCGAAAACCGTATTGGCGGTCAATAATCAGCTGGTGATCCTCAAGGTACCTCTTAAGGTATCATGAGCTGGCAGTTTACAATGGACTCCATTGTTATGGAGAACAAGGAGGTGATTGCGATAGGCTTGTAGTTGGACGGGTCTGAGCAGTCGCCTTTTTTAGGGATCGGGTGGACGAAATCCGTCTTCCATGATTTTGGGACTACGCCTAGGGAGTAGGAGTACCGGAAAAGACGCGTTAAAACCGGTGCCACCTCTGAAGCACATGTCCTCAGCACAATTGGGGGGATTCCGTCAAGCCCACTCGACTTGTGGATGTCCAGGGAGAGGAGTGCTTTGCGAACCGAGCGCTGTGTGAACTACACTTCCGGCGTGGAGCACTCACACCGCGGGATGGTCGGCAGCGTACTCCCCCCATCATCGATAGTCGAGTTGGACGCAAAGAAAGAGCCTAGAAGATCGGCTTTCTCCTTTGCGGTATGGGCCAGTGAGTCGTCCTCCCTGTGCAGAGATTGAAGAGATGGCTGACAGAAATTCCCCTGCACAGCCTTGGCGAGAGACTAGAATGCACGGGTTCCAGAAGGAAGGCGAAATAGTTTCTCGCCAATTCTGCCTATGTGCTCTGACTTTGCCTTGGCAATGACTCTTTTGAAGGACCTAGAGGCGGAATTATACTTCTTTTTTTAGAGCGCTGGTGTTTACATCCCGAGACGCTGATGCGTCAGCCCAGGCTTGGTAGCACTCCTGCTTATAACATGATGCTATTTTACAGGAGCGACCAAACCATGGCTGAGATTTGCCTTCAATGGGCACCACAGAGGAAGGAATAAAAAGTTCCATATCCTGAAATACCACATCAGCGACAGAATCCGCAACAACGTTGAGATCGTCCGGCGAGAAGCAAACCCGCCCCCAAGGGTAGGATGCAAATAAAGACCTCATCCCATCCCAATCGGCTGACCTATAGTTCCAATTACGGCGGCAGCCTGCAGAATGCAACTGCGATTTCAGCGTGAGTGGCACCACACTCCGAACAAGACAATGTTCCTAGGAGCCTAAAGGGGCGTCGATGGAAATCTGATATCCGTCCGGGTGAGAGGTCAGCAGAAGGTCCAACAGGGAAGGTGCATGATCCTCCACATCTGGAATCCACGTAGGCGAAGTAACCAGTTGTGTCAGACCATATTCCAAGGCAAAATCATGAACAGATCTCTCCGCATGATCGGTTAAACGTGAACCAAGCCATTCGGCGTGATAGGCGTTAAAGTCGCCGAGGATCACGATCTCTGCGGAGGGGATCTGCTGTAGCAACGAATCTGTAGCCATTTGGACGTGGTCGAAGAGTCGGTCTGTTTCGGCATTACCGCTATGGGACCTATAGAGGCACCCGTAGACGCGCGGATGGTCGTCGGTGTCTACGCGTGGATGGACAGTTATAGTCTGCCGAGGCGTCGAGAACAGATGTCCTCTCTGACGTAAACGCAAACTTCAGCCCGAGGCACAAAGGCGTGTTCCAGTTTGTACCCCGGGTAGGAAATATACGCGACATAAGCCGGAGAGGACACCTGCGTCTCGATCAGAAAGAGCAGAGCCGGCCTCGCCGTCTCGAGATGGTAGTGGACGCGTTTAGGTTAGAGTGAAGTCCCCTGATATTGCAGAAATTCACGGACAGCGTGGCAGGGATCGCCTTGGTCTTGTTGCTCTGTTTGCCCCGAGTAGTTGTAGTCTTGAGTGGAATTTTGCCCCCCTCCCCCCCAGAATATGCGGGACAGCCTGAGCACCCACGCTCAGAAGTGGAGAAACATGGTCGTGGATGCTCAGCGAGGGATTCTCCAGGGGTGCTGGTACCCTCCTGGGGTAGTCTATCATCATTTAATTCCGCTACCATGTTGATGGGGGGGGGGGGATTTGGGCCTGCACTCACCAGACGAAACGCGGAAGCAGAGCTTCCACTTCACGTCGATATTCTTGAGGTCGTGGTACCACCTCGGTTTGAGCCGGCCCATACGTGCAACAGCAAGCTGCCGCGTGGCTCTACCACTGTTAAATCTAGTCTTAGTAATCGTTCTATCGTTTGAATATATTAACGAATATGTATAAATACAGTAAAGTTATTATTATGTTAGCCATGGCAATGTATGGGCTTAAATTCTATTCTGTTTTGTGTGACATTCCGAGATTGGTGATAGCTCAATAGATTAGCAAGCTAATTAGAAAATTAAAAATCTGTATAGTTCCAAGAAACAACTACAGGGAGGAAATATATTCAAGCGGAAGCCCCGTACTGACAATTGGGTATATTGATATAATATTACCTTTCAAAGCTAACATATCTCTTTTGACAAATCATTACCCAATTTTGTGCCAAGCGTCGCTTGGTGCAACTTATTAAAAAAAAGCCCAATTGTACGATTGCTACATGTCGGAAAAACAGCCGGATGTGGAATTTGAATAAAAGTGGACACCTTTCATTAGTAAGTAATATTTTGAGAATATAAGAATAAAAAATAAAAAAGATCGATGAGTAAAAAAAACAGTATTAGGGATGTAATAAAATTTAACAGGTACCGTTAAACCGGGAAATATTGTCGCTTTTAAAATTTTACATGGTTTAATAACAAGATGACTAGATGCGATAAAATACAGTGAAAAGTATTAATTTAACGACTTACGAATAAATTGTCATAACATTTTTTATTAAATTGTAATTTCGTTCTCACGCTCCTGCCTGGGGTTGACTCACTAATACTGTACTATTGCAATACACTAGTATTGGTTCTATATATATATATATATATATATATATATATATATATATATATATATATATATACATATTATTGATGGAAACCATTTTTGTAGTTTTCCTGGAGATCCGAAAATAAAAAATATGGATAGAAGCCATGAGAAAGCTTAACTGGGTGCCTATTCGCCTAAGATTTCTTTCTCAGCTAAGGTGCACCAGGAACACAAGGCGCGCCTTTCTCCACGGCATCTAACTCTACCTACGTAAAAGAATCCCGCGAGTCTGATACGCGGAGGCCATGGGGACAGGAAAAACACACACTAGCTCAACCCTTCAACCCCTGTGGCGGATCTGTTCTCTGGGTCCACTGCCAACCAAAGTTGGAACGCGGACAGTATGTAGAGCGGCGCCTTGCAATACCCTAATAAATTAATGGTGAATGAATAATTCTATTTGACGGAGTATTTTAAACGAATATCAGTAATATTCGTTTTTTTATTAATGTATAAATAAATGAATATCAGTGATATTACTATCTATGAAACATATTTTATCTTATAGGTAAATATATTCGTTTACCTCTCTAAGCTTAAAATCCTTGTACTAGGAGGTAGAAAAAGATAGATAATAATAGATGAGACATAAATACACAGTATGTAATAAGACATATATATATATATATATATATATATATATATATATATATATATATATATATATATATATCACTGATGTGAAGCACAGATGCTCCGAGAAATCTGTATCAGATTTTGTAGACCACAAATCCTCGCCATAGAACACCAATTTCTGCCGTGGGCAATTCGGGATGCTATTAAAACTTTTAAAAAAACATCCTAATTTTAATAGAGAATATGGCTGGGTGCTACTCTTTTTTGGGGATTCCATAATTAATAAAATGATATTTAAATCCAATCGTATTACTGCAAGACTTCAAGTCACTGTAAGCTCGTTCCGCGTAGATTGGACCAAAAATTAAAAGTAGAAGGTAGCCTTTGTTAACTATGATATCAGGACATCATACTGTCATCAAACACTCAGTCCCGTGATCATAGGAGTTGTGAAGTTCCTGAAACGTCTAAAGTCAAAAAAGTTAAAATTAAACGCGATAAAATCCGTAAAATTAGATATATTTCATCTATAGTATTGGCGTAAATACAAATAAAACATCATGAATGTTAAGTAACTTGTACTACATAAATACATACATGTTACAATGTATACAATGTACTAGAGACATAATAAGTACTCACGCCTGTTACCCAGAGGGGTATGCAGAGACTACAGACTTCCATTTGGCACGATCCTGACACACCTCTCTCGCCTCATCCACATCCATATACCTACGAATACATGCTTGTCGGTTAAAAGTACTCTTAATTTTGTCCCTTTTCAATAGATCTCTAATTTGAGTGATAAACTTTTGCTTGGGGGACCCTTACCGACTCTGCTGTTCACTTCTGCAATATAAATTTGCTTTGTCACTCTTTTCTCATTCATTCTTTCTACATGACCAAACCACCGAAGCATTCCTTTCTTAATCCTGGTCACAACATCATCTTGCAAAGCACACTTTTCTCTTATCACACAATTTCTCACCCAGTCACACAGATTCAGCCCTAACATACTCCTTAGCGACCGCATTTCTACTGCATTAATTCTACTCTCGTGCTTCTTCTGGCACACCCAACATTCACTACAATACGATAAAATAGGGACTAACACAGCATTGTGAATTGCCATGCGTGCCTTTTTTGATAAATTCTGACTTTTCACAATAGCGTGCAAAGCTCCACTTACTTCATTTCCTGCGTCAACTCGTCGTTCTATGTCCTTACCCTATCTCTTATCCTTGCTGAAAACACATCTAAATATACAAACTCATCTACTTACTCGATCAACTGCCCTTCTATACTTATTTCATATATCGTTTTACTTTCTTCTTTTTCAAAAACCATAACTTTCGTCTTATTTGCGTTCACTTTCTTTACCCTTTCTATTAACGAACTGTTCATAAATACAGCCGTTGTTTGCAACTCAGCCGCCAAAGATGCAAATATAACTTGATCATCGGCGTAAAAAAATCATTTGATGGTTTACTCACCCGTTCTTAATACGCATTCTTCCGCTTTCAAATTTTCCAAATAACTGTCAAAAATGTTAACAGGTAGAAACCACACAGCCCAGTCTGACATCTTTATTTATGGATGCCAAACAAAAATGCCGAGTAAATCCCGTTGATCCTAACACAAGCACTAGAGTTCCTATAAACATACTTTAATAACTGTATCAACACAGTGCTAATGTTTAATGTAACATTTTTTTTTAAAAAGAACTAAATCCATAATTTATGAAGACTTGAATGTATTTAACAAATATGTCATTTGACTCTCTAGGGAAATCAACGTAAGTGGCAAACCGTGTTTAAATTTCACGGTGCAGAAATCTCAGTCAGCATCTTTGCGTTAATTTTTTTTTTAAATTTATTATAAAATCAAAATTGTTATAAATTTGCTATGCGGCACAGCGAAAAATCACACAGGTTTGTGTTGAGTGCCGTTCCATCTACATTATTATAATACTATTTATTACAAAAATGGGGATAACAGCTAATATTCTTTAAGATATAAATATTTTAATTTATAATTTATGTTACCATAGTAAGTTCACTTCTAAATTTATTATCCAGACCAATTATTAGGCGAGGTATTATGTATGCGCTGATGCGCTCACCATATTTATTTTTGAATGGTATTGCTATTAATTTTTTTTGAGTTACTTTGTGGGTCTGTATTTTGTTTGGAACTGTATTCCGTATACCTAAATTAAAGAATTGTTCCTTTAACAATTGATATTGGACTTTATCATGGATATTGAGTACCTTACGGAATTTAAATATAGAACTTTAATTTTTTTGCCTGAACTTTAATTTTTATAAGTACAGTCGCCTTTAAAATCCTAAGTTGTAGTTTATAAATGTACTGTGTGATTTGTCTGTTCGCCCGTAGCTGGTTAGCACATAAGTGATGACTGAATCAACAAGAGCGATATAAAGCATCATTTTGACTATAAAGTTTAATCGTTTTAAAATATTTTAAATTATTTTAAATAAAATTATAATATTTACGATTAAAACTAATTATATACAATATAAAAGAAGAAACTATAATATATAAAATCTAAAACTAAAAATTTTAATAGTCAAAAAGACCTCGTGGTATAGTGCCAAGAACGCTGGCTGCGTTTCCTCGCTGAATAGCTATACTTAGCCTTTGAGCGAGGAAAGAACCAGCCCTCTTTTCACCAGCAGCGACGACCAGTCACGGATACAGTTCCTTTAGAAACTTCACTGCACGTGGACCCCACGGACCGATTGTCTCTACATCAAATGGCACAAATATGTAGTCATTTCTTAAATACTCATATTTGCGCCATTTACTAAATTCGGCTGCCTCTGATGCCGCTCCGGCTCTAAAAGAGGTACCCTTGAGAGATGAGAGGCCGCCAAAGTGTCAACGCAAGCAGCATCCCACACTAGGGCTTTACCTCTCTCCCAAGGGTTGGTCCCTTCATACCATAGGGTCTCCTGCCATCGTCTCTAAATATCCCGCAAGGCTCTAAAACCGAGGAGATATTTATGGAGACAAGAACCCTTCGGATGACTTCGTTAAAAGAACCGTGACGAGAAAACCTACCTGCACTTTTCTTGCATGAAAGTCCGTGGAGCCCAAGCTCATCGACGCTGCTACCAAAGAGGCACTGGTGAGGTTGACAAATTTCCACTCCTAGCCGGATTCCTACGGCGATGCGCATTCAAGCAATGTGCCGAGATTACTTGATGGTAGAGCATGTAACCAGTGGCTAGATTCCTTAGTCGAAACAGCTAGAAGGCGAGCCTGATCTTGTTGACTGTAGAAATTTTGAAATAAATTTTTCTGGATACTCCGCACCAACGGAATATCACACTGTTTTTGTTGGTTAACTTACAGTGGGACATTTTCGCCGGGACAAAGCGTTAGCCATGTTTGCCTTGCCTCCGCAGCAAAGCACAGGTCTTTTTTTTTTAATTTATTTTTTTTAATTTATTTAATTAATTACAACCTTTTTTACATATGTTCATTGATTCCCTGGTCCCTGAGCTAGTATAACTGTGTTTCAGGAACCAGTTCCTCCCCTTAAAGTTAGCCTTGTCAAAAGGTCAATTTCTATATAATAATAATAATTTAGTTATTTAGTAAGTTAAACAAGTACAGAAATATAAATAAGAAATAAAAAGAATGTTATTTTAAGCGCTTGTTTTGTGTGTGTGTGTGTGTGTGTGTGTGTGTGTGTGTGTGTGTGTGTGTGTGTGTTCGTGTGTTGGTGTGTGTGTAAGTGTGTGAGTGGGTGTGTGTGCTTTGGAATATATGTGTGTGAGTATTGCTTGGGGTAAACCTACTACTGGTCTACTTTATTATTTAAAATTGTGTTACATAGGTCATTGACACTATGCACGGAATCAAGGAAAGCAGGCAATGCGACGCTAGAAATATTTCTTACACCAATTTAATAGGTAAAGTGGCTTGATTCCAGGCTATTGTATTTAATCTCAAATTTAGAATTTTTTCTAAAGTAATTTTCAGATTACTATCAATATCTTTTAAAATATCCGAACATTTTCAGACTGGACTTGAGCGTAACAAGTATGTAAATTTAGGTACAAGGAGACAATATTTTAAAATGGTAAGGGCAATAGGGGGGTTAAAATATATAATTTATCAACGTGATTTAAAAATTGATCAAATTTTGTTTTTAAAACAGGTTTAATACTATCGAAAAACAACGGAGCACCGAGCAGGTAAAGCGATTCCGAATTGACCACTTTTATTCCTGGAGAAATCTGATTGAACTTTTGAATTAAGGTATCTCTGTTAGAATTAGATAAATTATTAGAAATAAATATTTCACATTTATTGGCATTTGGTTCAAGACGAATATTTTAAAATTTTGAAAAATATGATTAAGATCATTGAGGACGTCATCTGATTTACCTCCCAGTGTACCTTCGTCCAGATACCAGACATTCAGCATGGATTTTAAATTTGAAATAATAGGTTGAATTCTCAAACTGAAAAGAGCTTGACCTAATGAATCACCCTGCTGAACAACGACAGCAGACTCAATAATATTGTTTTGATAAAACAAGTTTGAATTTTGAGTGTAACATTGCCAAACGTAATGATATATTTCGGGGGTATTGTTAGCCACTTCTTTCAGTAGGCTTATCCTATCAATAGAGTTAAAAGCATTTCTAAGATCTACCTTCGGAAGAATATCTGCATTGGAATTAGTTAAGAAAGTACGCACCGAATGTACCGCCGCCTCACAGCCACCTTTGGTGCCAAAGCCTAGTTGAGTAGATAGAAATTTTGTCTTAAGGTTTGAGATTATGTGGCTTCAAGCTAATTTTGAAGTTAAGCGACGAAATGTAGAACCAACAGCAATGGGACGGATACCGTTATCCTTTTTTTTGAAGGCACACAATCTTCCCCATATAAGTAGGGAATGAAATTGGGATTGACATTACCAGAAAGCATAAAATTACATAATTTTGTAATGTCATTATTAGAAGTACCCTACCGGCGTCACCGTCAGATATGCTTACAAGATCTTTGAGATGCTGAGGCGTAATCCCGTCTATGCCGCCGGCAGAGCCATTCAAAAATGACAATATTGCGCCTAAAGTGTCTTTTTCAGAAATTTGTAAAGGTTGCATAGAAGTATTGGGAGGCAACGGTAAATTCTGGGCAGGATTGACCGAAGGATGTTTCTGACGAAGGCCTTCAAGGAGTTTCGACATTACGAGGTGCGAGGATGTCATCTGAGAATAGAATACGGGATGCATTTTTTAACTCGCCGTAATACTTTTTTAAATTAAATTTAGGACAAGTTCGAGAGAAATGAGTGTTAAATGGGTAATCCAAATTTTGAAAAGAATTTTCTTTTAGTTGAGACGTAATTGATTTATTTATTGTTTTATTAAAATGAAAATGGGAATACGCGAATGTAAATAATTTTGCCAACTCTTTTCACAATTCGTTAGACAATTTTGAATAGTGAATGATAATGCTTTAGCAAGTTGCATCCTCGCACCTCCGGGAATTCTTTTAAACACTGAAATATTAATAATTATAAAAAAGTATTAATAAATATATATTTTAAATTCTAATTAAGTTTTATAGATAAACAATATTTGGCATTTTTTTAAATTAAATTAAATAATAGGTTTTTTAGTATATGATTATTTAGTTTTTTGGATGAACGAAAACATTGAATTTTTTTTATCAAAATTATGCAATTGTAAAATCATGTATATGCAATAATATATTTTTAAAAGCGGATACAGCACATTCAATCATAGTATACAATCCAGTACCGCCATTAAAATACCAAAATATAACAGTAGTTCTTACTTTATATTTTATTTACCTAGAAGGCTGCTACTCGAGCAACTTCCTTCTCTGTCAAATATCCATTTCATCAAATATCCAACGGTGTTTTTACAGGATAGGGTGACCTATTAACGTATTTACCTTTGTAAACTTTCATTTATTACTCTTCGTATTGACAATTACCATTGCTGCTTCTGTTCTACCGTAATATGGGACGAACGTGACGTTGAAAAACTCGCCAAGCAATGTAATGTGAAACATTAGATGTCATTGTGCATTGCGTATGCTCAAAATACGGCTGCAGACATCGGTCGCTTAATGTATATGTGCTAAGATGTGGCGACATCGGTTTTGGAAGTAATCGAGCGCTAATTTATTTCTATTGTTTTATTATCACTATATCTGTGCTTATAAAAAACAAAAATTTGAAACTGGGTTAATTATAGAAATGAAATGTCATTTGATGATGACGGCTCCGTGACGCGATAGCTTAGCAATGAAATACGGCGCTAAGGGCAGCGGGTTCGAATCTCACACAGAACAAGAAAGTGTATGGCATCCCAATAATTGTACCGGGTTGGATGTTTGTGCTTCTACAATTTACGTTTTTAAACTGTCACCACGATACTAAAAATCCTAGTGGTATACTGGATGGGTAACTTTTAGCAAAAAAAAAAAAACTAAGATTTTGTTTCACTAATGTGAATTTATCAGAATTTAACTGCTATTCTAAATTGTAGTTCTCTTTGATTTTCAACTTGATTTAGTTCATCAGTATGTTGTAAGCACTAAGGCGTAATTCAAAAGTTCAGATTGTGAACTCATTTTTCACTCTTATTGTAGAAAATAATTATATTTATTTATAATATGAGAATTTCGATTACATCTCAGATGCTATTTTATGACTTTTTTGTCTAACGAAATGTAAAAAGAAGTTCTTATAAAAACTATTTTAAGCATATAGTTAATGTATATTTTGTACTATTATGGCATCTATGTAATGAAATGTATAAGTTTATGTACTTTTATAAGATAAGATGTTTTAATTTTAATATTTTAGAATATAATAATATCATGATTAAGATTGTTAGATAATATTATCTAACAATCTTAATCATGATTATAGTATTTTATATTTTCGACTTCGTCACTACTAAACGTCAATTCTATTTCCAACCTCTCTTTCATTTTTCAAACAAAAATATATCGAACATTTTTGATACGTATTTTACAAGCAACTCGAGAAAAGTCAGCACAAATATTTGATAATACGAACATGTACGAGTACATTTTAACATACCTACAATATATGCTATGATCAAATATTGAATTCCTAGAAAACAAGTTGTACTCTAGCTTTTTTCACATGACTGTTCAGAATTTTTCTATTCATTTAATAGAAAGGTTTTAGGAATATTACATTTCATAGGAATCACATACATCACGTCATGTAGAATGTTTTTTTTTTCACAAAACTTAAATGATTGTGGCCAGTTATTTATATTACATTAAAAATACTCCTAAATTCGTAGGAGACTTTTTAATTTAATGTCCTTTTTACGTAATCAATTAAATAGTTTCCGTTACGTAAAAAGATTATCAAAAGTGCACTGCCAAACATATGCATCCCCCATAGATTGCCTCATATTTGCCATATTTGTCACGCTTGGCAGGCAGGCTGATATTCGCAACCTTTTGTTGTTTAGTGTTTATCAGAAAAACGCCGCTATCTATGTCATGGTTGGTATATCTCTGTCGCCTTCTACGACAGGCATGGGTCAATATAGAGTAGTGGATATTCTTACACCGAAACTACACGATTTTAACATTACATGTATACATGTAGTTGTAGAATCGATCCATAGATAACATCATTGTAGATTGTATTGTCTGGTGCGAGTCGTTAGTTTAAAGATAAATCAGTACTGTTTATAATTTTTTTTACAGTTGGAATACTTAGTAATAATTATTTCTGTAGGAGAATGTCATTTGGAATTTTGCTAAGCAGAAACGCGACTGATATTTTGTAGAATAGACCTATAATAACGATATTTATATGGTTTAAATTCTATACAGTCTTTAAGGAAAAATTTAAAGAAATATATACTTCGAATTAGACCTTTCTATACATTTACGAAAACTTATATATAATCAGTTATCGCAATTGCATCAATCACATTGCATCATTCAAACATTTCCGCGTGGTAGTGGCTTAGAAGACTCCATCACCTCATTTCGCCCCTCGTGTGTCACCGAAAGGTGAGAAATGACAGAAAAATCAGCTGAATTATGACTTTCAATAGAATAAATAAGCCGAATAATTTGGAAAATGATCATAAAACACAAGGAATATTATACAATTAAAAAATATTTGTTATCATTTGTTCCCTAATTTTTTTAACAAATTATTCATTTATCATAAAAAGTATTTGAACCATTTGGTGGCGGAGTAAGGATATCAACTAACCTTATCGCCCCATGGATGTCGTAGAAGGTGACAAAGGAAAACAAACTAGGAAATGAGCAACAAACAGCGTTTTCCTAATAACAAATAAAAAAATATAAAATTGCGGTTTCTAACCCGCCTGCCTAGCACGGTAACTACGGCAAATCATCCTATCACCTACCACAATCACCCTATGAGACAATCTATGGGAGAGCACTGCGTTCAGCAGTAGGCTTTTGATGTGCTGTAATGAACGAATGAAGCCTGAAATGAGTAAAATATTACTTGAACATCGACTCGAAATAAGATGTTTTTGCTTTTTTCTGTAGATGGAGGGGAATTCCTATCGCAGGTACGTCATTAAGCTTACAAGAAAAACAATTTTGTAGCACGGTGTAATATTTATTATATAGTAGGTATTTTTATTATTTCGATGGCGCACCGCAAAATTGATATTCAAATTGTGTTTTTATGAGCGACAAAGTACTTTTTTAAGAGTGATACGTTTATAATAGTTGTTTAGGGCATTTTCTTTTTAAATTTTATGGCTGTAGCAGAATTTGTATACAATTTTATGTTATAAACGAGCATATAGACAACATAATGATGAGTAATGCTTATTTGATTAAAAATCGAAATACAGTTTCATTATCACCCCAGAGGTAGTACGCCCTAGTTAACAATACTATTCTCTTCAGTCTACTACTCGGGTCTACTGTAGCTACACGAAACACAGTAGCATAATTCTGCTAATTTACGTCGGTAATCGGTGTCAGCTCAGTCCTTCCCCTGTCGAGCCAAACCATTCGTGTTGCAGCAAAATACAGCAGCGTTGAGAGCCAATGGTGAAATGTGGTACACACAGAGGTGGATACCATATTTCACCAGGGCGGCTTTAATGGCGCTAACAATTAAATTTAAGCTATTATTCGTTCCACATTCTGATAGGGTTTGAAGGGCAAAGAAGTTTTTTAAGAAAAAGCGTGACAAACGAGCACACGGTCGGTCTGATGATAAATGAATGAAGTGATACATATACATTTCTACCTCTGTTGTAGATTAAGAATCAAATTTTAGATGCGTTGTTAAATCTAAAGAATATGAAAAAATGCCTCGTTTCCAGTAAAAGAGGGTTTCGGGTACCCTTCAATCACCACACCAATACTCATTAGAATTAAGGTGCTACTTTACGCTTTGTTCAGTTAGAGCGTGGTCGTTATTCAATTGCAATGAATACATACCAGCGTAAGAATGAAATACACGAAAAAGTTTATTTATTTATTCTTAACACAAACTTTAAAAAAAAATCATTGATTCCCTGGCTTCTAAGCTAGTAAAAAAGTCCAAGGAGTCTACTGCCTTTGATAATAAAATAAATAAAGAATAGAGACACATAATGATTTCTTATATTTACGCGAACACTATACATTGATTAAAACTACTTTTACGGATTTTATCGCGTTTAAAATCCGTAAAAGTAGTTTTAATCAATGAATAGAGACACATATTAAGTTTTAATGGTTTAGAACAAACTATAACATTTGAAATGATTGAATCCAATTATATTGGTATCATTAAATTTAAAGTCACTTAAACATCTTTGATAATGACATACTGCACGCGAGGTTGTATAGAAATGTATGTGACTCAAAATACTGTGTTTAATGGGTTAAAATTATATCAATTTTCGTATGCCGTTGTGTAGTGGTGAATCATTTCCGTTAGTTTAAATGTTGTTTATTGTGTTTTTTAATAACAGTATAAATATGAGGGGATTAAAAAATTGCATTATCTATATTTAAGGATGATATTTTAAGCGGTCGATTTATCAACTTGAAATACTGACAGTAGTTGCCTTTTATGACGTAGTCACCTGGAATCTAGCATAAATTAATTCGGATATTACGATTTTTCAAAACAAACTTGTAAGTGGGTGAAATAGGCTGTTACAGTATGTATGACTCTACAGTGTCTACACCGGCATTTTTCTGAGTAAATTGCATCTGTTCAAAGGCTGGGCGTATAACACTTGCAATTACAATATTAACAATTATTAGATAGCAAACTTGCCGGCGCCAATTAGCAATTGCGCGAAACTTTAACTTAGTGAAAAGACCTGTTTCCGACCATATCGCAAGAGCGTCACATAGAGGACGATTGAATTAGAGCTTGAGATTTCGTAGATCTTAACGAGGACAACTGTTGTTGTACATATATGTATATGTTTGACAACTACCGACATAGGTGTGACATGGACGTCACACATGACTTTGGTTTTGTCAATTTTCATCTTAATACCTATCCTTTGGAGGACACTATTGACAACATTAAGCATAGAGCTTAGGTCCTCCAGCGATTCTGCCTTAAGCACTATATCGTCGGCAAATCAAAGGTGAGTGATGTACTCGCCATTAATATTAATAACGTATCTATTACAGTTCACTAGCTTGAAAACGTCTTCTATTGTTGGTGAAGAGTTTCGGGGATATAACGTCACCCTATGTTACACCTCTCTGCAGTTGGATAAGTTTCGTACTCTGGTTCTGTACTCCCATGGCCATCGTATCCCTACTCCACAAACATTTTAGTAATTCGTTATACTGACAGTCAACTTGACACCGTTGGAGAGACTGCAACACTGCCCAAATTTTGACGGAATCATAGACTTTCTCATAGTCCACATACGCAAGATAAAATGGCATATTGAATTATTCCGTCTAATGTTCAATTTGCTGAAGCTTATGTATGTGGTCTATGGTCCTGAAGCCTTTTCGTTAACCGGCTCGTTTTAGTTCCATTCTAATTTCGCTTAGACTAACTTATCATGGGATATCATGGCAGACTGCAAGTTGTCGTGTCTTCGTGCGGGACTACGATTCGTAATGACTCTCGAAAACTACACGTAGAGGGGGCTCAGAAAGGAATTTATACCAAGTAACCAATATAAAATGTACCAAGTCCACTTTCTGTTGAGCAAGAGAGAAAGAGTTAAACATAAAGGGTCCCTTTTTCTCCATAAAATCAGCTAGCTGCTGGCCCTTCGATTCCGTTGCGTTATCCCGAATATTCCTACTTTCAGCTCACCGTTCTCTCTTGTAACTAATTTCGCGTTAAAGTTTTCCATTAACTCCGTATAGTGGGTTTTGCAGAAATGGCTCAGGCTCAGAGATATCCTCATACATTTCCTCTACTTCCTCACTGGGATGTGCCAAGGTTGGTTCGAAAACCTATATGATATTTTGCGAATACCGTTTGGTAATTCTGAGTATAAGGTACGCAAACGTTGACACATTACCAATCTTTACAACATTGTTAACGAGAAAAATGTGGACGATAAATCAGACAAATCCTTGGAACACATGATGATCCTCTCAGTGATAGAATAAGTTGCCGAATTCTGAGATTATCATGTCCTCTCCCTCGCTTCGGACCTCAGATAATGGCATAGTATCCCAGCGCAACTAGTCTATGTCTTCTTCCGGGTGCGTGCGTTATACGTTGTCAGGTCGATTCATCTTAGGTGGCAACTGTACCTTATTCGGAGATTCTGACCCCATGCCCCGCCATTAGCATGGTCACCACCGTAACTAGGAATAGCGGGACCGCCGGAGACTGGGGACGTTTATTAGTGGTTTATAATTCACCATCTGGTTTTTTGTAGGTTATTACGCAATATCCTACTTCAACTTTAAACCGATATTGATGATTCTTTTTTTAAATATATATTATACTTCAGGGAATGTCTCATATAAATTTTAAATAAAATATACTCAGTTGCGAAATATGTTTATTCAATTTAGATTATTACAACATAATGCTTAATTAAAGTATTTTTTTAATTAAAATTAATCAGAATATGAAATCATTTTGTTTTTAGTTAATAAAGTCGAATATTAGTTTTTATTAAAATTAAATTTTTCAAGTATTGTGATTATTTATTTAGACTACTAATTTTAAGTTGCTACAAAAATAATATCAACAGTTGAATCTCATTCATAAATGAGATCATTTTATATGAAATTAAAGGGTGTTGCTAAAAACCAAATCTTTAAATAATTTCTAAGCAATCGTTGTTAAAATTTCTGCAAGTTCCATAGCACTAAATTAGTAATAATGGTAAAACTTTGCTAATTAACCTTAGCTTAATCAAGAACTTAACTTTTATTCATGTATAATTATGGAATAAAGTTTTAATTTTCGAAATCTTAACAGTTATTTGAGGAGTTTCTGACATACTTTACGCTTTTTAACTTAATCTTGTAGCTAAATAGCAAGAGTATTTGTTAAACAAAGTTTACTTCGGTGTATCGAATTATATTTTATTCTTCACCTGGATAGGATCTATTAATGGGACTTTATAAAGATTTCAGATGTTTAAAGTACATTGATCTTATGAATTTTTTTTAAAGTTCAAGTTTCAACACAATCTGTTTAGCTATTTAAAAAATGCCAGAAATTAGTAGAAGCTAGCCAGTTATTTCAATATTACATACATACATTTCAATTTTATTTATATATAAAGATAAAGATTTTGTAAGAGAGCGCAAAAAAACGACTAAGGTATCCTTAAAAAAGTCTTAGTAGGAAAACATATTAAAAAGTAAACGCAACGTTTGACTTCAAAAAACGAGAAAGAGATTGAATACGTTCAAAAGTAATATACCAGTGCTTGTGCACACAGTGAAGACCACTACATTACACATTTTTTAGGCAATAAAAACGATTTTGTATTCGTAATTCAAGCAGAAAGCTTTTTGGGCGTCGGATTAAGGCATGGGAGGAAAGAGCGCTGATTTAAAAATACGTGACCATCTTACTTAAGTTTAAGGGTACATTTTTCCCCATTTCGTGATAGCTAGAAGATTCTACCACCTAAATTTATAAGATATCACTAAACAACTCTCGTGAGATCGTCATATGATGGAAATTACATGATTACGAGCTGCATAATATTGCCTGCATAATTCATCATCGTGCACCATCGTCATCATCAAGAACAACATAAGCACATAAATGTCTGCTATTGGGTATGTGCCTCTCCCATTGTAGGGAGTATTTTTGTCATACTACAATCAAGCGCAACCGTTGCGCTTGACAGGTGCAGCAGGATTGACGATCACAATATCAGATGACTCGCACCTTTTACGTTACTGTATGTCGACGGTTTGGGTACTGTGTATTGTTTAACGTAAACGAGGTGGTAATACTGTCATCTTTCGGAAGCTGTAAGATTTTTCTATTAATTCTCATTGTACCCACTAGAAAGGAAAGCGGGATGGATAGACTTTATACCATAAGTGATTACATTACAACAGACCTGTAGCTTAAATATTTTTTTTATAAAACCAAAGTGACAAACGAACTTTCATTTCTGCTGATTATAAATGGATGCTGCATTCCATGAACATGTAATAGTGGTGGTATAAGGTCCACTATTAACAGACTCCGAGTAGTTTAGTGGCGGAGAAATGAAACTATTTTTTGATGTGCGGACGAATGGAGTATGGTGTAGTTTTTTTGTCAACCCTGCCTATATTTATATGTCCGGCTACGTCGTTAGTTTAGCAATAGTAATTTTTTTATTTACCTAGCAAATTACAATACATACATTCTGACCAACAAAGATTAATCAAAAATATTATGTACAACTATTATGTACGCTCCATTTGCCGGCGTGAGACTCGTGGATAGCTTCTCGTAGCTGCGTGGCTACAAAAGTGGCGCAGATCGTGCATGAGCAGCATACAACGCAGCTCATGGCTGCGTGGTATGCTATGCCTCCACCGCCTCCCTCCCCCGCTTTCCGGAGAGTTGCCCATATTTGCTTCGGGCGCAAAAAAAAGCCTGCGCGCGTAATCAGCGTGCGGCGGCGGTGTGGGACACATCTCCGGAACAGCAAGAACAAGCGAAACTGCGGCTTTGATGAAACGGCTCGAAAATGGTCGACGGATGCATGAAGATAGTCGGCGTGTGAAGACGATGCGGCGCTGATGATATTTGCGGCTGTTTCTTGTTTCTATATTAGAACGTTAAATATATACGTCAAATTATCTCGTTTCGATATGCAGCCCGCAGTATCTCAGTAGCCGGGGGTAATTAGGAAATAAATGTTTTCTTCAGACCTTCGCCTTCTGTGTTATGGTAGCAGTAGGGTATATATTATTTATTGCCGTTTAGGGTTGATTAGCTTGGCTGCTACAAACACTTGCGGCCTTTATACAAAAATATATGAGTTTTCACTTCTAAGAAAAAAGATGGGTTGTTTCATAGAATTGCAAGCACTGCTATTTGGCTGGGGTAAACAGGGTGGTACCCTCTAAGCCGATCTTTTTTATTAATATTTTCGGCTTGGATGATATTAAGCCATTTCTTCGTATCATTTTGGGTCTTCGTTTTTATAGATATTTTCTTTACAATATGCTGGCGCGTCTGAATGTGATACAGCTTTTGGGAGAATTTGACGATAGCTCAACCCAGCGAATGATGGCAGTCACCCAGGTTCATAAGGCGCCTAAGCGATCAAAATTACTTGAGGGAATTACATTTATATCAACATCGTAGCACTTGTTTCGTAATTTTTTCTAAAAGTTCCCTTCCGCAGGCACATAATCGCGTCACTTTTACGTACCAGAATCGATAAAACGGGAGCAAAAATCCGTCGTTGTTCAATTTCCTGCCACAACTCCTTCCTAAGCAGAAAAGGAATCCTACCATGGAGTAAAATAATATAATTAGTTACTACACGGCTAGCATTTTGTTTTCTGTTCTTTTCAAATATACTCGTTAGCCTCATTTGGTAAACAACGTTTAAAATTATTTTAATCCACTTAGTGTTATTATTAATTCATCTATGCAAAATTTCACGTATACGTCATAAGCTGTTAGAAACCACCTAAAAGGTAGAAGTCACTGGGAGCTATAATGGGTGTTACACCAACTGAAACCCAGAAGTTCGGACGGCATCGCCTGCAACAACATCTAGATTACCACGATGGAAACGCACTTTAGCACGCAACTTTCTTCGACGTTCATTCTTTCTTTCTTTGCGTAGTTTTTTCATTATTGATGCGTAATAGTTTCCGATTATTGTCTCTCCTATACTAAAATAGTCGTTATTATTACTTTGCATTCCAGAAGACACAGACCATTATTTTTACAATGGACGCAGACATCTAGAATCTCTCAGCTGGCGGGGAAGACGGTCTTTTCCACGCCATGTTTTGGTTTTTGGGTTCCGGGTCAAAGTCAATTCCCCTCGCATCGTACGCTATGAACCGACACTTTTGTAATCATTAATACCGTAAGTAGATAGGTAGTTAGATACTTGTTTTATTAGGTTTATCATATTTATGCCTCTTTCTTTACGCTACCCCAGTCGCCTCTTTTTTTACTAAGGTGATTTCCCATTTTAATTTTACATCGTTCTGTTGCGTAATGTGTATTCTGATCGTAAACGACACAGCTTTACCATTCGAAAGCCAAAACGAGACTGAACGGGGTTATCAGGTGGCAGGGAACAAGCTTCAGGACGTCGATAGTTTAGGTAATTTCTTTTTACAGTGAAAATAATCGTAATAAAAGAAATAAAAAACATAAGCCCTGCATTATAGTTATTTTAGTTTGTATGCAATTATCAGATTTGGAGGTAACTTTGGATTTTTTTCTATCGACAAATTTTGCTGAATCATGTTTTCGTCTAAGATAGGACTTAACATTAATCCCCAACTTTACCATATAATTTTTTCAAAATTAATTCTGCAATATTTTCGGCATAACGGAGGATCTTGCTAAGCCATTTGAGGTAGTATAGGCCCTTATAATTCGAAAATATTTAAACGTATTTCTAGAACCCATTCGTAAGGGTTCTATTCTAAAAGCTTATTAATCAACCTAGTATTACAAAAAATTAAAGTAAAATATATTAAATCGGCGCTTAAAATTGTGATTTTTAACGTCAATGCCACTGGTAATAACTGGAATCAAAATCTGGTATTCCATTATGGTTGGTTACATGAGCTGCCTCGCTCACGACTCTAGTCATCCCTAGTCGATTTCCTATAAGGTCAAGGACAAAGCTATGATGTCATACTTTGTTTATCTAGAAGAGATAGCGCTAAATATCAATTTTAGAATTTTTAATGGTATTTAGAAATTTTAAGTCTTGACTGAAAATAAATACACACGAATACTTGTTGTTTTATACAGTATGGGGAGTTGTGTCTGTTCAGACGGAGAGGTTTGAGGAGATTCAATTCTATTCAAAAATATTCAATAATTCAAACAAATCGATAAAATAAGTACCAACATATCAAATATATTAAAATTTCTCAAGGTTTTAAAGTAAATATTAAATCCCAAATAGAATTGAAAGTGGTAACCACATTAAATTTCGTTACTTTGATTAGGTTTCAAATTACGTTGCAAGCTGGCGAATGGCATTATGTGTAATAGAGAAAATCATTTGCTTGCTCTGTTATACAAAGTGTTGTTTGCCGACTAAGCAATTTTTTTCTCATATCTCAAACGCATTTATACGTAGTTAGTTAATTGAAATAGTTGACGGTGATTATCTGGATGTGGTTTTGTTTTCGGTGTCAAACTATATCTGTAGAATTAAAGCCCCGACTATTAAGATAAGTGAAAATTATGTTTTTTTATACATAAAAGAGGGCAAATGAGTATGCGGCTCACCTGATAGTAAGTGACTACCGCCGCCCATGAAAAACCGCATCACTTGAGGAATTGCAGATGCGTTGCCGGCCTTTTAGAAAGGAGTAAGCTCTTTTCTTGAAGGTCCCTAAGCCGTATCGGTCCGGAAAAGTCACTGGTAGTAAACAATTCCACAGAGATATTGTACGAGGAAGAAAACTCCTAGTACAACTTACAGTAGTGGACCGCCAAGAATCCAGATGGTGAGTATGTTATCAAGAATTTTGACGCGATGTGCACTCGGGAAATTTGACGGCTGGAACTAATCCGAACAATACCTTAGAAAACTCCCCATGATAGATGCAATAGAAAACGCATAGGAATGCAACAGCCCTACGCAGCGCCAGTGAATCGAGGTGATCAAAAAAAAACTCGGGCGTCGACTATTCGAATCGCTCTGCGCTGGATGAGGTCAAGTGGAAGGAGCGGGCACTGGTTGCTATAGCCCAGAGATGAGAACTCTTCAGACGATTTTTAATGGAGACTAGTTATCTGCATAGAACATGATTATAGTGCACAAGTATATTCATAAGCAAATGTGCACTCTCAGTTTCCTCACTCTCATAGTTTGATAGGGCAGTAATAAGACGCTACCGGAATGAGATCAGGTGCAGGACCAACGGCATTACGTGATTTTTAAGGTAAGGGGGTAGAATACTTCCAATTTTTTTTATAGAATAAGGGAAATAAAAACAATCGACCTGAAGATAAATGGACGTCGTGGCCCATAAACACCTTTATCTATACACGGTTAAAGATATGCACCCCTGAGGACTATAATAGAATGTCTTGTTACTAGTAAAATGTTCTCCTGTTGTCTAAATTCACTACATAAAGCAAATCACACCATACGAAATACAGTACCCCTAAGATACCGTGGACATGTTGACAGGTCCAAGTTACTACTTTTAGCTGGTATTTTGATGAGAGTTTGATTATCCCTCAGTCAAGCTAACTCATTTTCGGTGCATCCATATCTGCAATGTGCCTCTACCACTTTAGCTTCCTGACTCTGGGCTGCTAGTGTTAAATTCTTGAAAGATACACCCAAAAACTAGTTTAGATCCCTCCCAGGATTAGAATCTAGGACCTGCACGGAACAAGTATTTCTTGGTTTTCAAATAACTGTTTCAAATCCGGATGTTTATTCCTATGTCCATTATTTATAAAAAAAAGGATAAATAAAAAAAGATTTTATAATTGTATGTTTTGTTTAGGTAATATATATATATATATATATATATATATATATATATATATATATATATATATATATATATATATATATATATCTATATATAAATAACATGTCATGTTGTTTGTCCGCGATGGACTCCTAAACTGCTTAACCGATTTTAACCAAATTTGCACACCGTGTGTAGTTAGTTTGGTTCACCTTGAGGGATGGGGTAGTTTTTGCCCATGAGTGACCCATAATTTACTTTCCAATTTAAATATTTTTAATAGGACATGACAAAGGGTCGTCGAAAAGGGCAGAACAACGTTTGCCTGACAAGCTAGTATTTTATAAAATGTAGAAAAAGAAAAATAATAACATTATTAAACCAACAACATATTTATTTGAGCATATACTGATATATATTACAATTTAACAATAATTTTTATATCTATTTAGAAAATTAAGCAGCGCAAATTCATAAACTATACTTTTTATTTCAATGTACACAAACCTAAAAGCTTTCACAAGAGCTTATTATAGGAATCTACCGCAATGAGCTGTCCTTTTCAATGAAACCTTAATATAGCTCAGGTCAAATTAGACAGTAACTGTCCAAGAACAAGCAAGGAACAATTTTAAAATTAAATTCGGCAAATGTTTCTTAGACTTCAATCTAATCCGTTCACGTCCATAGAGATGACATACATTGTCACTATCGTTAAATACATATATAAAAGATACATCTTTGTAAATATATCTATATGAGAAACGGTTAATTTGTAGTTAGGTACCCGTAACTGGTATTTCAGCTATTCTAATAAAATATTATGATTAAAGCACACCAACATTCGTAATGGAAAATATAATATGAAATTATGACAAAGTTCTACCAACTCAAATACATATTATGATATAGTTAACTGTTACAGCCAATTAAATTCCACTGCTGAATATAAACACTTAAATAGCTTTATAAGGGCGATATTTGCCAAAGTTGTCGCATTTGTCAAGCGTGTTGGCAACCGTAGTTTTTTATATTTTGTGGTTATTAGAAACACGCTGCGAACCATCTCCTGATTTGTTTCCCTCTGTTGCATCTTATGACAGCCACGGTATTAGGAGGTGAGGTTAGGGAGGTGAGGTTAGGGAGGTGAGGTTAGGGAGGTGAGGTTTACGCTTGTTTTCAATGAGAGCGAGGCCCTTTCCCAGTTGAGATGACTCATTCGTGGTGCAACTATATTACAGTTGCAGCGTGGGTCTACCTCCTAATAGTCAATAAATTTTCCACTACAGGATAAAGATATGAAAATCCTGTCCCAGGTTTTATTTATATTGATGAAAATTTTATTTGTACGCTCATCGCTTTATTCTGGAACATACGCAATGTAAACGAAATTTATTAATGAAATTCAATTAAACCCAGGTGTACTTGACTCTTTACGGAGATCACATGATTATAATTACAGAAAATTGTTACTTTGTTTGTTTGCCATTATTATAAGTTGTTGCTTATAAAAAAAGGCAAGTTCGTGTTGTGTTAAGCATAAAGTTATTGTGCAAATTACTTATACATTTAAATAAAATTGAAATTGTTTGTAATATCTATATACTTTTTTTTTATAGAATAGGGTGACAAACGAGCACACAGTCCACCTGATGGTAAGTGGTTTCTACGGCAAATAGGCACATCGGCATACGGCACATCTGCATCTATCCTCGATTACAAATCAAAATGCAGATGCGTTGTCACCAGTGAGGACTGAAATGGAATGCCCCATTTCCAGTAAAAAGGGTCTCCGGTTCTCTACACTCACCATACGAAATACAGCAGCATTAAGCTACTATTTTACGCTGGTATTCTGTGAGAGCGTGGTCCTTCCCCGGTCGAGCCGACCCATTCGTGCTACAACTATACTACTAATATAATTGCAGCATGGCTCTACCACGTAGAAAACGCCATCACGCCATCATGTCTCGAATAATCATTTAAAATTTTATGTCTGGTCTGTCTATCTGTTTGTCTGAAGCGATTGTGGTGAAATTTCACGAACAGATAGATGCCACGACAGCGAGCGATGCCGGGTGTGTTTTAGGCTGAATTTTATCCAAAGAACTTATAATAACTAACAATAGTATTCTTTTTTGGAAATAGAACAATTGATAAAATAAATTATCGTTGATGGTTATTTAAAAAAAATAAAATAAAGCCACATTACCTAGGCGAAGCTGAGGCGGGACGCTAATATCTAATATTTTTTAAAGTATAATTGCTACAGCGTTCGTTATAATTTTGATCGAAAGTTTAATTTATGTGTAAAAGATATTAATAATATTATTGTTTGAATTTTTACTTGCAATTAAAATACACAGTCACTACCCCACATAATCTGGTGCGTGTCGTAGAAGGCGCCAAAGGGAAACAAACGAGGAAACTGAGAAGAACTGCGGCTTTAACTCGCCTTCCATAGTCAAATTGGCTTCTAAAAAGCTTAGCGTGCTCGGCAAAACGAGACAGTGTTTCATGCTGGCACACCGCCTGCAAGTCTACAAGGCGCAGGTTCGGCCTCACATGGAATACTGTTCCCATCTCTGGGACGGGGCTCCACAATGCCATCTCCTTCCATTGGATCGCGGACCGTTTGATGTTGCATCTCTTTGCGTATTCCATCTTATCTACCACAGGGAGAGCTCAAAAGATTGTTCGGAATAATTCCAGCCGCTCAATTCCACCATTGCACATCAAGACAGAACACGAGATACCATCCATACCGTGGTGGTACATCCATACACCCATACATCGTACAGTAGTGGATTGGCGATCCACCACTCTGCGATTTAAAAGAAATTTTCTTTCTCGCACAACTTCTTTGTGGAATCGACTACAACCAGCAGTTGTTCTTGACTACAACCACTAAAGGACTTTCAAGAAAAAAAAACCTTCTCTTTATTAAAAGGCCGGCAACGCATCTGCAATTCCCCTGTTGTTGCCGCTGTTCACGGGCGAGTCATTTAATGTCAAGTGAGCTGAATACTCGTTCTCCCCTTATCATATAAAAAATGGCAAAATATGCGGCAATATATGGGGGAGATCTAATTCAACAGTGAACTTTTATAGGCTGTAATGAAAAACATACAAATAAACACTTTATAGACAATTTGATGGTATTTACGGTAACAGGAAACTGATGTAATGTGCTTTTTAAAATTCTGTTATGTATGAGAAATTCGACCAGAAATTGGACATAATAAATTCTTTATTTTAATTTAATAATATTATTATTCGTATAACCGAAACAATAAATTTCCACAAGAAACGTTCGTATGTTCTAATTTGTCAATAAAATTAATTTCTTAGCAGAGACACATTTTATAAAACTTCTAGAAAATATGTTACGGTCACATTTTATTCCCTTATTTCTTTTAAACGATTTGAAAGTTTCATAATAAAAAAATCATCCGAGGCAGGTGTGTTCGTGTTTTGTATTTGACGTTAAATGATGGGCCGTATAAATTGCACTACGCGAAACTTATCTCTTGTTTCTTGTGTTTTAAAATTTAACAAATTAGTACTATTTTTTATTCGGCTTTTTAAATGAATTCAAAAAACAAGAAGCCCTTATGTTAAACGTATACTTGTATGTATTTTCACCAATTTTTCAAAAACGGCTAAACAGGCTGATTCTGAGAAATTATTCTTTTTTATTAAAGTGGTTATGCTTTGGAGGTTCTCCAATAGTAATAATTTAAAGAAAAATAAAATTTAAAATAAAGAAAAAAGCTAGTCTTTAGTCCCCTCATAATGTAATAAATTAAATTAAAAAAAGAAATAAAAACAGCTTCAAAAACTAAAAAGGATTAAACAATTACCACATTATAGTCTCAAAAGTAGAGACTTTAATTATTGTTCTATATAATGTTATTTTTCGAAGAGGGCCAAATTTATAACCTTAGATTTAAATATATTAATAATAATTTAGCGTTATTGTAGTTTTTGAAAATACGATTAAATAAGGCTTCTACTTTTATTGGAAATTATCCCAAATTGAATGTGATTTATGGGCAACAACGTTTTTGTCTACCGATCGACCCTTATAAAAATGTGCGTGCGCAGTAAAATCAGTTAAAATAATGCATAATCACCCATTTGAAATTTTAAAGATAAAAAGGACAGAATGTTTGTGATTGGCCATTTGCCTATATTACTTATTCTGATAAATAATTTACTTCATAAAAATCAATTCGGTTTCACAAGGGGTCGCTCAACAACTGATGCTGGTGTTGAGCTTATTAAATATATCTTTAATGCATGGGAGAATTCACAGGATGCTTTGGGTATATTCTGTGACCTATCCAAGGCCTTCGATTGTGTTCACCATGAAACATTAATCAGGAAACTTCAAAACTACGGTGTAAGAAGTGATGCTCTTAAATTAATTATTTCATATTTAAGTGACAGAACGCAAAAAGTTGTAATTAATAGTAGGAGTTCTTCCGGGTCGACTGTACAAATGGGCGTGCCTCAGGGCTCAATTCTCGGCCCCTTTCTGTCTCTTGTATATATTAATGACTTACCTTACATAGTAGGGGATAACCATGATGTAGAATTATTTGCTGATGATACTTCATTAATTTTCAAATTAAAACGACAGTTATTAAATTACGACGAAGTAAATAATGCTATAGCTAAGGTAGTCAATTAGTTTAATGTTAATAATTTGCATTTAAATGCAACAAAAACTAAATGTATGAAATTAGTAACTCCTAATGTCAAACATGATAATACGAATGTAATTTAAAATGGGGAAGAACTAAGTCTTGTTGATACCAACAATTTTCTTGGAATCACACTAGACGCAAAGCTTCAATGGCTCCCCCCATATATCAAAACTAGTTAGCAGACTTAGTTCTGCAACATATGCTGTAAAAAAGATTAGAACTCTTACCAGTTTTGAAACAGCGAGAATAGATTATTTTAGTTATTTCCATAGCATTATGACTGATACTGAAATTATATTTATTTTACAGAAGAGAGCCATTAAAGCAATATATAATTTAAAACCAAAAGAGTCACTGAGACAAAAATTTAAGGAAAACAATATATTAACTCTGGCCTCTCAATATATTTATGAAAATGTAATGTACGTACACAAGAATAAACGTAGTTTTGCAAAAATAAGTGATATTCATTCTGTAAATACTTGGAACAGACACAAGCTAGTAGTACCAGTTACTCGACTCCACCGCGTCAGTAATTCATTCTTGGGGCGATGTATACGCTTTTACAACAAAATCCCAGAAAATATACAAAATTTGTCATACGCAAAGTTCAAAAATGTTATTAAACTAAGTTTGTATAAAAAGGGTTATTATAATATTAAGGAATTTATGGATGATATCCTGGGAAGGGTGATCGCTACCAAGCTTTTTCTAATTTGTGTTGCGTTGTTAATTTTAAACATGATTGTAAGCTATTATTTGGGAAGAAAAAAATAGTCCCGCTGGGTTTCTTGCTGGTTCTTCCCAGGACAGAGTTTTTTTTTTGCGAACCAGTAGTAAATGAAAAAATTGACTTTCAATAAGTATTGCTTATAATCTACATTGAATAAAAAAGTTTCTGTTTCTGTTTCTGTTTCTGAACCTTATCTGCAAATTTGGGAGGTTATTGTAAAATATTCCTGCATAAAAAAATTTAATGTCGTTGGGCATTCAAACAGTCCCAGTAGTTCATTAGTCATTAGGCTTTTGTGTCAAGAAATTCTCAGTAGCAACCCAGAGATGACTCACCCCCCCCCCCGCCTCGGAAAGCACGTAAAACTATTATCCTTTGTCTGAACTCCTTCCGGTCGTTTGGAATTGCCGTCCTATTGGACTACGAGAGTGAGGGCATAGTCTATTGCATCTGTGTTTGCGCACACACAAGCATTATGATTGGATTATTAAAGCCTAGCGCAAATGTCTAGTTTCTTTTGAGACTGCCCACCATAACCGAAATTTTGTCTGAGGGCTACGGCTTCGAATTTCGGACAAATCAAGTATTTATATGGCTTATATACATTTGTTTCGGGTATGAATGTTCGTCCTTGTGAAATTTATGTCTGTAAGCTACCTGCACGATACTGGGGAAAAGCCTAGTGTGAAGGTAACCTTTTTTAGCTAAACAAAAAAATAACATACCGCCCATCTTACGGTGAGTGCCTACTGTATCCCATAGACACCTAAAACCAAATTCAACCAAAGAAGGCTACAGATGTATTGGCACCTTTGACTACAATTGGAGTCGGCGATGACGTTTCAACGACTTCACATTTGTATGTACAATACTGGCAGTGTGCATGGCCGTGATCAACAAAGTATAGATTCAGTAAAACCGAGAATATACGACCACGACATCGAGGAGCACATTCTTGACATGTTTGGGGAAGATCCGATGCGGAGCTCGCGCTCGGGAGCATGTGAACTAGGTGTGAACCATATGCACGTTTGGTCAGCACTTTTAACCTTCTCAGAGAGATAGAGTTCAGTGTCTTCTTCCCAACGACTACGAGCCAAGAATGGATTACTGTAGATGGTTACTCGATAAGGTTAAAGAAGATCCTGAGTTATTGAAACGCGTACTTTTCACCGATAATAATTGCTCTTTTGTGAGAACGGGTGTATTTAACCCTCATAATGAACGTGTATGGCCAATGACAAAGCCACATTCTTGTAAACCAAGCGACTTTTAACAATGTAGGGAAATCAATGTGTGAGCGGGAATTATAGGTGGCAAAATTATTGGTTCGTATTTTCTTGACCAGACAATGAGCGGTGAAAACTATGGACGCTTTTTGCGAAGACCTAAGCGATGAACTTGACGAAATCTCGTTGGTCGCATGTGGCTTCAACATGATGGTGCACCACCGCATTTCTGCCGTTGTGTAAGAAATTTTTTGGTTACTGAATTCGGTGAAAAATGGATTGGCCGTAATGGACCAGTCAACTGGCTGACGCGATCACCTGATCTCAGACCTTTAGATTTTTATCTCTGGGGTACGAATAAGCAATCTGTATTCCAAAAAACATGTGATACTGAGGTGGAATATGAATAAACATCTGTTATGCAACGCGTGCGTTCAGACATTATAAGCCGGTGACGCAAATGTATAGAGGTGCAAGGTGGACGTATTGAACAAAGTCTTCGGGGTCATCAAGTATACATAGTGATGAATTAATGTTTGTGCATAATTACCACAATCTGTCGAAATAAAATTTTAATAGTTGTGATAATCGACTACTAAAGTGACAACAGCTGAGTAATGTGACGAGGTCACGACCTTAGTACAGTTAGTGTAGGTATGACGCGTACGTACGGGGGTACGGGCGTCTCGTCTTTGATGTACGCCTCCGCCGGCCGCCGTTGCTTGAGTTTCGCTCTTGATAATTCCAAATCGACGTAATCAATCCACATAAAATTTTAAAATATTATGTAATTGATTTTTTGTCGTGTTTTCTGAAGTAAAGTTATTTCTATTCGCTTGAATACTGATTCTGATAACGCACTTAACGGGAACGACAGGATTTTTGTTACTTATTGTGTAATATAATATAACATATAAAAAAAGTTGGCATAGCTGTCATATAAATCCATTATTCCTCGGGTTGCGCTTCGCTTGTCAAAATATTACAAAATTTCAATGTGAATTTTACTACATTAATTTGAAATGCAATTTACGTGACCAAAATGTTGATTCTGAAATGGATTTCAAATCATGCCGTCAAATGTTTTTTAATATTAACTTCAACTCTGTTATTTCACGCGCCACAATATGAGAAACTTTCTACAAAAATAAGTTATGCAACAGAGTACCCAAATATTTGCAAGTTATTACAAAATGGACGTAACTTACTTCCGTGGTGACAAAGTTAAATTTATTAGTTATGCAATTTGTCGGATGAGTTGGAGCAAGACTGTTTATTTACACGCACCGGCCATTTTTCGTTTGTAAGTTTGAGATATATATTTACCTGTAGAGAATGTAGCATAAGATTTACCTAGCATTTCATTTAGTCAAATTATATGAGAACTGTGACAGCTTAGGGGTTGGTAGTTGGCCTAAATTTCATAGTACTTTGATCCGTAATATACTAAAAGTTTTGCGCTCCTAGCCGCTAATGAGTGTTCGGGTTTAGAATGTTATATTATTAAGACATAGGGAACTCATACATTGATTCAAATAAGTTTTGACGGGATTTCCGTGTTTTTCATAGAATAAAAGTGACAAACGAGCACACAGCACACCTGATTGTTAGTAAATTCCGTGGCTTATTAAACATCTACATTTATACACGATTAAGAATAAAAAGGCAGACGCGGTCTCCCCTAGATAGAATTCCTTCTTTCCGATAAAAGAATCTTTATTTTTTTTACTTTCTCCATACGAAACACAGAACGCAATAAGCTACTATTTACGCTGGTATTCTGTAAACGGGTTGTTCTTCCCCATTCGTTTTTTAAAGTTGCAGCGTGGCTCTACCACGTACATTTCTCAACAATTGTTTTTCTATCACAATTTGAAGTTCAACAGCAATAGCAAAAAATAAGTCAACGCGACAACGTTGTTTTTATAATTTATAAGTGGACTCTCTCCACAATATTGTACTGCTCGTCTTGAAAATGTTTTGGGAGAAAACAACTAACTTGGACACCGTAAGGCATTGGTACGCAGAATTTGGTCGCTGTTTCTCTCCATGATGGAATTCGTGGAGGTCAAACTTCAACTGCTAACACTGAGGAAAATGTGGCTATTGTCATGTGACTAATAAAAAAAACTGATGCATCACCTACGAGGAGATTTGAGGATATTTGGGTATTTATTGTAACTGAAATGTAATGAATAAACCTATTAAATCAATATTCGGTATCAAAGATATTATTGCGGTCAGTACAATTAACTTTGTCGAGATTTAATTCTTACAATAAAAATTAAGAACACAAAATAAAATAATAAAAACTAGAATAAATGTTTAGGTCATATAGTGTGATTGTGATTAATAAAAAGATAAAGCATATTTAAAAGAAATCATGATATTTTGCTAAAATCACAAATGTACAAAGGAGCGTCAATTACTCGTAGGAGACCGACCGTTTGGGGTTGTTGGCTTAGCCAATAGGAGTTGAAATCTAAATGGGTATCAAGAGACTCAGGAGTCTGTAGTCTTCTTCTCCCATTATCATTAGCCCGTAAAACTTCACTCCTGGACATGGCTTTTAGGGATCATTTGATCTGGCATCACCACTCATAGATGACAACAGCTTCTACACCTAAATTATTTAATTATAACATACAATAAAGTATTCTTTAATTTCCAAATATATTTTTATTGTAAGTATTTTTATGCGACTGTGTCGATGCTAGTAAAAATATGTCAGCGTCTATAAAAACTTTAACGTCTCCATTTGTTGCCAAAAATCACTAAATATGTAAATTACAGCACAAAAATCATATCTTCTTTAAGCAAGAGCTTCTCTGCAGAACATAATAAAATGAAGCACTACGGGTACCTCGTTGGACCGCACATTACGTACACTCGCCAGTAAATGGTGAAGCATTTCGTATGAGAACCTAACTGACGTGACGTATCTACGCAAGTATTCGTCGCTGTGTTGTGTGAAGTGAGGGAATTGTTAATTTGTAGGAATTCTTGTTCCGAGGTATTCTTACGTTTAATTCAGATTTATAGACATTTTATTTTAATCACGATGCTCTACGCTTAATGAGTACAATATGAATATCTTTTAGGACACAAAAAATATGTTCGTTTTTCGTATTTTATGAGTTGTCATAACTTTCATCAGATTGCGGTAAAACTTTTTCAATGTATTGCTTGTACTTGCGTGAAGATTATTGGCATATTACAATTAACTTACAATGGGTGGAGCGCGTATCGTACTGAGAAATTTATATGAAAATTATAAATCATTCATATTCAATGAATGTATTATCATTCCAAGTTAAACAATACCACTCTTACATTCTTAATTTAAAACGCATTGCAAGATGCCATAGCAAATAAAACTTTTGCAAGTTTAAAAAACGACTTTGAAAACAGAGCCTGAAACTAAATGTAACATTTTTTGTTTATAATAATGGATTCATTTAGCCTGCAATGTGTCTGCAGATAGACACTGCAAACATGTTGGTGGTTTCGGATTGTCCTCTGCGTCTATTCTCATACTGACTTATAGGGTTGCTTCATCAAATGATAATTTTATATCTTAATTCATAAGTTCTCCTCGGTTTTTAATATAAGAGGGGCAAACGAACGGAGGGTTCACCTGATGGAAAAAGACTACCGCTGTCCATGAACAACCACAATACCAGGGAAATTACAGATGCGTTGCTGGCCTTTTAGAAAGAATTAAGCTCTTTTCTTGAAGCTTCCTGATAAATCGTATCGTATCGGTTCGGAAAAATCGCCAGTTTTTTTTTATAGGATAGGGTGACAAACGAGCACATAATCCACCTGATGGTATGTGGTTGCTGTGGCCCATAGACATAACATCTACCCTCAATTACGAATCAAAATGAGGATGCGTTATCACTCGTGAGGACTAAAATTGAATGCCTCATTTCCAGTAAAAAGGGTATACGGATCTCTCACTCACCATACGAAACACGGTAGCATTAAGGTACTATATGACGCTGATATTCTGTGAGAACGTGGTCCTTCCCCGTTCGAGCAGACCCATTCGTGCTACAACTGTACTACTAAAATAACTGCAGCATGGTTCTACTATTTCAAAAAACGCCATTGGTAAAAACTTCCACAGAAAAGTTGTACGAGGTAGAAGACTCCCAGTAAAACGGGTACCCAGGCCCAGAGAAGAGTGTCAAGTTGAAGCCGAACTTGCTCTTTGTAAATTTGCTCTGCTGAGCATGCCAAACTTTTTAGAGGCCGCTTTGATTTCCCTTCCTAGTGACCACGAAACTGCACACTATTCGATATGCCGACGCCAAGGATTCCGATACTTGCTGAGGAAGCTAGAGAAGTGCATTGAAACTGTGTCTTCTGGGGATTGAACTGGACTAGATTTAGTCGCACCCAATCCGAGACTTTGTTCAGCAAAGACACTACTGCAGATATAAGTTTGTCCCAGTACTCACAAAACAGACGAAGTTTTCCCGAGAAATATTGGCACAGCCTTTGTATAAGGCATCGTCACCAGTGTTGTCGTCCGCATAGCAATGAATGTTATCATTTTGCAATATATTGTTGATATGCAGAAGAAACAGTGTTGGTGATAGCACGCAGCCTTGTGAAACAACAGTGCTAAAAGGCTAGTAATCAGAGCATGCACGGTCTATTGCGACCTTGATGCTCCGATGATAAAGGTAACTGGTAATCCAATGGCACAATTTCTCGGGAAGCCTATAGGGGAGCTTCTAAAGAAGCGCTTTATGCTGGACCTGATCGAAGGCCTTCGCTATGACCAAGCTAATGGCCAATGCCTCCCCTTCTTTAGTGCCTCTGCCCACCTATGAGTCAGTTAGACCAGATGATCATTAGATGACTACAGGCTTCTAGTTGGATGGGTCTGAGCGGTCACCTTTTTAAGGATCGGGTGGACCAAAGCTGTCTTTCATGAATTCGGGACTACGCCTTAAGGGTAGGATTACCGAAAAAGTCGCATTCAAACCAGTGCGAACTCCGAAGCACATATCTTCAACACAATGAGAGCGACTTCATCAGGCCCACTTACTTGATGACGTCCATGGAAAGAAGTACTTTGCGAACTGAACGCTGTGTAAACCTCACATTCGGCATGGAGCATTTTCAGTGCGAGTCAGCGGTTTGTTCCCTCCGTCATCGAGAGTCAAGTTGATCGCAAAGAGCCTAACAAATCGGTTTTTCCTTTGCGGCATAGGCAAGTGAATCATCCTTTCTATGCAAAGTGCGAGGGACCGAAATGCACGGGTTCTCGAAGTTTAAAGTTTGTCAATTCTGCCGACGTGCTCGGACCTTGTCTTGGCAATGATTCTTTTAAAGGATCTGGAGGCGGAATTAAACTTCTTTTTAAGAGCGCTGTTGTTTATATCCCGAGAAGGTGATACGTCAGCCCAGCCCCGGTAGCACTTCTGCTTATAGCGTGATACTATTTTACAAGAGCGACTAAACCATGGCTGAGATCTAGCTGTGATGGGCACAACAGAGGATGGAATAAAAATTTCCATACCCTGAAGTACCAGATCAGAGACAGAATTAGCAACAACGCTGAGGTCGTTACGTGAGAAGCAAACCCGCCCCAAGGGGTAGGATACAATAAAAAGACCGCATCCAATCCCAGTCAGCTGACCTATGGTGCCAAGCACGGCAGCAGCCTGAAAAATATAACCACGACGTTAGTGTGAGTGGGACCCTCACTCCGGACAAGACAAGGCTGTTGGTCTGACAAGGCGTTGCTGGAAACCTGATATCGGTCCGGATGAGAGGTCAGCAGAAGGTCAAACAGGGAAGGTGCATGATGCTCCACATCTGGAATATGCGTAGACGAAGTAACCAGCTATGTAAGAACATATGCCAAGTCAAAGTCATAAATTGATCTCTCCGCATGATTAGATAAACGTGAACCAAGCCATTCAGCATGGTGAGCGTTAAAATCGTCAAGGATCGCGACCTCTGCGGATTGAAAATTTTTGTACCATGTCAACCGAAGTTTTAATCCTCTTCACTTATATTATTGCCTTTTTTAAGTGCAAGCTAATTTATCTTTTTTTGGGCCCTTCACATTTGAAAAAGCCCCAGTCACAGAAAAGTTGAGAAGTAGTAGGTTAGCGTGGTATGGGCAAATAGTCCGAAGGGAAATAAACCGTGTCACAAGAAGAACATTTGACTATGAAAGTGAATGGATATAGAGTGAGGAGACAGAAAAGATAGATGGACTGTATTAGAGATTATATGCGTAAGAAGGTAGTGAAAGAAGAGATGACTACTAATATAGGAGAATGGAAGAGGAAGACATACTGTGCCGTCCCCGAATAACTTGTGATAAAGACCGTGTAGTGGCAGTGTAAGAATATCTTCTACCCCACATCATCCTGTGTGTATTGAAAGAGGCAAAAGAGGGAAACAAATCAGGAGATTGAGAGTAGCGTTTTCCTGATAACGACTAAGATTAAAAATTCAAAATATAAAAAATTTGCTCAATGGTCAGATCTGGCGATCAGCACGATCTAGAAGACAAGAGTAGTTACGTTGTACCAGTTCTGGCGCACTTGTAGAAAGGTTGTACCAGTTTTGGCACACTGAGTCAGAAGTGGTACAAGTACAACGTTCGTCGACTCACGATCCTAAAAAAAAAAAGTTCCGGAGATGTGCAGATCAATTAACTCTTATCTAATTGATATCCGCTACGAGCCTCAACCGTCATTAGCGCTCCATTGTCCTTATCTACTTATCTATTGTTGATTGACTACCGTCATTATCTATTATTCGTCCAGCGTGTGGGTCGGCTTATGCTATTGTATTATACTCCTTTGTTCCTATCTACAACACTAATCTGAATCATCAATAAAACACATTACCTAATTTTGTTAAAAATTTTATTTATGAAATACAAAATCTTATTACTTATTATCTATAAAATAGGAGCGAAACATCTCATCCACTAAAATATCGTTGTACAATGTGTTCTCTGTAAATATACTCGTAAAACTATGCATTGAACATCCCTGAAACTTATATAGCAAATACATTAAGCAATATTCGCCACAAACGGAAGTCCACTCATTCTGAATCCTATCAACATTCCAGTTCCATCTTTTACAATTTCTTTTAAAAAACTCTAGATGATATCGTACAGGTGCCCGTCCGAATGAATCAAAATATTGACCGACGTCATTCGTATCGATATATAAAGATACCCAATGTGACCCTGGTTTATCATCTGTATCCAAATTGCATATTATATACGTTGGTACGTGGGTGTACATGGGTAGTTTATTGGCAGCATAAACATTATTTTCTAGAGTGGGGTGAATCTTTTTCAGATGTTGTTGTACATCTAGTGTATCCATAATATTACTGCTATTAGTAGATTATTACAGTACCAATCTACTCAATGACTTATATAGGAATGATCAATTATAGTGATATCTAAATATTAAATTGCTTTCTTTGTGTTATACAAAACGTATTTGAGTCACCAATACACTGAACAAGACATGACAGGAAGGACGTAGGAATGTAGAGATAACCAACAGAATGTAAGGTAAGCTTGTTGACGCATAAAGATACTATCAATTCTACTGCAGAAATTCTTTAGATTAGAATTATTACTCACTGGTACTATATAAGACCAAGCAACTGCAGTCATGGAGTTAGTGTATGGTCGTTTGACCGCAGTGGATCTATCAATACTACGTTTGTGTTACTTCAACGCATCAAAGGCCATGGATGTAAGTGTTTATTCTATTGACAAACTTACTTTTCTTTCTGTTATTTTCTTACGTGTGTATGATTTAGTGTTAACAAATTATATTTAAATATTATGTGTGTGTATATGGTTAAGCCGTGGTAGCTCAGATGGTTAGCGCAAAATGTAAACTTCATAGTACACGTCCCGGGTTCGATCCCCGCCGGCACCAATTAAATTGTTAATTACAATTTTAAGTGCTGATTTACCACGTGCTCAGCGGTGAAGGAAAACATCGTGAGGAATGCATGTCTGAGAAAATTTCGAAGGCATGTGAAGTTTGCCAACACGCATTGAGGTATCGCAGCGAACATTTCCTAGCCCTAAAACCCTCTCAGAAATGAGAGGAGGCCTATGTTCAGCAGTGGACTTTAATAGGTTGTAACTTTAGCTTTTTTAACTTTTATGATTAAGTGTTAACAAATTGATATTAACATGATAACTGTGTTGTTGCAGAAATCATTGAGCTTCGATGAAAATACCTATAAACAGTATTACTACTCGCCACTCTCCCCTCAAGAAGAGAGTGATGACATCGTCATTAATAATAACACATGCGATGGTGGAAAAAGAAAATCGCAATCGATTGATCATTTTTTTGAAGCTGAATCAAAAATAAAAAAGGGGAAGCTGTTATCATCAACCGTAGCACGAGCCGCTAGAGATGGTGTATCATACATTTCTACTAATTCTGACGACGGAGACCAAGCGACGCATCTCATCAAAATTGAAATGTACGATATGAAGAAGCTATCCAAGATTCCAACTACTGATCATTGGAAACATGCTTCCACGAGGATTAAATATTACGTAAAGACTAATAAGGATAGCATCTACGACAACACAAACGCCCTCGTATACAATATTACAAAGACAATAGCAGAAAGTGAAAAAGTTAAAAAATACTTTTTTAACAATGACAGTCATTAGCTGATCATTAGTGAATGTGATTCTGTTTACTTAAATTACTTCCGTGTACTCATTATATTCTATTTCTAATCCTTTGTTAGACTTAAATATCGGACATTATTTGAAATTTGGGTATCAGTTGGTCTACCAACGCTGAACTGTTACTTACTCTGCTACCTATTTTCTTCTTTACTATAAGGATGGCAAACTTCAGTGAAGTGTGCACCAGTGCTTTCTTCTCCACAACCATGGAAGAGAATACGGAACTATTCAACAGCGAATTAAATCAGGAGTTGTCTAAAGTTTGTGATGAAATGGAGAAGGATCAACTGTTCGATTCATCGTATGACGATGAGTTGTATAATCACTGTGCGATGGTTGAAACACAGTTTAAGTAAGTAAAATAAACATTCATTTCGATCATAATTTACACAATGTCTTGTACAGTTTTTAATAAATTTAAACATTTTAGTAGTCAACCACTACAACTTGGAAGAGGAACGAAGCGAACGAGCAGCAAAGAACCCAAGATCATCAAAAAACCAACAACGGAAGCAGAAGCGCCTACCTCTGCAGGGAACAGTATCAGTAACGAAGATCAAGTGGAATGTCTAACGTGTCATATATTTATCAAGAAACGGTATTTAGCTAATCATTTTAAAAGTAATGTTCACAAAAATAATCTTTTAAATTCACATAATTCTTTATCAAACGTTAGTGTTATTGAATCTGCTTTTGGAAATAGGATTTTAACTTATAAAATCAAGAGTAGAGTAGATAGTTCGACATTGGTAAATTTTGAAACTCCTGAACTATTTTTAAATTCTATTAAAGATGATATTTTATTTTTAATACAAGAGTGTATTCATCAACACATAATTTTTAAAGTAAACTTCATATTGCATGCTGATTTTGTTCAACAAACTAAAGATATTCATGATACGTTCGATTTTCAAACGCTTAACTATATTATTTGTCAAGGAGATGACTTAAATATTTTTTTCATCTTTAAATGATACAATTACTACTAAAATTAGTGCATTTGAAAAAAAAAGATAGTGGATGGAGTCTAAAAAACATAAAATCTATAGACATGAATGTTAATAAATTTAACCCCCTACGCGGTACTTCATACATAGATCTTCCTCGTGACATAAAATTAAAAAAAGGCTGTTATAAATGTAAAAAGCAAGGATTATTTTTGTTTTAAATGGGCGTTACTCTCGGCGTTATATCCCGTAAACAAAGACGCGGATCGTGTATCATCGTACGTTAAACATGCAAATAAACTTAAATTTAATGGTATTTCCTTTCCAGTTAAAATTTCTGACATAGCAAAAGTAGAGAAATTAAATGATATTAGTATTAATGTTTTTGGGTTAGAATATAATAAAGAAAAACGATGTAATTCTATAGTAGGTCCATTATTTTTAACAAAGTGTCGTAAAGATAGACATATCAATTTATTATTTTTTTCCAAGGATACAAAAAAATCATTATTGTTACATAAAAAATTTATCGCGGTTAGTTAGTAAACAAATTTCAAAAGACGGTCACATCATGTACATTTGCGAAGCATGTCTACTTCACTTTCCATCTAAGGAAAGTTTAAATAACCATGAACAATACGATTGTGCCCACATTTGTACAGAATTACCAAACAGTGAAACTTTTAAAAAAAAGAATTGGTTTGGTCAACCTATTTCAAATGATAAAATTAAATTTGATAGTTATGAAAAAAAGTTGAAGATACCATTCGTAGTTTATGCTGATTTTGAAGCATTTTTTAAAACCAATAGAATCATGTTCTAACGATCCCTCCAAACCTTTCACACAAAATATTCAGAAACATGAAGTACATAGTTTTGGTTATTATATAAAATGTTCATATGATGATAAATTATCAAAATATGTAACGTATTGCGGACCCAACTGTGCACAAGTGTTTATGGAAAGTTTATCTAACAATCTCAGAGAAATAAATAGACTTCAAAAATATCCTCCACTTCCGCTAACAAATGAAGACAAAAACCAAATTTCAAATTCAACCATTTGTCATATTTGTGAAACAGAGTTAGCAGAACATTTTTATGATTTTGATTGGTACACCGGTAGTTTTATAGGTGTTGCTCACGAATCATGTAGCTCGAAGTTCAGGAAACCTCGTTATATACCAATATTTTTACACAACCTTAGTCACTATGATGCTCATTTTATTGTTCACGCGTTAAACTTTTGTGATGGTGAAGTCGAAGTTATCCCTCAAAATAAAGAAAAATATATATCCTTTTCCAAAAAATTAAAAATGAATAACCACGAAATTATATTAAGATTCATAGATTCATTTAAGTTTTTATCATGTAAATTAGAAGAATTGGCCAAAAATCGCAGTAATGATCAATTTCAAGAATTACGTAGAAATTATCCTAATGATGAAGATTTCTTTCGTTTAAAACGGAAAGGCGTTTATCCATATGAACTTATGACTAATTATGATAGTTTAAGCCTAACATCGCTCCCCGAACAAAAATATTTTTATAGCTCGCTCACAGATTCCCATATTTCAAATGATGATTACAATCATGCTAAAGATGTTTGGGAACACTTTGGGTGTTGTAATATGCTAGATTATTCAAACCTGTATTTAAAAACAGACGTTTTACTTTTAACCGATGTATTTGAAAACTTTAGAAAGTTATGTATTAATACTTATGATTTAGACCCTGCCCATTATTACACAGCACCCGGTTTAAGTTGGGATGCAATGTTAAAATATACAAAAATAGAATTAGAACTTTTAACAGATTATGAGAAAATTGCATTTATTAGATCAGGTATCAGGGGTGGTGTATCTCAATGTAGTAATCGTTATGCTATAGCTAATAACAAATATATGGGGGATTATGATGCAGGGAAACCAAATTCATATATCACATATTTTGATGCCAACAATTTATATGGTTGGGCTATGTCTCAATGTCTTCCTACTGGTGGATTCGAATGGGTAAATCCGAATACAGAATTTAATGTGTCTGAGACATCGAACTTCGGTTTTATTTTAGAAGTTGATTTGGAATATCCAGATGAACTTCATGATTTACATTCGGACTTTCCTTTATGCCCCGAAAACATTTGTGCAGACAATATTAATGAAAATAAACTAGTCCCAAATTTAAATAATAAAGATAAATATGTAATTCATTACAGAAATTTAAAGCAGTGCATAGAAATGGGGGTTAAATTAACTAAAATTCATAGAGTTTTAAAATTTAAACAGTCTCGCTGGTTGAAGATGTACATAGATCTAAACACAAAATTAAGAACGTTAGCAAAATCAGATTTCGAAAAAGATTTTTATAAATTAATGAATAATTCAGTCTTCGGAAAGACTATGGAGAATATTGAAAAAAAGGGTTAACATAAAATTAGTTACACACTGGGAGAACCAGGGCAAAGCTTTAGGTGCTCAAGATCTAATCGCTAAACCACAATTTCATAGTCTTTCAGTATTTTCGGAAAACCTAGTTGCGGTTCAGTTGCGAAAAACAAAGTTAATATATAACAAACCAATTTATTTAGGGTTTTGCATTTTAGATATTTCAAAAACATTAATGTATGATTTTCATTATAACTATATGGTTAAAAAGTTTAGTAAAATCAAATTATTGTATACAGATACGGATAGTTTAATATATCATATATTTACAGATGATTTTTACTCTGATATAAAACCTGACCTTTCATCATACTTTGATACCTCAGCTTATGATGCAAATAATATTTTTGAATATCCAAAATTAAATAAAAAGAAATTAGGTTTTTTTAAAGATGAAAATAATGGTAAAATCATGAAAGAATTTGTGGGTTTACGATCCAAAATGTACGCTTTTAACTTAGAGAATAAGACTATAGCCAAGGCAAAAGGGGTAAATAAATGTATCACTAAAAAAGATGACCATGGATAATTATAAGCCTTCTCTATTTAATAAAAAAGTGCAATATTATAGTATGCTTAGATTTAAATCAATTAAACACACAATTTTTACACAAAAATTAAATAAGATTGGTTTATCATATAATGACACAAAGAGGCATATTTTAGATAATAATATTGAAACATTAGCTTGGGGTCATTATAAACTGCGTTAAGTGTTGATAGTTTTTAATTTTATGTCTGCACGTAAATAAAATTTGTATTGATTGTAAAATAATGATAATAGTATAATATGACGTAGAGTTTATTACATATTTAATCGTTTATTTATTGTAAATAATTTAAGTTAATTGTTGTTTATATTTGCGTGTGTATGTGTGCATTTATTTGAGGTTGAGTTGACTGTAAAATTATGATGTACTAATTGTGTTAGAAATAGTATACAGATCATTCTGTTTTATATAATGTTTGCAATATATATTAATTGTTAACACCAACACTTTCATTTTTTATTTCACCCCTTAGAACTTTAGACGTGTGTAATGTTTCACTTTATCCATCCGTTTACTGCTATTGTGGCGGGGCCAAGTGGATGTGGGAAGTCAAATTTTGTAACAAATTTTATAAAATCAGTTACAGAAATATGTAATTGTGATTTTAATCAGATCACATGGTGCTTTGATGAAATGCAACCCTTATATAATTTACCAAATGTTAACTACCATCAAGGAATTCCAAATGTCAATATGTTTGACGGTGAAAACCCACATCTTGTTATTATTGATGATCTAATGAGAGAGTCCGATGGAAGAATTGTGGATATATTTACAAAAGGTAGTCATCACAGGAATCTTAGTGTATTTTATTTAACACAAAATTTATTTCATCAGGGTAAAGGGCAAAGAGACATATCCTTAAACTCAAGTTATATAATATATTTTAAAAACCCTCGAGATAAAACTCAAATAAGATATTTAGCACGACAAGTGTCACCAGATAACCCAAAATTTATTGAAGATGCCTACAGGGATGCAACTCTAGAGGCGCATGGATATTTAATGGTAGATTTAAAACAAAATACCAATGATTTTTGTCGTATCAAGACAAATGTCTTCCCATTTAATGGTTTCTGCACAGTCTACGTCCCCACAAAAGAGTTTAAATACACCAAGAATCAAACATTTCAAATCATTGCTAAATGATGCATCGTCGACTCACAACGCATAAACATTTGCTAAACGCTTTGCATACGCTTAAACCAAAATATCAAAGAGCATTACTTAAAACGTGTGATGAAGAAGAAATTAACTGTATTTGTGAGTGTATTCATAACGTTTTACAAGGAAAAGTACCTCTTAAAGATCAAGATAAACAAAAATTGAATAAACACAAAAATATACTCCGTCAACTAGTGCGTAAGTGTAAACATAAACTAAGAAAAAATATAATTATACAAAAAGGAGGGGCTTTCTTACCAATAATATTAGGTGCAATATTGAGTGGATTAGTGAGTGGACTAGCCAGTTAACATGGAAAATGCAAAGAAAATGATACTTATCGAACCTGGATTAATTGAAAAATTAAAACAAGAAAATAAGGTTAATACGAGTAGTAGTTTATCTCGATTAGATATTGAAATGCAAAATATTATGAATAGTAAGATGGAAGACCGAAAGAAATGGATGTTATATTTACAAACACTGCAAAGATACCTTCATTTTACCGAAGAGGATCGTCAACACTCAGATTACCAATTTATTCTGATACATCTAATGAAGATTCAAACGAGCCTAAAATTGGTTTTAAAAATAAAGATAGAGATCTAAAAACTTCAGTTGATGCTGAATCTTTGTTGGAGGAGAATCGATCCATCAAAAGTAAAGAAAATGTTGAAAATCCACTTTACACACCAGCTCAAATACTCAGTTTAATACCAAAAACTTATAATAAAAAAGGACAGTTATTATTAAACTTAGTTGAAACAAGTAAAGGTAAAATACATTGGGATAATGAAGGTACAGTCATAATTGATAATGAAAAAATTCCTGGAAGTAATATTGTTGATTTAATAAATGATTCACTAAGACCCTTAAAAAGAATTGATCCAGTAGGGTGGGATAGATTTGCTGAAGCATTAAAAGATATTAAAGTACCACTTACTTATATTGGAAATCCAAAGAGATGTGAGTTTATTAACCAACTTCAAGCAAAAGATCTGAACAAACCCTCTGAGATTGAATTTCAAGAGTTTTCTACACCGAGCAGTAGAGATAAAAAGTCTACAACTAAAATAAGTAAAAGGCTTGAGTGGGAAAAATGGACCCCGTACTAGAAGAAATTAACAGGATTTATTATGATCCATCTAATCCCGCTGGTTTTGGTAGTATTGATAAATTGTCAAAAGCCATGAAGGGTAAAATGAATAAAAAGCAAGTAAAGGAATGGTTAAAATCACAAGAAACATACACATTACATAAACCCATTCGAAAAAAATTCCCGCGTAATAGGTACATTCTATCAAATATTAATGAACTGTGGCAAGCTGATTTAAGTGATATGCGAACTTATTCTCAATATAATGATGGTTTCAAGTATATACTTTGTGTTATTGATGTATTTAGTAAATATGCTTTTGCAAGACCAATGAAAAAGAAAAACTCAGAAACAACTAAAGAATGTTTTGAAAGTATATTTACTGAAAGTAATTTAACACCTACTCACATACAATCTGATAAAGGTACAGAATTTGTTTCAAAAGATGTACAAAAATACTTTAAATCCAAAAAGATTAATTACTATACCACTAACAATCCTGACATTAAGGCCAGTATTGTTGAACGATTTCAAAGAACACTAAAAATGAAAATGTGGCGTTATTTCACTCATAATAATACTTATAGATATATAGATGTTTTACAAGATTTAATATACTCTTACAATCACAGCTTTCACTCTAGTATTAAGATGTGCACATGTGATGTAAATTCCAAAAATATTATGACAGTTTGGACTAATCTTTATGAAAGACGGTCAAACAAACTTTCTTTAGAAAATCCTAAACCAAATTTCAATGTGGGTGATTATGTTCGAATAACTAAATATAAACATGCTTTCCAAAAAAGGATATGAATCAAATTGGAGTGATGAAATATTTATTATATCTTCAATAATTGATAGATCTCCATGGGTTGTTTATACAATAACAGATTTACAAAATGAACCAATAGTTGGTACTTTTTATGAAAGAGAATTACAGAAAATCACTTACAACCCCACCTCACAATATAAAATAGATAAAATAATTGACACTCGTTACTCAGGTAACAGAAAAAGAAGTATTAGTGAAGTGGAAAGGTTATCCAGATAAATTTAACAGTTGGATTTTAGCTTCTAGTTTAAAAGAAATATGAATAAAGAAAGTTTTTATTTAACTTTGCTCAGCAATAGTTCAATGGAATACTTTCCTGATAACAAGACCACAAATTTTTCAACGAAATTACCGAAAGCTATTAAATTAGAAGGTGAATGGTCGGTTGGAGTTGTCGAGTTTCAATATCCATGTACCATGTTTACTGTTCAAGATCATGAAAATGTTATATACATTACAAAATCTATGTTAATGCCTAATGAAGATAAACCATCCACAGTGTACTACAAAAAACATATTCCAGCAACCAACTATGATAACGTTGAGCATATTTTAAGAGTGTTAAATGGTATCGGAGAGAACTTGAAATTTCGCTATGATGAAATAACAAAATTTGTGTCTATTTCTATTTTGGATAAAAATATAACTTCCGTAACATTATCACCCAAATTAAGTTTACAACTAGGTTATGAACCAAATAAAAATCTCCTAGAGAGAAGTTTTGGAAAGTGTCCTGCTAATTTACACTTAGGGTTACCATCTCAACTCTTTATATATTGCGACATTATCGATCCTCAGATTGTGGGTGATGTTATGACTCCTTTACTAAGAGTCATTTCATTAGATCCTACAAAATACATTTATGGTGCAAATAAAATGCACGTTTTCTCTCAACCTCACTACTTACCTGTTATGCGAAGAGAGTTCGATACGCTGGAAATAGTTATAAGATCGAGCACAGGACAAAAAATACCATTCCAGTTTGGAACCGTGTGTATTAAACTACATTTCCGAAAATTATAATAATGAATTCTCTTCGTGATCATCATAAATGTCCATATGAAAATTATTATACACATCAAGCTGGGTCAGGAGTTGGAGTAATTTATAAGGGTGCACCATACCAACGCGGTCATGGTATTGGGAGCTTCTTAGGGGGGGTTATTTAGATCAGTTTTACCTTTACTTTCAAGTGGTGCTCGAGTGATTGGTAAGGAGGCATTAAGCGCTGGAGTAGGACTTTTATCGGATATAGTTCAAGCGCGTCCTATGGAAGCCTCAATAAAAGATCGTCTAAAGCAAGTTAGTACGAATTTAAAACGAAAGGCTGATGAGAAAATTCATCAATTTAACATGACAGGATCTGGGTATAAAACTAAAAGAAAACGATTGACCTCGTTCATTCCACCATTAACTGCTAAAGTGAAAGCTGCGAAAAAACTTGGTCTAAAGCCAAAAAATAACAAAGATATATTTTCAAATTAAATATGTCTTTCCTTCATAATCATTCTTGCGAGTGCGTTAAGTCAGAATTGGATTTGTTTGCACTACCGTCTACACAAACTAGCATTGAAAATGGATTGTGGATTCATTATAAACCAATTTCATCTCTTGGTGATGATGGACCTATCGAGTTTCAAGTTCCTGGGACAGGCGATGACTACATAGATTTGTCTCATACATTACTCCACATAAAGGCAAAAGTATTAAATCAAGATTCAACTAACTTGATATCTACTACAATAGTAGCACCTGTAAATAATTGGCTGCATTCACTTTTTAGTCAACTTGATGTTTATTTAAACCAAAAACTTGTATCACCACCTAATAACACCTATGCATATCGAGCATACATGGAAACCCTTTTAAACTATGCTCCTGCTGCTAAACAATCTCATCTTACTTGTAGTCTTTGGTATGATGATACAGCAGGAAAAATGGATTCTACGGATGGTAAAAACATAGGATTTGTTAAAAGACAGGAATTGATTAGTAAAAGTAAGGAAATAGAAATGATTGGTCATCTTCACGGCGACATTTTCAACCAAGATAAATTTTTAATTAATGGTGTTGAAATGAGTGTTAAATTGGTTCGATCGAGAGAGAGCTTTAATTTAATTGCTGGGTCAAACGATGTAAAGTTTAAAGTTTGCATTACGGACGCAACTCTTATTGTTCGACGAGCACGAATTAATCCAAGTGTATTACTCGCACATCAAAAAGTTTTAGCTTCTACCACTGCTAAATATCCTATTACTCGAGCTGAAGTAAAAGTTTTAACAATTCCATCGGGTGTTCAAGGAAAAACTCTTGATAATATATTTTTAGGGCAGGTACCCAAAAGATGTATAATTGGATTTGTGAACAATTCTGCATTTAATGGTTCCCTTACTAAAAATCCATTTAACTTTGAAAACTATGGTATTAATTCTTTCAGCTTATATATTGATGGTCAACTCAAATACCTTCAAAAGCTTTGCAACCATCTTTTAATAATAGCATATTTACATCAGCATATCATACTCTATTCTCGGGAACTGGTATTCACTTTCTTAATGAAGGAAATGGAATCTCTTGTGAACAGTATGCCAAAGGTTACTGTCTATTAGCATATGACTTAACTCCTGATTTATCAGCCAACTCATCAGCTCATTGGAATCTCATAAAGCATGGTAGTGTAAGATTAGAAGTACGATTTGAATCCTCACTAATACAAACAATTAACTGTATAGTTTATGCTGAGTTTGATAATATTATTGAGATAGATAAAAACAGAAATGTTACTGTAGACTATAGTAGTTAAGGTTATAATATGTGTTGTGTGTTAGATTTTATGAGTTATGTGTAATGCATTTTGTGTGTATGTAACTATGTGAAACATTATAAAATTAAATAAAACAAATTGTATGCAATATATTATTTTTTATTTCTTTATAAATATTCTATTTAATCTAATACAAAACTCTGTTCGAGTTTAAATTTTACATAAGCACACTGACTAAACCACTGAACATGCTGCTGCCAAGGATCATCATCATCTTCCCAATCTTTTAAGCCACCACCACAATGGAAACACTTGGTCCTGTCTGATTCAGCTTCAAAAAAATGATCAATCGATTGCGATTTTCTTTTTCCACCATCACATGTGTTATTATTAATGACGATGTCATCACTCTCTTCTTGAGGGGAGAGTGGTGAGTAGTAATACTGTTTATAGGTTTTTCATCGAAGCTCAATGATTTCTGCAACAACACAGTATCATGTTAATATCAATTTGTTAACACTTAATCATAAAAGTTAAAAAAGCTAAAGTTACAACCTATTAAAGTCCACTGCTGAACATAGCTCCTCTCATTTCTATTTTAGGGCTAGGAAATGTTCGCTGCGATACCTCAATGCGTGTTGCAAACTTCACATGCCTTCGAAATTTTCTCAGACATGCATTCCTCACGATGTTTTCCTTCACCGCTGAGCACTGGTAAATCAGCACTTAAAATTGTAATTAACAATTTAATTGGTGCCGGCGGGGATCGAACCCGGGACGTGTACTATGAAGTTTACATTTTGCGCTAACCATCTGAGCTACCACGGCTTAACCATATACACACACATAATATTTAAATATAATTTGTTAACACTAAATCATACACACGTAAGAAAATAACAGAAAGAAAAGTAAGTTTGTCAATAGAATAAACACTTACATCCATGGCCTTTGATGCGTTGAAGTAACACAAACGTAGTATTGATAGATCCACTGCGGTCAAACGACCATACACTAACTCCATGACTCCAGTAGCTTGGTCTTATATAGTACCAGTGAGTAATAATTCTAATCTAAAGAATTTCTGCAGTAGAATTGATAGTATCTTTATGCGTCAACAAGCTTACCTTACATTCTGTTGCTTATCTCTACATTCCTACGTCCTTGCTGTCATGTCTTGTTCAGTGTATTGGTGACTCAAATACGTTTTGTATAACACAAAGAAAGCAATTTAATATTTAGATATCACTATAATTGATCATTCCTATATAAGTCATTGAGTAGATTGGTACTGTAATAATCTACTAATAGCAGTAATATTATGGATACACTAGATGTACAACAACATCTGAAAAAGATTCACCCCACTCTAGAAAATAATGTTTATGCTGCCAATAAACTACCCATGTACACCCACGTACCAACGTATATAATATGCAATTTGGATACAGATGATAAACCAGGGTCACATTGGGTATCTTTATATATCGATACGAATGACGTCGGTCAATATTTTGATTCATTCGGACGGGCACCTGTACGATATCATCTAGAGTTTTTTAAAAGAAATTGTAAAAGATGGAACTGGAATGTTGATAGGATTCAGAATGAGTGGACTTCAGTTTGTGGCGAATATTGCTTAATGTATTTGCTATATAAGTTTCAGGGATGTTCAATGCATAGTTTTACGAGTATATTTACAGAGAACACATTGTACAACGATATTTTAGTGGATGAGATGTTTCGCTCCTATTTTATAGATAATAAGTAATAAGATTTTGTATTTCATAAATAAAATTTTTAACAAAATTAGGTAATGTGTTTTATTGATGATTCAGATTAGTGTTGTAGATAGGAACAAAGGAGTATAATACAATAGCATAAGCCGACCCACACGCTGGACGAATAATAGATAATGACGGTAGTCAATCAACAATAGATAAGTAGATAAGGACAATGGAGCGCTAATGACGGTTGAGGCTCGTAGCGGATATCAATTAGATAAGAGTTTTTTTTTTTTTAGGATCGTGAGTCGACGAACGTTGTACTTGTACCACTTCTGACTCAGTGCGCCAGAACTGGTACAACCTTTCTACAAGTGCGCCAGAACTGGTACAACGTAACTACTGACAAGAAGTCTTCAAAATAAATTTGTCGCGAATAAAATAGAAAATAGATTACTTTAATCAATTATTGTGAAAGAGTTTTAATGATTAAACATAAAAATAAGTTACACCATTGATTAAAACAGTCAGTGAGCTCAGTTTCCCGTAACCATGGGTGCTAAAAAGAAACCCGAAACGTCGGGAATTAAATATCATGTAAATTAAACGCGATAAAAGCCGTAAAAGTAGTGTTCGCGTGTATATATAAAAATTATTATAACTTACACTAGATGATTGAATTAAAAAAGTTATTATATACATAACAATTAACATAGTGTCAACAGTTTAAAAGATAAAATATCAATATAATACAAATAAATCTTAAAATCTTTCTCGTTTACATTTCGATTTATTGCTTGTGTTTGTCAACTTTATTTTTAAACTGTAATGACAGTGACAGATCCTGCCTGACTCAATCTATGATCACTCGTCTCGTATCGTTTAGTACGCGTGCATTTTGAGTTTTTCCCGTTATTTTATTTATTTATATTCCTCAACTACTGCTTTTTTTCTTCGGACTTCTGAACTTACCTACTTATTTTTCTACGTCCGATATGACGAGTAATCATTAAACTTTGGATCTTTATTGTGGATATTGTGTTTATTATTAGTATTTTTTTATTTTAAACATCACCTCCTAACCTCCCACTGAATATAATACAAATAAATTAAACAAATGTTGAATAAAACAAAATAGCAATCGCACTTAAAAAAATCAGCTGTATAGTATAGGTTGTCGCCAACTTGTTGCACAACCTCACTTTTACTAATCTCTTATAAATCCGCTCTCAGAATTTTCAGTGATGTTTTGATAACACATAAGCTATTTATTGACACAACTTTCATCTTTTTACAATATGTGCCCAAGAATGTATAAAGCGTATCAGTCTCCATTATTTGTGAAAATGTTTTAGTGAAATAAAGCATTATTTTTGAGGTATCTATATAGTTTTCTCATCTGGATGGTTTTCATAAATATATAATTGTGAATTAAAAAAACCAACCACATGGAAGCCCTCAACAGGGAAGACCAAACTGCCGAGGGGGGAAAGGGAAAGAAACCGGCGGACGATGCGGGCGGTATCGAGGAGCACCGCCGTCTACATTTGAGACCGGAGTGGTCCGTCACGGAGTCCCAGTCTCCTCAGATGAAAAAAATAAAGCATTATTATTATTATTAATGCATGATGCTCTTGGCAGCCCTACCATGCCAGATATAACAAAACAAAGCGTAGTTTTATTGTTCAAGCGGTACACAGACTCCACGGAGACTTTATCAGGATGGAGTCGTTATTGCATTCAAATTAACTATACGTAATACATTTTAGGGAATATTTTTAAAATACGATAAAATTTTTGCACATAATTTTAATGTAAAATGTTTGGATTATTTACGTGTTTGTGTGTTATGTGGCGATTATTACAAATGCGTCATTCAGTCAAAGGATTTAATTAAAACTATTTCTGTGTGTTTTTAAGAATAAGGGTGACAAATGAGCTCACAGTCCATCTGATGGTAAGTGAATGCTGTGGACCATAGACATATCTACATTCAACCTCGATTATGAATCAAAATAGATATGCGTTTTCAATTCTGAGGACTAAGATGAAATACCTCGTATTCAATAAAAAGGGTCTTTGGATCTCTACACTCACCATTCAAAACACAGCAACATTAATCTGCTTCTGTGTGCTAGCATTATGTGAGAGCGTTGTTCTTTCCTGATTAAGCCGACCATACGCGCTACAACCGTAATATAGCTTCAACGTTACTCTACCACGTATACTACGTGCAGTGGGCATGTAATATCTTCTATAATTATTTAATATGGAAGGACTTAATGAAAAGTAGTGAATACTAAAGAGAAAATAATATTAATACTCATTATCTACTCAAATACCGGACAAGAGCGAGTAGGACCTGCGCCCAGAGAATTCCAAATAAACTTAATTATAGAGGTTATTAATATAAGCGGGCGCATTCGCATAAATCCATTGTATAAAAGAAGTTAAAAATTAATTAGCTTTGATTCGCGTAAAAAATAAACATGACGTTACTTGTTTGAGAGCACCTTCCGCCCTTTCTCAATTTGCGTGCACTCTCCCTGTCACCACAACTCCCAATACCACTACCTGATGCTCTAAACACGGCATCATCAGGGGAATCAGCCTGTGCAGTAGCTTACCGCTAAGCTTGACCTTCAAACTTGGTATGACACATAATTTTAATTTAAACTCTCTTGCTTACTTCTCTTAGCTATTAATTTTATGCATATTAAATTAACTAATGAGTATCATAATATGTGACATGACCGTCCGTTTCTTTAAATTGCTTTGACTTAGAAGCTTAACTTTATTTACAACTTCATGAGACTATTCGTTTCTGAGATAAAGGATCTTAACAGATGGACAGGTAGCCGTAAGGATGGAAAACAAAGTGATCCAATAAGGGTTCCGTTTTTGCTCTTTGTATTTTTAAGATATAAATTATAAAAAAAATAAGAAGAAACCTGAACTCTATTTAACATAACGGGACTTCGCGGCCTTTACTATCAATTTATGTACATTTGAAATCAACAACTTCAGTAGTGGTTATTCTAATATACTACTAATATACACGAATTTTAATAGTAGTTATGCTAATATACTATTTTACATCATTATAACGTCCCATAGGAATCTTAAGAGATAAAAGAAAGAAGCTGAAACAGGAAATGGGTACTTGGATTTTTCTGTTAATCACCGAAAATATTACCAAGCGTGGCAACTACAGCGAAATCCGCTCTATCACGCAATCTTTGGGAAAGGCTTATATTCAACAGTAGACTTTTAATAGGCTGTAACTGTAATCAATTAATTAATTAATATACAAATAGGTAAAGCTTTAAATTTTAAACTTAAGCAATATAATATTTTATATTTTTTAAATATTATATAAGTACGCAACAGAAAAAACTAACTTGAATGTAGAGATTCGTTTACACAAAGTTGATAAACGCAAAAACGACAAAAATAAAATAAATATAAAAAACAGAGGCAGGCATATTTTATTTAAATCTAATGTTAAAGAAATAATGATAGACTAGATTGTATCTAATACACTGCAATCTTGTTATGATCCCGTCTGTGATATGATATGAAAATGATTAATGTCCAAAGTTTTGGTTATATTATGAACTGCTCACTAAAGTGATAAGTGCCTATTAAACTTAATATAAACTCCATTTAAATTATTACACAAGGGTAAGGCCGGCCGTTGGTCATTGTATATGTCTTAAAATAAGAATTAAAACTGTTTTATCATACAATAATTAGTAATACCGCGTAGTTTAGTTAGTTATGTCGAATTTCAACCGGAGACACGTTTGTGTATTGTTATTAACTGCTTCATATTAGGCGCCAATTCTACAAAAGCGACATAGACGAAGGTACAGCACAGGCGTGGTGCAACCATGCTGCTACTTCAAAAGCTTTTCATATAAAATGTATAAAAGCGACGTGTCGTATATTATACTCAATCGGCACGGTAAAGGCAATGGTAAGACATCGGTCAGATTCCAAATCTTCATCTGTTATAAGAGTTGTTTACTGCATGCATATGGGGCTAGCATTTAAGGTAAAATGTTTCTTTTTTATAAACTGAAGAGACAAATAAATTTCCAGCTGTATCACGGTAAGCGGCGCTGCAGCCATTGGATATTTACAAGTTTTGTACGTGCTAGATCCATACAGTAGTTATATTATAGTCGCAACACGAATAGGTTGGGTCGACCGGAGAAGAATCACGCTCTCACAGAATACCAGCATAAAAATAGCAGCTTTATGCTGTTGTGCTGCATATCGTAAGTGTATAGAAGCGGAAACTCTTCTTAATGGAAACGATACATTCCATCTTATTTACCAGGAGTGACCGTGGATCTGCGTCTTGTTCCTTTATAAAGGAGCAATGTAATGTCTATGGACCAGAGTATCCACCGAGCACCAGTTGGATTGTGTGTTCGTTTGTCACATTTATTCAATTAAAAAAATCTCCCGCTTAACTTCATAATTCATTATTTTATTTTTCAGCTTGGATCTGCGTCTTGTTCCTTAATAAGGGAGCAAAGTAATGTCTATGGACCACAGTATCCACCGAGCACCAGTTGGATTGTGTGTTCGTTTGTCACCTTTATTCAATTAAAAAATTCTCCCGCTTAGCATCATCATTCATTATTTTATTTTTCACCTTGGATCTGCGTCTTGTTCCATTAATAAGGGAGCAAAGTAATGTCTATGGACCACAATATCCACCGAGCACTAGTTGGATTGTGTGTTCGCTTGTCACCTTTATTCAATTAAAAAAATATCCCGCTTAACTTCAATATTTATTATTTTATTTTTCACCTTGGATCTGTGTCTTGTTCCTATATATGGGAGCAATGTAATGTCTATGGACCATAGTATCCGCCGAGCACCAGTTGGATTGTGTGTTCGTTTGTCACCTTTATTCAATTAAAAAATCTCCCGCTTAACTTCATCATTCATTATTTTATTTTTCACCTTGGATCTGCGTCTTGTTCCATTATAAGGGAGCAATGTAATGTCTATGGACAACGGTATGGGAAAGTACCGTGTTTTATATTATTTAATATATACGGTAACAAACATTTTTTATGAGATAATAACTTATTGGTTGACGAAGCGCTACCTACAATCAGTCAAAATTGTCGAAAATAGGAAAATATCTTTAAGTACATCAATATAATGGATGTATGCGTGCAGATATATGTAGCAAAAAAGTTTTTGGGCTAGAAAAGTTGTAACTCGATAAGCGTTTAGTTTAGAACTGCAGTATATGACAGCGAGGCGAGTTCCAACGTAAAGTTTTTACGCGCTGATTTACCACATACTTGGCGGTGAAAAAAATCGTGAGGAAATCTGGGACCCAAAATTTTATTTTTACAATAAGGGTGATAAATGATCACACAGCCTGTTTGATTGTAAGTGGTACATCCCATCCTCGTTAAAGAATCAAAATGTAGATGCGTTGTCACTACACACACTCACTATACGAAAAACACCAGGAGAAAGCTGCTATTTTACGCTGGATTCTATTAGAGCGTAGTCCAAATTCTTTCTGGTCAACATTTTCCTGATGCAGCCAGCTGAAGCGTGCCTTTACTACGTGAAGTATGAGGAATAAAAAATATTTCGAGGATATGGCGCCAATTCATCCGCATTTTGATTTTTAATCGAGACAAGGTGTAGGTGTCTATGGCCCAAAGTATCCACTCACCATCAGGTTAACTGTGTGCTAATTTGTCACCCTGTAATACAGGAGGTGACGATGGGGGTCCTGTTGCTGGTAATATGGCAAAATTTAGACTATTCCATAAACACTAAAACAATGTGTAGTGTGAGTTACAACCGTTGCTTCTATAAAAAAATCCAACAGCATGCATTGAAGCAGAAATGCTGATTTCATATATTGCTTTTATAATAAAAAAATTATACTTCAGGGCTAGTTTCATATAAATTTGACTAAACATTTTCATTCCTAAGGGTAGAATGACAGAAGTGAAAATTTTTAACGTAACTGTTTGGATGACATTTAAGTTGTTACCTTGAATTCGTTATTTTCTTAGTCCAATCAAAACGATAGAAAGGAAATTAAGCATAAAATCGTAAATTTATTCCTCCTATCCTTATCTCCAATTATAGGGGATTGGTGTAGCGTGTCTTTCTCTTCCACTCTCCTATATTACACCTCATTTATTTTCCTACCAACTTCAATAGCTAAAAATAATAAAACAATTTCCGCATAATAGCTTTATATCATTGTAAAACTTTTTAAGAATTATATTAAGTAATAGGTGTATGTTTTTAGTTTTATAATGAAACATAGTCATGTGGAATTATTATGAATTTAATAAGTGTACTTGTATAAGTTCCTATTTCAAAAAAAAATAATCTTCGATTGTATTTTTTTATTTTAGCTCCGCAGGCGTAGTGGAGTAAGAAGGTTGATATAAATAAATATTCGTTGTAAGTTATGGAGCAGTAATAAACAGGCCGTCTCAAAAAGCTGTCGTGTCATTTCAACATCCCCGCACCTCACCTCAACTCGGATAATCCTATAATATGCTAGCGCAACTTGTCTATCTCTTCTTTCAGCTCCAGTATCTTCTCGTGAGTCCTCAGGTTGCGTGTGTTATATGTGAACCTCCACCGGAGATTCTTATCACTCTCTGCCCCGCCGTAACCATGGTCGCCACCGTAGCCAGAAATAGCGTGGCCGCCGAGGACTGGGGGCCGTTTGTTTGTGTAGTTGCTCATGGGGGGATGTTTGGCGAGCGGTAATAAACCGCAGTTTTGTATTATATTATTGTTGTTATCAGGATGATGCTGCTGCCCATCTACTGCCCGTCTCTCTCTGTCGCCTCATACGACACCCACGGGAAGTTACGGGGTAGTGGATATACTCAACCGCCACTATAAGGCATACATTACATATGTACTTGCTATTTCTGCTCTCAAATAGCAGTGCTTGTATTGTTGTATTCCCGTCTGAAAAGAGAGCCGTTATCATTACCGGTGGTGAAGTATTGCATCTTAGTCCTCAGGGCTGATAACACATCTGTACCCTTCTTTGTATGAAGCTGGCTGCAGATGTCTATGGACTACAGTAGCCATTTACCATCAGGTAGTCTATAAGATAGTTTGTCACTTCAGTATTTATTGTTATAAGCATATACATAGCATATTTCCTGTTAGCAAGACAAACTAAAACGTGAATTTCTGTCTTGCGTGTTCCTAGTTAATATAATAACGTTCAGGGCGTATTTGAGGCAACGGTGCTTACGCTCGGCTAATTTCAAAACGTTGTATTCGAAAATATCATTAATACTGGACGGCGGACGATGAAATTATGTCTAAAATAACATTTTACCCAACAATATAAGATAATCTTTCTGGCGCTAGAAATAAGTAAAATTATGCCCCTTCTGCTATGGTATCTCTACGGTTGTTCAAGTGGTACCTTCCGAGATGAACCTATAGGCAAAGAAAGAAACCTACCATCTAGTAAATAGCCATAGAAAAAACATAATAATGTTATTATAGTTCTAAATACAGTTCTCCGTAGTTCGAAATTTAAGGATAAACAGTGTTTTCACTGAGACATACGATGGTTGAAGTTTTCTTTCACAATAGATCAGCAAGCTTTTATATGGTTCAACAATACTCGGGAGACATAAGAGAGAAATAAATATGAGCAATAGCTGACACAATGTATTATCACATAAAGTAACATTTCAAAAGAATTTCCACGTTACATTAAACTTGGTGGCGATTGTCTACGTTCATTCATCATGTGCGTTCAGTTTCTGTAAAGCATGACGTATGAATTACCTTCCATGGCGCCTACAAAAAATATGCACGGATGGAACCTTTGAGATATAACAAGTAATAATACCTATTTACATATAACCTATAACCTACTTATGTTGTGGAAAAAAAGCGAGTAATATTCATAAAGCCCGGACAGAATAAATAGTACCCTGATTAATAACTCGGTCCATTACATATATACGATACAAATCGGAGGACAGATTTAATTAATTAATCGAATATTAATATGCGAAATCGGTAGAGATGACATCTAAAATCGGTATATTTGTACGCCAATCGGTTTTTAAGAAAAAAAAAACAGGTGTTAAAATTCCTTTTCTGTATATGAGTCCGTATGGATAGACACAACTTACCTACCCATTTCTTTCAACAACAGCAGTGCTTCCACTACTGTGTTCAGATCCAAAGGGTATAGAGTGCCAGTTTAATTAAAGTTTAATGAACAAGCTCAGAAGCATCAACGCCAAATTGTCTATTTTGAAATATGAGTTACCTTTCTACACGCTACGTATGCTGTACCTCGCTTTGGCTGATTCTGTCATAGGTTATGGATTGTCTAGTTACGGACGAACCTATAGAACGTATTTGGATACTATATAATATCGGCTACAAATAAGTATACTTAAAAATATTGCACCTAGGCATATTAAAACTAAATACAGGGATGATGACTCTGGTTTGTTCCGATATTGTAAAGTTATGTCGGTCTTCGATAAAATTAACATGTCAATTATATTGGACAAATACCATAGTATTAACTTGTTGACGAAAACCAGTAGGCAAGCCGGATTGCGGAATCTGGATTACTTACCAACTTATAAATTGCCAAAAACAACAAACGTGTACGGAATGAGAACGTGGGAATACATACTACCTGATGTAATCAATAGTTTGTCGAAAGAAGTCCAGTCGATCGTACCAGTGAAAATTAAAAATGTAAACAAATTCTAAAAAAGTTCTATATAGATGGTAATTACTGATAGGTAAATGTTTACTTATATAGGTATATGCATAGCGAGCGAAATCTCCTCCACTGTCGCATAAACTTATTTAAGTTTTAGTTAAGTGGATACTTTGTAATTTCTTTTATTTTTCATGTAATTTGAACAATAAATTAAAAAAAAAATTACAGGTTGTGAGGCATTCCATCTTAATTCTAAGAGGTGACAACGCATCTGTAGCCTTATTTTTGAAGTCGGTTGGAAGTGACCATGGACTACACTAGCTACTTGCCATCAGATAGACAGTTCGTTTGTCACTTTACTTTCATATAAAATGTATTTATTAGTCTGCTTTCAATGTAAAATTGTACTCTATCCGGCACTATAAAATCTTTAAAAAAAGTTGTGCCTGTTTAAAAAATAAGATTGTACGACCGGAAAGATTGAATTTGAATTCCGGTATAAATATTCATATTATATTTGCCTTCTAAGCCATAAAATATGTTAAATCACGCGAAGTTAGCGGAGAAGTTAAAGGAAAGGTAGAAGCTTTTGAGCATACCGGACACGGCTACCGGCTCGGCGCTTAGTTTATCTAACAATCAAATTATTTTTAGTTTAATTAAAAAAAAGATTAAAATCTTTAAAGATATCGCCTCACATAAAAAATACAGTTGAATAGAAAACTACCTCAATTTTAAGTTCAGTTAAAAAATAAAGTTTCTGGTACATGATATTAATGAAAGCTAATCAGCAAAACAGTAAATATTTTGCCACGTGGTGGCGAATTAAGAATATCCATCATACCTTATTGTAAAAAGCTTTCCTGCGAAATATATAAGAAACACCTCATGGCTAGGTCAGTATTTTTATGTGATAGAATCACATAAAAATACTGACCTAGCCATGAGCTGCGAGTTATGAATGATTCGACTTGAATGGAAAAGGACGAATACTAGAGTAATTTGCAGTCAAATGCTGCTGTGTATAGAACTGGAGATCTGTTTTACTAGTAACGAGGCATTCCATCTTAGTCATCAAGAGTGTTAACGCATCTGTATTTTGATTCTGAATCAAGGATAGTTTGTGTGGCTATTTGCCATTGGTGCAAATAGACGAAATACGAAATAAAAGTGGTGGACAAACTTGCACACTATTCACGTTCTGACGTGAACAATGTGCTTGCATGTTACACTTATTTCTATAAAATAGCAATTTTTATAGTCTGCAATAAGTTCATCACTGTGATGCCTATCTTTAATCCACCAGCTTCTTATGACTAAAGATATCAAGAAGAAAAGACAATCAAATCACAGCTTTCAGATTTACAGATATTTAAAGATTTACCACTTATTAATAAATTTTTATAAAAGGATAGAAAGCGACGGAAGCAACTGAAAAAGAAAGATAAAGTATATCACCCTATAACGTATTAAAATATTACATATAACGTAAAATATTTTGGTGAACGTTTTGTACAAATTTTACGCTATCAAGGAGACGTAATATCTCTAGATAATCAGATTTAGGAGACAAATAAGGCGACGAATCGGCGGGCGCGGAGATTTTTCTGTCGTATTTTTAATGTAAATACAGTCAAATAACGGAAAGTTTTTAATGTTATGATAAACGATTATTGATTTTTTTATTTAAGTTTACGAACAAAAGAGGGATTTATTTTGCTTGATAAGTTATTGCTTCTGGTTTTGAATTTTAAGAGAGGCCGTTTTGTATTATATTACGACAGATACATTTTGAATTTTTATAAAATTTTAAATAATGTGTATGTGTAATAGTAAATAATATTTACTAATAGTATTTACATAAACATTCTTATCGGTTGCGTCGTGATAATCATTATATTTCGTGATAAATATTATCCAGGAACCTTCACAACTTCTTTAGGGATTCTTTAACATTCGTGAGAGATTTGCATAGAAGACCTACGAGTAAATTTTACAGTAGAGTGAATACCTGCAATAATCTTAAACTCCGATATTTATGCTGATGAGAAAGCGTTTTCAAATTAAAATAATTTCATTTTTTTAAATAACTGAAGAGATAAGTTAACATTTAGTAATTTTAGTTGACATGATAGTAATTTGTAACTGCTGTTAAAGGTCATTTGCTTCAAAGAAAGAAGGCTAAACATGTTTAATCATGTCAGGACAACTTTTCCGCCGCCGCTCAGTTGCCACCACCCGTTGCGTTGGTATTTACGCGGCTAGCATATATGAAAATAATAAATAAAATAATTTTGGATATTATAATACTCATCATCATCATCATCATCATTACAGCCCTTCACAAGTCCACTGCTGAACATAGGCCTCCCCCAAGTAATGCCATAAAGCACGGTCCTGAGCCACCTGCATCCATCGACTTCCTGCATGTCTTACCAGGTCGTCACTCCATCTAGTGGGGGGTCGCCCTACACTACGCCTACCGGTACGAGGCTGCCACTCGAGAACCTTTCTTCCCCATCGGTTATCGGTACTTCGAGCTATATGGCCGGCCCATTGCCACTTCAGCTTACTAATCCGTTGGGCTATGTCGGTCACTCTGGTTTTACTGCGGATATCCTCATTTCTGAGTCTATCACGCAGTAAAACTCCGAGCATAGCCCTCTCCACAGCTCGCTGAGCGACCTTGAGCGTCCTCATACGGCCAGCGTTGAAGGACCACGTCTCAGATCCGTAAGTCATCACTGGCAACACGCACTGGTTATACACTTTAGTTTTCAGAGATTGAGGTATACCTGACGAGAAGATGTGTCGTAATTTCCCGAACGCTGCCCAGCCGAGGTGAATCCGTCGATTGACCTCTCGGTCGAAGTTGGACTTACCTAGTCGGACTATTTGTCCCAGGTAAACGTACTCGTCAACAACTTCGAGCATAGTGCTCCCAACAACTACCGGCATAGGTGTGACATGGACATTAAACATGATCTTTGTTTTGTCCATGTTCATCTTAAGACCTATCCGTTGGGAGACACCATTGAGGTCATTGAGCATAGTGCTAAGGTCCTCCAGCGATTCTGCCATAAGGACTATATCGTCGGTAAATCGAAGGTGAGTGATGTACTCGCCATTGATGTTAATACCGTATCATTTCCAGTCCAGTAGCTTGAAAACGTCTCGAAAATTGAAGAGTTTCGGGGATATAACATCACCCTTTCTTACACCTCTCTGCAGTTGGATAGGTTTCGAACTCTGGTTCTGTACTCGGATAGCCATCTAGCCCTACTGTACAAACACTTCAGCACTTCAATATACCGATAGTCAACTAGGCACCGCAGAAGAGACTGTAGCACCGCCCAAATTTCGACGGAATCAAAGGCTTTCTCATAGTCCATATACGCCAGGCAAAGTGGCAGATTGTACTCTTCGGACTTCTGTACAATTTGCCGAAGGGTATGTATGTAGTCAATGGTACTGAAGCCTTTTCGGAAACCGGCTGGTTCGGGAGGCTGGAAGTCGTCGAGTCTGGGTGCGAGACGATTCGTAATGACTCTCGAAAAGAGCACGTAGACGCGGCTCAGAAGGGAAATCGGTCTGTAGTTCTTCAAGAGAGCGTTGTCGCCTTTCTTAAAGAACAAGACCACCGCGCTCCTGCTCCACGCCTCTGGAGTAGTGCCACCATGGATGACGGAATTGAATATTATAATACTCATTGTCATTTATTTACATTATGTGCATACTTATAAGTTAAAAACATTTATTTATTTATTCACTCATTTTAGGAAGGCTTACAGACTAATATCTTCGTAAAGTTACAAAACGGTGATAAAATTTGCTATTTACAAGCCTCCACATATTACTTTCATCTAACTTTATACAATTTAACAATTTATGATTTTTATTACTACAAGAAAAAAACATCTACAAGTGTTGCATTGTTAAATCATTTCGTGACACTTTCTTTTTATAAATGTTTTCAGTTTTCGATTGTTGAAGTTAATTATGTAGTGTATTCATTCGCATTCAGATAAAAAAATTATGGGAGACATAAGCATTGCTATCATTTTAATTCATTTCACTTAGTAACTCATATAATTATAATAGCAATTCAACATTATTTCGCGTAGTGTATATATTCTTTGACATTATAGATGTTATATTTTTCTAAAACGGCACTTTATTCAATAAAGTATATAAAGTACTTTAAAACATAATTAGTTAATAAAGCACTATAAAACTCGCTCGCGCCAACCGCTTGTTTTACATAATGTGTTGGCCTTATAAAGTACCTGTCTATCTGCTAACTAGTTATATAATTATAATAATAAATTAAAGCCATTAATTAAAGTAATCATGTACGAAGTTTTTTTTATAGAATAATAGTGACCAACGATAGTAGATGCTGTGATCCATAGACATCTACATGTACTTCACACTTGAGGACTAAGATGGGATACTTCGTTTTCAGTAAAAAGAATCTTCGGTTCTTTACACTTATCATACGGAATAAAGAAGCATTTAGCTGGTTCTTTACGTTGGTATTCCATAAGAGCGTGGTCGCTCCCCGGTTGTGCCAATTCATACATGCTACAACCATACTACGTACATATTTTTAACTGGCAATCCACTCTGACTTCGCACGACTGGTTTTTTTGGATCTCGACAACATATGCATGTATTTGTCTATAGATTAAAACCACTTCAAAATCCGTTACATAGTTTAAAATATCTAAGCATACAGACAGCGGGAAGCGACTTTGTTTTATACTATGTACAGATAAAGGCTGGAATTTAAAAACATTACAAATGCTATGAAACTGCTTGTGTCGATTGCGACGGTTTTTTTATAATTTTCAATTTAAATATGTATTCAAACAAATTTAATCAATATGATTACCACGTGATATCTATTTATCGTCATCGTCATCATTACAGCCTATTAAAAAATTCTCTGCTGCAGAAAGGCCTCCGCAATAAATTGCTTCATAGGATGGATAATTGCAATAGTTGCCACACGTGCGTGTTGACAGTCGCAATTTTTTCATTATTTTGAATTGCTATTAAAAAGACGCTGCTGACCATATCCTGTTTGATAGAACCCACAGGATAATATGTGGTACTGGTAGTGGATTTTATTATACCGCCATTACATGGAAAACATATAGTCTAAATAGACGTATATACGATGGTTACGTACCGACCAATTGAAAGCTAAAGTGAACCTTCGCTAACTACACGTCGATATCGGGTGTTAATTAACACATTTGTCAGGCCGATTCCATGGGTGCTGCAAAGCACTTTTGACGTTGCAAGTTTAGAGAAGATAAACTAAAAAGCGGTAAAATAATATACATATGACTTTTATATATTAAATTTTCTTGATGGATTTTTTTCTGCCTTGGTTTTCATCTGAGTACTATAGTGCCTATTTCTGCTGCCAAATTGCAGTGGATTTACTGATTTGTTCCCTTCTGAATATTAGGTATAAAGAGCTAGCACAATTACCGCCTGTGGGATATTCCATCTTAGTCCTTAGAAGTGACAACATATCTGTACAGGGTCCCAGGTATCCTTGGGCTACATTAGCCGCTTACGGTAAATTCGTTTGTCACTTCGATTTCATAAAAAAACTTATGCAACGTTTTAAACAGAGACATTTAAAAACGTTATATACAAGTAAACCATGCATGCGTTGTCATTTTCACCCATTCACGCTCAGACGAATCTTAATATTTATTATGCATCTGTAACATGAGAGTATCGCCAGCTGATGTAACCGCACAACGCTACCGTATTTTAATATTTTAATTATTTAATTTTGATAAAAGAATATTGTTATAAACCCATGTTATGTCTACCTTAATTTTATTGTATTTGTTGGTATTGGTATGAGTAAAGTAGATAAAACAAAATAATTTGTGTTGAATATAGACGACAAGAATACTTATTGAAGGAAAATATATGGGATATATGAATATGTCATATGAAATTTAGAATTTGAGGGATATAGGATTACAGAGGGTATAAGAGATTAATAACAAATTGTTATATTCTAACTGTATCACAATGCCAGCATGTCGTAAAAGACTTATGTGATATTAGGTTTTGATGATGCAGGCTAGCCACTTATCACCTCTTTTACAAATTTCATCTAAGAATATTTTTGGGTGAATGTGTACTAATAAGCTCGCTACTCTGTGGACTCAAACATTCACGAGGATTAAAGGTGAGACGATCTATAATAATGATGATCTATATGAATGATGAATGATAGTATAAATGAGTAGTATAATATTGAGCAAAACTGCAGCTTTTCCTCCAAATGCCAGCCTTACCTCCCAGTCTCAACTCCAGGAAGTTGTATTAACGAGATTCCCATTAAAGAAAGGTTCCTATTCCAAAACATTTCTTTAATTTAGTTAATAATAAAAAAAAACAAGTAAAATTATCTCTGATTACCGTTAATACTGCTACATATCACTACTCCACTGATGATCACAGGCTTCTCGTAATTTTCAAAGAGCATGAGGAAGTTCCTAACCCTCTACTGCTCCAGTTCACGTAAGCTTGGGTCATATTGACTTATTAAATTATTGAAACAATTGTAATGAACGTGAATGTTGTGGCATGTATAGACAGCATTTTTATCAATCCGCCTTTCATTTCTTTAACTCTTCGTATGAGTTATACGGCCTTTTGTATATAGGTACCTTGTTTTATATACACGAACACTTACTAATGCAAAAATAACAATCTGCATTGCCATCATTTAAAAAAGTATTTCTAGTATTCCCTTGGGAATCAATTATCTAAAGGTAGTTGCCATTATTATGTAAGTTACCTTGTTACTTTAAAAACCTAAATTCAATTCATGCATGATATCGTATAAAGTCATTCTTATTTCCCTTTCATGGCATTTGTTTTCAAACTTGAAGGAGGAACCTGGTCCTCATAAAAATAGAATTGGCGTAACAGAGCTAAAAATTAGGCACTAATTACAGCATTTTGAAAGGTTTCTTGAGCCTAATTTTTATGGCTGCCAGCAAAGGCGAAATAAGTACAATTATGCAAGAAATATATATGAGGTTATGTTTTGCGTTATTTTATAGAAGATGTGGGTCTGTCGTAATTTTATTCCTGTACGTACATCTGGGATATTGAAACTTCCACTAGTAAATTTGCCAGCTATAGTTAAACCTTTATTATTTGACTAGAATTTATTTTATTGAGTTCTAGGTTGAAAATACGGCTACAGGAGTTCGCATAGGTGTTTTACACTTATAAGAATACTTATTTAAGTCAATCGGTGGCACGCTGGGCGAAACCAATTAACTTTCTTTCATTTCTATGAATTGAACAGAATATTTATCAATAAATAAACCCGAAAAAATTTAAAGGACACATAAATGTTATCGACAGATATTTTAGTATACTAAAGGATTACGTTGAAAATAATAGTGATTTATAGACCACGCGGGCTCACGGCTCACCTCTTCCACCTTAATTTTTAACGCTTGTAGAGTAATGACGGGAAAGTTTTCCACTTGAAAAAAGCTACAACACATCAAGATTATAATAAAAATACAATAAGTTATTATGATTTTAATTCAACACTTTCAAAATGTATGCGCAAATTTTTATATTTTTCCATTTTATTCAAAATTGCAATAGGACATTAAATTTGCCTTAAGTTTTACGGTACAAAATGCATTTTGTGAAGGTGAAGCACTTTTGGTCCTACAGTTTTTTTGTCATAGGCAAATACATCAGAGTTAGCACTACATCGGAGAGCAGACCTAGTATACTTCACACATATTCTGTGTAACATTACGTTCGTTCGTTTTTAATAGTCCGTAATACACACAAGCTTTCTCTTATTTTTAAAACACGAATAATTTAGAATTTAATCGTTTTATAAGAGACGATTTTCATATAACGTAGTGCATGAAAATCCACTTTAACATGTAAAAAAATTGTAAGTAATTATTTCAACCAATAATACCATAAAAATCGAAACTGAGTTCCTTAATTGCATTGCAATAATGTAATATTGACTCCCGCTTCTTCTGAAAATAATTCATAACTTTATGTTAAAGGTATGTAATATGATATTTTAAAGACAAGAAACAAAACCTAACCTACCTCTTAAAAATAGAAAAATTGCATATTTTTTATTGGTAACTAGAAACAATTTTCCATGCGCATGATCGCGGAGAAGTTTTTGGCCAAAAACCAAAAGGTTTTTTGTGCGTTCATGGACTTGGAAAAGGCCTATGACAGAGTGAATAGGGATGTGCTATGGCAAACACTGAACTCATTTGGGTTGAGCGCTGGCTTGATACGGGCATTGGAGTCCCTTTATAGGGACTCTAGTGCTTGTGTTAGGATCAACGGGGTCTACTCGGACTGGTTTGACATCCATAAAGGTGTCAGACAGGGCTGTGTAGCTTCCCCGTGGCTGTTCAACCTATTTATGGACAGTTGTTTGCAAAATTTGAAAGTTGAAGAATGCGGATTAAGAATGGGTGAGTTAACCGTCAAATGCCTTTTGTACGCCGATGATCAAGTTATACTTGCGTCGTCGGCGGCCGAGTTGCAAATGATGGTTACATTAATGAACAGATCATTAAAAGAAAGGGGTATGAAAGTGAACGCAAGTAAGACGAAGGTTATGGTTTTTGAAAGAGAAGAAAGTAAAACGATTTGTGAAATAAGAATAGAAGGGGAGTTGATCGAGCAAGTAGACGAGTTTGTATATTTGGGCTGCGTATTTAGCAGGGATGGGAGATATGATAAGGATATAGAACGACGAGTGAATGCGGGAAATAGAGTAAATGGGGCCCTGCACTCTATTGTGAAGAGTCAAAATGTGTCGAAAAAGGCACGTATGGCAATTCACAATGCTGTGTTGGTCCCTACTTTAACATATGGTAGTGAAAGTTGGGTGTGGCAGAAGAAGCACGAGAGTAGAATGAACGCAGTAGAAATGCGGTCGTTAAGGAGTATGTTAGGGCTGAATCTTAATGACAGGGTAAGAAATTGTGTAATAAGAGAAGAGTGTGGTTTGCAAGATGATGTTGTGACCAGGATTAAGAAAGGAATGCTTCGGTGGTTTGGTCATGTGGAAAGAATGAATGAGGAAAGAGTGACAAAGAAAATTTATGTTGCAGAAGTGAATGGCAGAGTCGGAAAGGGACGTCCTAGGCGAAAATTTATCGACCAAATTGGCGATTTATTGAAAACGGGCCAAATTAGGAGTACCCTTAACCGACGAGCATGTATGCGGAGGTGTATGGATGTGAAGGAGGCGAGAGAGGTGTGTCAGGATCGTGCCAAATGGAAGTCTGTAGTCTCTGCCTACCCCTCTGGGTGACAGGCGTGAGTGTTTATGTTATGTAAACAATTACAAGGAACAGTAGCCTAATGGCAGGGTGCTGACCGGAAATTCAAATGATCGTGGGTTCGAATCCGCTATTAGACTCTTTTCATGAACCACTCCTAACACAAGCATTTAAAGCTAACCAGGAGTAGTTAAAGGAATATTAGTAATATCATTGGCGTTGCTACTATTTTTTTATAAAAAAGCATAAAGTGTAATTAGGAATTCATTTATAATCGCAATAGACTAAACGGAATACCAGCGTAAAATAGCAGCTTAATGCTGCTGTTTTTCGTATGCGGCCAGTGTAGTAACCGGAGACCCATTTTTCTAGAAACGAGGCATTAATGCACTTACCATCAGTTGGACTGTGTGCTCGTTGGTCAATATTCTATAAAAAATAAACTGTAGTCTCAAAAATATGCATCTATTTTTGTAACGGATAATAATAGGTGAAGCATCAGGTGACATGTATTAATTTTAACAGAACAAAAATTGCATGGATTTGTTTTTATTTATTTGCGATGTCACCGGTTAGAGTTCTCTTTTATAGTTTTTCCCACGACCATTTGAATTCGCGATCATCACCCTGTCAGATCAGAGCCTGGCTGCTCTCGCTTGTAATTGTTACTTGCTACCTATTAAAAATATGCAAATTTTTATATTTTTAAGAGGTAGGTTAGGTTAGGTTAGGTTTTGTTTCTTATTTTTATAATATCACATTATGTACCTTTAACATAAAGTTATGGATGATTTTAATATTCTTTATTGCATACCATACAAAAATTAAAAATTATATACACAAAAGAAGTATGCAATGGGCGATCTTATAGATGACAGCAATTTTTTCCAGACAACTAATATATTATGACCAACGGACATTGTGAGGCACCGTTGTGACATCTATGATCATGAAATATCGAAGATTCAATTTTAAACGATAATTTTGAAAATAGGTTTCGTTTTAAATGTTGTGTTCAAAAGTAAAACCTGACGATTGTTATTGTGATATTTACATGGAGATAAGGCTTTTACGGTATCCCTAAGGAATAAAAAACCTAAATGGTTATTAAATAAATTTATTAATTAAGTGGAGGATTCACTTTACCAAAGAGGGTACAAAGTTATTACACCCTATTGTTTTTAAATTAAATATAATTAAATTTGCAGCCCCTATACGTCCCGCAACTGAAGCTTCTTCTCATTTCTAAGAGCGCTTTGGGACAAAGAAATGTCTGCTGCGCTGCCCGCATGCTTGTTGTCGGACCTCACATGCCTCCGAAATATTTTTTAAATTTCGTAGACATGGCCGTGGGTGTCGTAAAAGAAAACAGAGGAAAACAGAACTAAGAGAATGAACGTAGCGTCTTGCTTATAACAACTTAATAATAACAATAACTACCGCTTGCCAGGCGTGGCAACGATAGACAATATCTCTTATGCCACGAACAAGAAAACTGCCTTATTTCCGGCAGCAAATTTTTATCTTGTCAATAGGAAAATACTAAAAAGCTCGCGATTAAGATTAAATGTAAAAGATAAAAGATATATGTTTGCGACATTTATGCATCGATCCTAAGGTTTATTTTTTTGGTGTTTGTGAAAATCAAAATGAAATGGTGAATGGAATAAAATTTCAATTTGGAATTAGTCATTGGTAACTTAACTGTGTATTGTGTTTTTGATTTGTTACTTTTTGAGATTTTTGGGTTAAAATTGGAGGCTATAATAAAAATAGACATAAATACAATTGAGTAAGTTCAGCATTGACTTTTTGATAACATTTTATTTGACAACTTTTATTAACGTGATATTGTGTTACTAGATAGAAAGACCTCTTTTCTGGCTGGAGTCTGTCTTGTCTGGTATGTCTACCCAGACAGACTCCATTACCTATTTCTGCCACCAAAAATATCAGTGAATGCACTGCTGTATTCCTTTCTGAATGGTATAAAGTTACCATTTAAGGCAGCGAAATATTCCATCCTGTCATCAAATATCACAACAAGTCTGTAGCCATGTTTAATTTTAAGTTTATTACAGGTGTCCATAGCCTTCAAAATTACGTCGATTGTAAGTTTGTTTGTCTTAACAACTTTAAAAAAATGTTATTAAACGGAGTTAAATACCTTATTATATGGATGTAAAGACTGACTTCCAATATTTTATCGTTGTAATTTTTATCTAAATTACGAGTTTTGGGAATATTCTCACGTAAACCTGAAGCAAAATACAACTATCGTTACAATATGAATAAAATTAAAGTTCACGTCCCAATCGAAGTTCGAAGACAGACAGACAGTTTCATGTATTGCAGAAACGAAATCTATGCTTTTCTATTTTAATGCAAAAACCTGTCCAGCTTGCATAACTAAACTGCTGAATTGATATTCATAGAATTGAGATATTTTGATGTCTTATGAAGTTAAAAAGGTAAACTGTTACAGCTAAGTAGGCTTTAGAACTTTGGTTGCTATTGGCCGTTAAACCGCGAACTTGGGGGAAAATGCTATGAAAGGGAACGCTAAGCCACGCAACCAATTTTGACAAAATGTGGTATTCAGGTAGCTGGAAACAATAACAATGCTAGGCTAACCGTTATCCTCAAAATTTACTACAGATAACACTGTATGGCTAACTTCCACGCAGACGAATGCTAAGTATCCATATAATTCTCTAAATTAGTATTTCTTTATTATTGGTTGCATTTAAAATGAGTTGATCTTTTTGTTTGTTTGTTGCCTACATTGTTTAACATCTACGAATTTCAACACGTTTCAACGAATACAAAAGTAACGAAAAATTAATATTGGTCTTTTAAGAAGGCGGTAGGTACTTACTTCATATAATGTATAAAACAGTATTTACAGAATAATAAAAATTATTAAAAAGTTTATGTTATAGTAATTGTTAGACGATCTAGTAGATATTTGCCAACTTTTATGTTTGCCGAAAGTTTTCAAAGGTTTATCATTAAACTTGGAAAAATATATATTTGCTTAACAATTGCCGTTTGATATAACCAGGTTTCGAGCTCATAACTTCTTGTCGAGTGCTGTCAAATCGTGTGTTTCAATCCTTTTCATAGGATCATCTTACGGATGCTAATGTTATGTACCCTAATCTTTTCGTGGATTCTAACTGTCATAATATATAAGAAGTCAGTACGAAAAAAAAAATAGTTAAGTCTTTCGTCGATTCTATCCATATTTTTTATGTCCGGATCTCAAAGAAAACTGCAAAAATGGTTTATGTAAATAAACATGTATCTTGTCTTATCTAAAAAAGTACAAACAGTGGTAAAAAAATTTGGTTAATCCAAATATGCATGCCTTATGCGATATAAGTAATTTTTATTAAGTATTATAAATACAAGTTTTCTTTAACAAATTTATTACGTTACTTCTTATTTTCCGATAAATTAATGTTAAACGTCAATAAGAAGACATTTGGAAAATCAAATTACGAAATTGAGATTTAAAAAAAATGATACTTTTAAACCTTTTAAAGAATTAACTTAAAATTATCAGAAAAAAACTTTCAGGTTACTTTAATTTTTGAGTATTCGTACTCAGACGTTATCGTAAAAACAAGATTTTTTTACCTGACTCGTTAATAAATTTTTCTTATTAACTTTATTGCGTTTTCAAAAAGTTTTACATGAATTAAAACTACTTCTACGGATTTTATCACGTTTATTTTACTTTTAATTACTTTTATTTTTAATTCCCGACGTTTCGGGCGCTTTCCAGCACCCATGGTCACGGGGGACTGAGATGACTGACGTCCCGATGTCATTGTTAAACCCGGAGTACCTTCAGCTTTTTTTAATTATTATTTATGGTCCGATCTATACAAAATGAACTGACTATGTCCTGAGGTCTTGTAGTGGTATGCTTGGGTTTAGTTTTAATTTTATTGATTATAGGATCCTAAGCAGGTGGTAGTACCCAGCCTCCTTCTCTATTGAAACTAGGATGTTTTTTAATTTCAATAGCCTCTCGTATCATCCTTGGTAGGAATCGGTGTTCTTTCGCGAGGATTTGTGGTCTATCAAATCTGATGTAATGGTTGGGGCCGTCTAGGATATGATCACAAACTGCAGACTTCCCGGAACGTTGATGCTTCACATCAGCTATATATTCTTTTACGCGGGTTCTAATTGATCTTTTTGTTTGTCCTATATAAGAGAGACCAGATTCACAATCAAGCTTGTACACTCCTGCATCTTGTAGAGGAATATGACACTTGACCGATGGTAGGAACTGACTAATCTTCTTCGGCGGCTTGTAGAATGTTCTAATAGAAGCTCGCTTCAAGATGTAGCCAATCTTGTCTGTGACACCTCTGACATATGGTAGTACAGCAGGCATACGCTCGATTGTGGCCGGCTTCACTCGGTCACTGTGACGTAGGCGCGGGACCCGAAGCTTGTTGTCGTCACAGTGGTCCCGCGCCTACGTCACAGTGACCGAGTGAAGCCGGTCACAGGCGCCGAAGAAGATTCCTACCATCCGTCGAGTGTCATATTCCTCTACAAGATGCAGGAGTATACAAGCTTGATAGTGAATGTGGTCTCTTATATAGGACAAACAAAAAGATCAATTAGAACCCGCGTAAAAGAACATATAGCTGATGTGAAGCATCAATGTTTCGGGAAGTCTGCAGTTTGTGATCATATCCTAGACGGCCCCAACCATTACATCAGATTTGATAGACCACAAATCCTCGCGAAAGAACACCGATTCCTACCAAGGATGATACGTGGGCTATTGAAATTAAAAAACATCCTAATTTCAATAGAGAAGGAGGCCGGGTACTACGACCTGCTTGGGATCCTATAATCAATAAAATTAAAACTAAACCCAAGCATACCACTGCAAGACCTCAGGACATAGTCATTTAATTTTGTATAGATCGGACCATAAACAATAATTAAAAAAGCTGAAGGTATTCCGGGTTTAACAATGACATCGGGACGTTAGTCATCTCAGTACCCCTTGACCATGGGTGCTGGAAAGCGCCCGAAACGTCGGGAATTAAAAATAAAAGTAATTAAAAGTAAAATAAACGCGATAAAATCCGTAAAAGTAGTTTTAATCAATGTGTAATGTTCGCGAAAATATGAGAAATCATTATAAAAGTTTTACATTTAGTCATATTCAGTATTTTAATTTAGAATTCACCAAAGTACACCTTTAGGTCACTCTATTATGTCTGAAGGTATTTTGGTCAACGAATGTGGTGTCAAAAGTGATGTGTTGACATTTATAGGTGTGAATTGACATGTTAGTGGCTACACGGGCACGCCCACTCCCTCGTTCTATTTTGAATGTATTATTGTATTCTATGCAGCAACCTCTTATTGTAAGAAGAATTTGCCATATTCGCCATACTTGGCAAGTTAATTAGTGACCGCGTGACCGCTATACCAGACGTTTTGAAACTTTATCACTGCTCCACGTCAACTGTTTTCTTACTTCAAGTCTGTTGGATACGAGAAGTTTATACAGCCATTACTTTCCGAAAATCTCAGCTACTCTCTAATCGCCTTTTACACACGGGATGAAATGGGGTAATGAATCACCTACATTGCCTTAACACGATAAATTAACATTGAAAGTAGGTATCTATTTTTTTCTGTAAAAATAGCTTTGCTTTATCGATAGTTTAACATAATTTTTTTTTAAATAAATTTCAAGTAAAATTTGTATTTCTATACCATTAAACAATAAGCGGAAAACAGCTGGACAAACAAGGCAGAGGCTTTGATAAAATGTCAACTCACGAACCTGAATTTTGCAATCAATAACTAATTGTTCGGTTTTTTAATTTATTATTTGAAACTCGAAGATGTTGTTTAAAATTTTATTTTAATTATAGCATGAATTTGCATAAAAAGTATAAATCATCTTATATTTCACTAGGTAGGCCTCTCATTTTAAAGAGGTATATAAGTAGGCCTCCTGTCATTTAAAAAAATCATTCTAGTGCGAATTCAACGAGATTATTTTACATGTTCTCGAAATATTTTTAATGTTATGTTGTTCAGCGCCCATTTCGCTCTGAGTACTCTTACCCTAATCAGCTTGTAAAAGTCCACTGTTGGAAATGGGCCTCTCTAGCGTGGTGATTTAAAAAAATATTTCTCAATGTAAAAAAGGGAAAGTTAAAACCTATGTATGTATGTATGTCTGTCTTCGAAATATATTTATTTCTGCGCCATTGCTGGTTTTGATGATGTTGGGGCTGTTAGCCTATGCTGCTCTTACAGCTTGATCGGTCTCAGGGCTCGCGGCCTGAAAGCCGCAAGCTTAAAATAAAAATTAAGATGTACGCATCGATCTGCATCGTTACTTGCGTAACGATGTTCGTATAAGTCAGTTGAAAGTTCACGGAAATGAATTTTCTGACGGCCGTCCGAACAGAGGTGACAGGCCCTCGGCTCTGACGGGTAACTCATGTGGTTCGAACCCCCCAGGAATGCAAGTGTACGCTGTGTACGCAATGTGACCCTCCACGCCACGTGCGCGGCGCGTCCGTCTGTGGATTCGGACCCCAACCGTTGTTCTATTTGTGTTTGTTGCACTAGGTGAGTGTGGAGTCTTCGTGTGTGACTGGCTGGCGTCGGAATTTAGCGGAACAGGAGGTTTAATTAAAGGTTTACAGGGCCTTCGGAGACTTTTCATAACATTTGAAGTCGGAACGTAGGTGGTTTCGTTTACCACTGTCGTGTTGGGATGTTTCTCGGCCTTCTCAAACTAGCGCTGAGACATTTCCTTGAAAGATTCAGAGATCGTCGGGATTTCAAAGTCTCTGTGTAGTCTCTGTGTAAGTTGGAGTTTTGCTGTTACTATCGTGCTCCGGTGGCTATGCAGATGAATTTGTTTTGGACGACTTGAAGGTCGTACAAATGGCGATGGGTTGCGTGCGCAAAAACAACGCTTGCGTAGGATATGATAAGTCCTACGCAAGCTTTGTAAAGATGGAGCTTATGTCTTAAGGTACAGTTTGCTCTTGCTGTTAACTAGCGGATAGAGATGACTTGATTTGTCATGGTTGCGAACGGAGCGAATATGTTTCGTGAAGATCATGCCGTGGTCAAAAGTGAACCCTAGATATTTCGTCGTTGATTGCCGTGGATCTGGCGGCCGAACAGGGTGATCGTACCTATCGTTTTATCGGGATTTCTGTTATGGCGCTTATAAGAGACCTTTGTGTGGTGAGTGGTCCTTTGAAAGTCTTTTGCTACAATTTTCTCAGGGTTTCACCTAAGCGATTGACGGCTGTTTGGAGCGACTTGGTGAGAATTCTTTTGTTATGATGGGTGACGAAGAGTGCCGTGTCATTGGCGAAAAGAGTAGTGTTAACTATTGGATTTTTAGGGATGTTACTCGTGAAGAGTGTGAAGAGGAGTGAGGCAAACAAGTGGCGCAGAGATTTAAGCACCCTGTTGCTAGTACCGTCTGGGCCGGGTGCAGACATCTTTTTAAGGTTTTTAATTGCTATTGTGATTTCATTGATAGTCACAATCTCTAAGGGGTCGTTCGTGGTTGGTAACGTCGACCTAAGCTCGACCTCCGCTTGAAAGTCCACGAGGTGAGTGGGATCTATAGGTTCGCTAGAAATGCATTCCATTGGCGCTCTAAGCTGTCCGCGAGGCATCTTGGTTTCCTGGCCTAATAAGTGGTGGCATGGGTGATGATTTATCTATTTCCAGAGTTCGAGTTAACTGCCAGAAAGTACTTTATCCTACTTATCCTTTCTAAATTCTGCAATGCGCTCTTTTACCTCCAAAATGAGGTGCTGGGAGATCGTTGACTTGAGTTTGACCCCAAGATCTTTGGTCTGAAAGACCTAACCTGCGGGCTGGCCCAGCTGTATAATGACTGGTTTATGGTCCGAGCTAAGCTCTAAGATTGTTTCGATAGAAGTTATCGACAAACGGACATCTTTGAGTATCGCTACCTCAAGGATGTCTGGTTATTGATGGGTAACAAATAAGTAGCGGGTTGGAGTCTCAAGAGCGCTAACATCGAAGTTTAGTCGCTCCGTGAAATCGAACAATACCTTGCCATTTGGATTATTTGTAAGCGAGTTCTAGGAAGAATGCTAACTGTAGAGTTCTCCAGCTATTATGACCCTGAGGCCTAGGTTTATTAATTCTAAAATGTCTGAATATAAAATACGCTTCATTGACGGTTGATATGCCAAGATGATGGTAAGTGGCAGATGGCCAGACATGGCTACCTTACATGTAGAGACATTCTACGTTAGCTAACGGTAGAACCGCCTCTGGGGCTGGTCAACCTATCATTTCTAACTAAGGTGTAATTTGCGATCTTGGAAGCGCGATGTCTATGGCGTGGGAGTGCTACCACCTTGCGTGAAGAACCCTGCAACGGGGGTGGGCTTGAGCATCGAAGATGGTGCGGGTTTGGGGCAGGCAGCCGAGAGCGCGACACGTTGGGCTGATCCGCACGTCTGAGACGGCTTTTACCTCCGCGCTGTATGCGACGCGGCACTTTGGAACACCTGCGATAGTTTGCTAGGTGTTCCTCTTCGAGACTGTTAAAACAGCTCAGAGGTTGGGCATGCGGGTTCAGTCGGAGATGCCGTGGTCACCTAAGAACTTCACGCACTTAGGCCTGGCGTAACAATTTTTGGCCGAGAAGCCGTACAGTTGGCATCGGTGGCATTGGCCAACGATGCCCCTGTTGCGGGAGCTTCTACTGCAATCCCCGTGAGGTTGCAGATTCTACGGACATTGAATATCTCATTGCCTTTTGGAACAGCGAAGACCTAGTAAACGATTTTTATCGGTCCGGTGGTGCATAACTAAGTGTTCGAGTTCCTTGGGGAGTCCTCGAACGACGACACAAAAATTACGCTTTTCATGTTGGGTTTAGGTGTGGAAAGTAATTTCTTAAGTGCACCTCGATCGAGTTGGCGAAGATTCCGATGCCCTGACTGTTGTTTTGCACTTTTAGGCAGTATTTTTTTTTGTGTTCAACCAGTGTGAAAGGTTGTTCCACATAGTCTTATCTTGGATTGCGTTAGGTGGCGGCGGCTTTTCCCTACGTTTAGCAGGGAACCCATTCGCTTAGGATTTAGCCCTGGGCTTGGATCGTTGAGCACGCGCTGCGGGGGCTGGCTTTTTAGCCAGAGTAGAGGTTGGGGAAGGGGGGCCTGAGTTAGTTTCGGCTGCTTTTTTCGGTGTAGCGCGCTTCCGCTTTTTGCCCTGGACGAGTGTAAAACCTTCGTCTTCGGGTTTTAGCGGGGCACGCGTCACGGTCTCTATGTCGGAACCTTAGTCCGGTATTCGAGAAGGTCGAAAAGGGGCCGCTGATTGACATCGCTGAGAGCACGGGGGCGCAGCGTTGTTCATCGACACCAACGAAGCCGGTGAAACCGGGACGGAGGGAGGAGAGAGGAGGTTTTCGTCACGACAACTTCGCGTGTCCTTGCGTTGCCTAAAGAACGCCGCTCAAATGTCGAAAAAGGCTTGACGCAGGAAATCTGCAAGTTCGTCGTTAGAAAACGACGTTATCTTGCCTATGCTAACACTATTTAACACAGCAGTGTGTACCTAAATAAACACCTATACGCCTAACGCGTTGGTACGCTAGGGTTTCTGTCTAGCTGTTACCTAATGCAACAAGCAACACAGACATTAAAGTTAAAATAGATGGCTGCCTCGGAGGCTGTGAGTGTATTTCACTTTACTTACGGTTTGCCGAAAAACAGGAAGCCAGGAAGTAGAGTTACGCACAAAACACTCTTTGGATTACAACAAGCGTCCGATAAAATTCACTGTGAGACTGCTGTCATCCAGAACAACACGCTTCGCGCACCAAAATGTGAGCACTAATACGGTCATCAATTACAGAGTACCAATCAAGCCAGTTATAAAGAACATTAAAATAAGTTGCACACATTAGCTAGTACAGTGGAGTGACGGGGGTGAACTCAACCTACAAGTCCGGAGTCACAAAGCTCAAGGCAAGTTAAAAAAAGATCATAACTTCTTCGCTATTCAGGTTACTTCGCATTTTCCTGGTAACTATTTCAATTATTTTTAAATAAATTTTTCGGATAAAAAATATCTCTTTTTTGTGGAATTGCTCTCTATCTGTTCGTAAAATCTTATTACAATCGATTCAGGCATTGCCCAGATTAGTCTGGATAGACGGACATATAATTTTTTTAATGTATGTCTTAATAGCATGCCAATAACACTCTGAGCTTAAGAGAAGCCTTTCATCATTACAGACAATCACATAATTTTGATTTATATGTGTGTGCAGAAAAAGTTGAACGTAATGAACGGAAGATATCATAAATGAGTCGTTTAATCATAAAAGGGATGTTCATAACGGTATTACCCTAACATTGCACCCAATGTTGGAGTAACGATGTTAATATTGTTAATTCAATAAGGAATTAAATTAGCGACCGATGTGGACTCTTCTTACATCCCTTCTTAGTGATAATTTTATTATTTTAACGTGAAACACGCACGAAGAAAATTTGAAGGAATATTCCAAGTGTTAATATGAAAAAGTAATTTCCTTATATCTTAAAAGCCGTGTGCCATTGCTAACATAAAAATAATGGTAGCATGTTTTGAATTACCAGGTTATTAATTAAAATTAATGAGATTCCTTTTACATAGAGAACAAGTATATACTTTTAACTTATCATATATACATGGCAGAACGTCTAATTTATAACAAATAAGTAATTACGGCTGTTTTATAACACGGAGTGTGAGTATGCAAATTTCTTAATTCAATACATTCATGGCTTTAAAATTTTGTCGAACTAATATCGTCACACTGGTTATGCTGCTCTTTGTCACTAACCTATGGTACTTTATTTCGATTTTTTCACTGAAACTGGCTCTCTCGTTGGTCTAGTAGTCGTAAGTGTGACTGCTGTGTTATTTGGACCCTCTATAGTCAAATGCCGCGTCGGGCCAAAATCTGTTATAGGGTTTTTCAGTCAAGAAATTGAAAGGCGAGCTTGCAGACTCAGCAGCTATTTTACGACCATTAAGTATTATTAGCGGGCCACAATTTGCAATAAGTTTAGGAACCCTGATTCTTGAACTCTCGCCGAACAGACTATTTTGTTGTACGAGGCTCGCAGCTGTCAAGTACGAGTCCGGCAGAGCGAGCCAACGACGCGGCGGCTTTTTTATTATCTACCAGTAAAAATAATTAGCGGGTCGCAATTTATAACGAGTTTAAGAACCCTGCTTTTATAACTCTCGTCAAACAGTATTTTGTTGTTTGTGGCTCGCAGCTGTTGACAAGTTGTGTCTTAGCGGTCAGCCGCCGTAGAGTCTAATTCACCTGAGGACGCATCGAGTAGAGGCGAAACACGTGTCGTATTATCGTCGATGGTGTGTCTTTCCTGGAATATTGGTGATGAGAGTAGTGGTGGTGGGAGTAGTGGTGTTGGAAGTAGTGGTGCTGGGATTAAGTTTTGACGGGATTGGTGCACGCAATTGAGGGAGGACGGGAGGTGCTCTTCAATCCAGGTAAGACGCATCATTGTATTTAGTTAGCGGAAGGTTGCAAATTAATTAATATCTATCTATAATTAATATCGTTCTGGAATATATCCCCAGGCAAAACTTGCTGTGAAGATTTTCACCAGATAGAGATAACATTGCATTGGCATTTTTTTACCTCCGTGGTGCTTGTTAAAATTTTATACCATAAAACCTAAGGAAAATTAATTTCCTATTGCAATTTCGAAAAAAAATGAAAAATATACAATTTTGCGAATACAATTTAAAAGTATTAAATTTAAATCATAATAGCTTCATGTATTATAATTACAATCTTGATGTTTTGAAGTTTTTCTTAAGTGGAAAACTTTCCCATAATTACACTACAAGCGTTAAAAATAAAGGTGAAACGGGTGAGCCGTGAGCTCGTGGGGTTTCTAATCACTCTTATTTTCAACGTAAACATTTAGTATACCAAAGTATCTGTTTATAACATTTATGTATCCTTTTAAATTTTTCGGGTTTTGTATTGATAAATACTCTGTTCAATTCATAGAAATGAAAGAAATTTTAATTGGTTTCACTTAAAAAAAACTAAACTAAAACTAAAAACTCTAGCCGTATTTTCAAGCTAAAAATCAATAAAATAAGTTCTAGCCAAATGTTAAGAATTTTACTATAGCTAAATGTGGCAACTTAACCAATAGAAGTTTCAATATCTCAGATGTACGTACAGGAATAAAATTACGATAAACCTACATCTTTTATAAAATAACGCAAAACATAACCTTATATGTATTTATTACACGATTGTACTAATTTCGACATTGCTGGCAGCCATAAAAATTGGGCTCATGAAACCTTTCACAATGCTGTAGTTAGTGGCTAATTTTTAGCTCTGTAACGCCAATTCCAATTTTTTATGAGGACTGGGTTTCTCTTTTAAGTTTGAAAACAAATTTCATAAAAGAGAAATAAGAATGACTTTATAAGACAGCATGAATGATTTGAATTTAGGTTTTAAAGTAACAAGATACCTTTAGATGATTGATTCCCAAGGGAATACTGGACGTACTTTTTTATAGGACAGCAGTGTAGATTGTTATTTTTGCATAAGTAAGTGTTTGTGTATAAAAAACAAGATACCCATATACAAAAGGCCGTATAACTCATAAGGAGTGCCAAAGGAAATACAAGGCAGATTGCTGAAAATGTTCTCTATACATGCCACAACATTCACGTTCATTACAATTGTTTCAATACTTTAGTAAGTCAATATGACCCAAGTTTACACGAACTGAAGCAGTAGAGGGTTGAGAAATTTTTTCTTCCTCATGCTCTCTGAAAATGAAAAGAAGCTTGTGATAATCAGTGGAGTAGTGATATTTAGCAGTATTAACGATATTCAGAGATTACTTGTTTTTTTTTTATTATTAATGAACTTAAATAAATTTTTCGCAATGGGAAAATTTTTTTAATGGGAATTTACTTCCTAGAGATGAGGCTGAAAATTTTAGGAAAGCTGCAATTTTGCTCAATATTACGCTACTCATTTATACAGATCGTCTCACCTTTAATCTCCGTGAAGGTTTCAGTCCACAGATCAGCGAACTTTTTGGTACACATTAACCCAAAAAAATGGTTTTAGATAAAATTTGTGAAAGAGGCGATAAGTGACAAGCCTGCAAAGTCAAAACCTAAGATAACATAAGTCTTTTACGATATGCTGGCCTTGTAACACAGTTAGAACATAATAATTTGTTATAAATCTCTTATACGCTCTGTAATCCTATATCTCATAAATTCTAAAGGTCATATGACATATTCATATGTCCCATATATTGTCTTTCAATAAGTATTCTTGAAATCTATATTAAACAAAAATTATTCTGTTATCTACTTTACTCATACCAATACCTACAAATACAATAAAATTTAGGCAGACATAATAAGGGTTTATAACAATATTCTTTTTTCACAATAAAATAATTAAAACATTAAAATAAGGTAGCGCTTTGTGCATCAGCTGGCGATACTCGCATGTTACAGATGCATAATAAATAGTAAGATTCGTCTAAGCCAGAATGGGTGAAATGACAACGCTTGCATGTTTTACTTCTATCTAACGTTTATAGATGTCTCTGTTTAAAATGTTGTAATTTTTTTTTTGAAATAGAAGTAACAATCGAATTTATCGTAAGCGGCTAATGTAGCCCATGGACACCTGGGACTCTGTACAGATATGTTGTCACATCTAAGGATTAAGATGGAATATCCCAGAGCCGGTAATTATGTTAGCTCTTTATACCTTATATTCAAAACGGAACAAGGCAGTGAATCCACTACCATTTGGCAGCAGAAATACGCAAGATAGTAAAATAAAGTAAAGTTACAGCATATATACGTCCCACTGCTGGGCACAGGCCTCCTCTCATTTCTGAGAGGGCTTTAGGACAACGAATAGTCCGCCACGCTGTCGCAATGCATGTTGGCGAACTTCACATGTCTTCGAAATTTTTGTTTCTCAGACATGGCCTCACGATGTTTTCCTTCACCGGTAAATCAGCACTTTAAATTGAAATTAACAATTTCATTGGTGCCGGCGGGGATCGAACCCGGTTTGCTCGCGCAGAAAAAAAAATCCATCTAAAAAATTTAATATATAAAAGTCATATGTATACGTTTTTATCGCTTTTCAGTTTATTTTGTTCAAACTTTTTTTTTTTTTTTTTTTTTTTTTTTTTTTTTTTTTGCGGATGGAAAATCATCTAATGACCCCTTTCGCTCTGGGTGGAGCGTAAGGGAGTGTAAGACTTTTACTGACTAAAAACCATCCGTGTTCCTTCAGTGCCCTTACGTTCCGGAGCCGCGGTATCTCTTTCGAACAGCCCGCAGCCCCGGCAGGCGTCGGCCCATGCGGGCCCCTTCACGCTGCTGACAGCTCTTTGAGGCGCGCGTGGAACAAAACGCGCCGTCGACACGGCCTGTCGTCATTAGACGGACGGACGACGAGCTACCCATTGCTCGCCGTCCACAGGCCCGCGCCTACGGTGGCCGGGGGCCACGACGTAGCCCCCCGACGCCCGGGGCGTCTCCCGCGGCGGCCGGGGAGGAAAGCTGCTGCTCTCTCCTTCTCCCGCTCCGCCACCTCCTTCGCTAGCATCACTGCTTCGCAGAAAGTGGTGACGGCATCCCATTCCATCTCGCTCCGGACCATGGCTTCGACCAGGGCCGGACGCGAGAGGTCGCCGCCGCCTATCGCCGCTACGAGGACACGGCGGTGCTCCGCCCAAGCAGGGCACACCTCCACGGTGTGTTCCACCGTGTCCTCCGGTCCATCCTTGCAGTGGGAGCACCCGGGCGTTTCCTCCCGCCCGATTCGGTGCAGGAACCTCCCAAACACACCGTGTCCGGTGAGGACCTGCGTCAGGCGGAAGGTGAGGATGCCGTGGCGTCTCTCAAGCCACTCCTCAAAGAGGGGTCTTATCGCCGCTATAGTGGCGTGCCCAGCACGGGGTTGCGACAGTCGCTGTCTCCATGTCGCCATGAGATCGTGCCGGAAGTCTGTCCGCTGCGCGACAACTTGCCGAGGCAGCGGGGTTTCCCCACGGCATAGTGCCTCCGCACGCCATTCGTGCAGGCGCGCGAGGACTATCGCCTCCAGATCCCATGGCGGCAATCCGGCAAGGAGGCTCGCCGCCTCGCGGGAGATCGTGCGGTAGCCGCGAACCATGTTCACGGCTATCACCCTTTGGGGCGCGTTCAGGTGGTGGACGGCAAGCCGCGCCAAACCACGCGCCCACACCGGGGCCCCGTAAAGGGCCATGGACCGCACGATCCCCGCGTAGAGCCTCCGGCAGGAGGCGTTTGGCCCTCCCAGGTTCGGCAGGAGCCGCCTGAAGGCAGCCGCGGTCCGTTCCAGTTTGGGAGCCAAACGTCGGAAATGCTCAACGAAGTTCCATCGGCCGTCGAGGACGAGTCCTAGGTACTTCAGCGTCGACTCGACGTCGATGGATACCCCTCCTACCATCACTGAGGATCCCGGTGGTGGCCTGTTCCGAGGACCATGGAAGTGCATGGCCTCGGACTTGTGCAGAGCCACCTCGAGACCCAGTTGCCGAATCCTCTCAACGACTATCGCAACCCCGCGTGTCATATTTTCCGCCGCCGCCTTGTACGACCCCCCTTGTGCCAGTACCAGCGTGTCGTCAGCGTAGCAAACTACGCTGACGCCGGTAGGGAGGTCGGCGCGCAGCACCCAGTCGTAACCGATGTTCCACAGAGGTGGCCCCAGAACCGAACCCTGTGGGACACCGCACGACATCTCTCGCCGGTTCCATTCACCGTTGCGACCGGGGTAGATGACGGCCCTGTCCGTCAGGTAGTCCCCGACTATACGACGGAGATAGGTCGGCACCCGGTGATACCGGAGTGCCTCCCTAATGCAGCTCCAGGGCATGGAGTTGAAGGCGTTGGCGATGTCGAGAGACACCGCCAAGACAACCCCCCTCTGGCCACTGCATCCCCCGTCGTGAGGGCTCTCACGCGCATGATGGCGTCCACCGTAGAGCGCCTCTTGCGGAAACCAAACTGATGTTCCGCAAGATCCGGCCCCGTCTCCGCAAGGTGCTCGGCGAGGCGGTTTGCAATGACTCTTTCAAAGAGCTTGCCCACCTCGTCGAGCAGCACCACGGGCCGGTATGCGGACGGAGAGTCCGCAGGGCGCCCCGGCTTCCGAATGAGGACCAGCTTCCCCGTCTTCCAACGAAGCGGGAATTGGCCTCTCTCCAAGCATGCGCTTAGGAGCCCCTCCAGTCGGGGCCCGAGAGCCTCCGAGGCCAGGACCCAGGCTTTGCCAGGCAAGCCATCGGGTCCTGGGGCGGTATTCCTGGCCTTGAGCCTACGTACCGCCACTCTCAGGTCTACCCCGGTCCCTTCCGGGATGTCGTCGTCGTCGTCCTGGTGGTCCGCTTCCGGCACCGCAGGTGGCGGAGCCATAGGCGGGGGCGGATTTTCCCATCGCGCAGGGAACAGAGCGCTCACCACGTCCTCCACGAGCTGGGGCCGGAGACTTTGCGTCAGCGGGGGGCCCAGGTGCGGAGTTTATCCCGCACCATCTTGTAAGGGTGCCCCCCACGGATCTCTGTTGAGAGTCTCCAGCATCTCCTCACGGGCCCGATCCCGGGCCCGCAGGACAGCCTCCCGGAGGGCGTTCTTCGCCGCTCTGTATCCCTCGTACAGCTCCGCCTCAATGGCTGCCGCATTCGGTGGACGAATGCAGAGCCTGCGATGCCTAGTGTACAGGTGCCGCGCGGCGACACACGCCTCGCGCAGAGACGTCAGCTCACGCGACCACCAATACACCTGACGCCGGGCGCTTCCTGGCCGGACGCGGGGCATTGCCACGTCACATATTTCGGACATGGCCTCCTGGAACCACCCTGCCTCATCATTGACGTCGGCAGGCCTGTCCGGTGATGACACCCATGCCTGCACGATCGAGGCTTCCAGGAGGAGCTCCCGGTCCAGCTGCTTCAGCGCCCAACGCGGACCACTCGGGGCCTGTTGGACTGGCGCGCTCGAGGGCTGGGTGGAGACATCAAACCGGATGTACCGGTGGTCGGAGTAGGTCTCCACCCCCTGCATGACACGCCAGTCAATGGCACGCGGCGACAGAGCGGGGCTAGCGAACGAGATGTCAACTACCGACTCGCCCCGCATCCGCACACACGTGGGGACAGAACCCCGATTTAGGACGACCAGGCCTGTCTCCAGAGCCCAGTCTTCCACCATCCTACCCCGCACATCTGTACGACGAGAACCCCAAGCCAAGTTCTTGGCATTGAAGTCCCCGAGGACAAGTACGGGGAGGGGATAACTTCCGACGACGACTGCTCTCAGCTCTGCAAGAGAGTTGTGGAGCTCGGCGAGAGATCGGTTCGGGGAGAAGTACACCCCCACAACGACGAACTCCCCGAACCGTGCTGCTACGCACCCCTGACCCCTCCTGACACCTTCAAGGGTCGGGGTACCGGCGGCGGCCGAAGAGATGATGGCCACTGAGCCGTTAAGGTCCGCCACCCAGTCCTCCCTAGGCCAGACAAAATACGGCTCAGCGACCACAGCGAATTTTGTTCAAACCTGCGACGTTAAAAGTGCTTTGCAACACCCATGGAAACGGCCTGACATATGTGTTAATTAACACCCGATATCGACGTATAGTTAGCGAAGGTTTACTTTAGCTTTCAATTGGTCGATACGTAACCATCGTATATACGTCTATTTAGACTATATGTTTTCCATGTTATGGCGCTATAAGAAAATCCACTACCACATATCATCTTGTGGGTTCAGTAAAACAGGATATGGTCAGCAGCGTTTTTTAATGGCAATTGAAAATAATGAAAAAATTGCGACTGTCAACATGCATGCCAAGCTTGGCAACTATTGCAATTATCCATCCTATGAAGCAATATATTGCGGAAGCCTTTTTTGCAGCAGAGAATTTTTGATAGGCTGTGATGATGACGATGACGATAAATAGATATCACGTGGTAATCATATTGATTAAATTTGTTTGAATACATATTTAAATTGAAAATTATAAAAAAGACCGTCGCAATCGACACAAGCAGTTTCATAGCATTTGTAATATTTTTAAATTCCAGTCTGTATCTCTACATAGTATAAAACAAATTTGCTTCCCGATCTCTGTACGCTTAGATATTTTAAACTACGCAACGGATTTTGAAGTGATTTTAATCAATAGGCAAATACATGCATATGTTGTCGAGATCCAAAAAAATCACCCGTGCGAAGTTAAAAATATATACGTAGCATTAATGAATATGCTTGAGCAGGGAACGAACACGCTCTTATAAAGCACCAGCTTAATGCTTCTTTATTCCCTATGATAAATGTAGATAATAGTTAAAAAATAGGAGTATTGTTAAAGAGGTTAGACGTTAGCTACTGATATTCCGTTTACATATTATTTATTATGCTATTACATATTATTATTTATTACAAAAAAGCCTATTAAACGTATGTATCTGTGTATATGTACGTATGTGTACGTATATATATATATATATATATATATATATATATATATATATTATTATATAATTAAATTATTACACTTACTAATGTTCCCGTCACGTCTCACGTAGCGTTCAGCAACTTACGCTCAGCACAACTAACATACATTACGTATTTTCCATTTTGTTATTAACATTCATCAGTTGTTACTATCATATGTATCTACTACTCGCTTAATGTCAACACTTACGGCCCGGTCTCCATAGGACCGTATGGGGCCGACTGAAAATCAGCGTCGCTATCCCGCGGCTTATGCTGGGGCGGTCCCTTCCGCCACTTCATCTGTTTCGATTATCATGAATTGTTGTTATATCCTCTATTTTTTTTGTTTATTAATTTTCTTGTATTTTTATTTCCTTTTTTATCCTTATTCGTCTTTATTTTGTTTATTAATTTGTGATTGTAATCTGAAGTGTCGGAATAAATGTCTTTATGTCTTTATATCCGGAGACCCTTTTTACTGAAAACGAAGCATCCCATCTTAGTCCTCAGGCGTGACGTACATGTAGATGTCTATGGACCACAGCATCTGCTTTCGTTGGTCACTATAATTCTACAAAAAAAAACTTCGTACATGATTACTTCAATTAATGCCTTCAATTTATTATTATTATTATATAACTAGTTATCAGATAGACCGGTACTTTATAAGGCCAATACATTATATAAAACAAGCGGTTGGCGAGAGCGTGTTTTATAGTGCTTTATTAACTAATTATGTTTTAAAGTACTTTATATACTTTATTAAATAAAGTGCCCTTTAAGAAAAATATAATATCTATGATGTTGAATTGCTATTATAGTTATTTGAGTTACTAAATAAAATGAATTAAAATGATAGCCATGCTTATGTCTCCCATAATTTTTTATCTGAATGTGAATACACTTCATAATTAAATTTAACAATCGAAAACTGAAAACATTGATAAAAAGAAAGTGTCACGAAAAGATTTAACAATGAAACACTTGTAAATGTATTTTTTCTTGTAGTAATAAAATGGTCTTGTTAATTGTATAAAGTTGGATGAAAGTAATATGTGGAGGCTGGTAATTAGCAATTATCACTAGTGAAGTAAATAATGCTATAGCTAAGTTAGTCAATTGGTTTAATGTTAATAATTTGATTTTGATTGGAAGTAAAACTAAATGTATGAAATTCGTAACTCCTAATGTTAAACATGTCAATACTAATGTAATTTTAAATGGGGAGGAACTGAGTCTTGTTGATACCACCATTTTTCTTGGAATCACACTGACGCAAAGCTTCAATGGCTCCCCCATACGAGTATATCAAAACTAGCTAACAGATTTAGTTCTAAAGCATATGCTGTAAAAATATTAGAACTCTTACCAGTGTTGAAACAGCTAGAATAATTTACCATTTTGTAACTTTACAAAGATATTAGTCTGAAAGCCTTCCTAAAATGAATGAATAAATAAATAAATTTCTTAATTTATAATTATGCACATAATGTAAATAAATGATAATGAGTGAGTATAATAATATCGCGGCGGCGGAAAGAGCAGGGGGAAAAGTTGTCCTCTCCGGAGTAGTATCCTCTACGGAGAGCTGGTAAGACTGCAGATGTTTGCGAAAGCGTTCTCATAACCTTGCTTATATGTGACACACATAACCCTTCCTTGATTCCGGGGAGCGGGTATTTGTAGGCATTGTCTCATGTAATAAAATGTCTACGGAAGCCCCTATTATGCCCCATCAATGACCATAATATCTGAATATCCTTTTAGATGTGCCTGTGATGCATACATATTATATTTTACATAATGTACGCATGAATGTATTTAAACAATAGCAGTTGTGCGTTAGTACTACAATATCACTTAATTCATCCTGATATAGAACGCGCTGGACCATGAAACATTATATTCAAATATTCACTATTCTGTTACGGACATATTCTTTAGTCTGTGTCTCTACTTAGAAATTTATTAATGTACATAAGCAAGCATGAAGTAACAGGTGCCATTCGTAAGTGACACGGTTGATTAAAATTGTTATCAAGCTCAAGGAGTGTTGCTTCCTTTCGTTGCGTATCACTGGTTTATTTAGAGCACTACCAACAAGTAAATTGTAATGTGCTTTATGCGTCCGTCTTTATAGTAAAAAAAAATTACACTTATTTTATAGCTATCAAAGTTACTCGCATTTAGCTGCGTATCAGCTGATGAATACTATAGGAAATTTATTATCAAGAATAAACTATTACTGCAAATACATCCCACTAGTCTATTTTATGACCATTCCCAACAAATGGACTCTATGCTCGTTTGTCATCGTACCCTTACTGTATTTACGGTACCTAAGAGAAAAGAAAAAAAAAGGATGTGACGTATGAAGAGTATACGAAGTAGGATAAATTCACCGTACAGCGTAAAAATAAAGTACATGAAAATTAGCATGAACCCACAGGGGGTACTATATCATAGTAAGGCATTGGGAGATAGAAAGTAACGCCATCAATTATATGGTAGGGGTTATAACTTTCTATGTTTATGTTAAATTAGGTAGTTTAATTATCACTGAATGGGACAATTTAAGAAAGTGTTAGGAGTGGTTCGAGATGGTAGTCGAATGGTGGATTTGAATACACAAACTTTTGATTTCATGGTCCGCACCCTGCCATTAGCTTACTGTCGTTTACTACGCTGTATTCTATCTCATTCTCTCACAAGCTAAATCCTATAGATGTATATTATTTTTTTTGTGTCCCTTTTTCGTTTCAATGAGTATGAAAGGACGATTCTAAAGAAATTGTCACTTAAAAAACTGAATAAACTACATATTGAAACCACTCGCATCTGGCAATAGCATCATCTTTTTAATGTACGCATCCCCCGCTACGTTTGTACGCTACCTGCACTGAGGAGCGATATGCATGTACATGTAATTTTAAACCTTCTTCCTCAACGTGAAAGGAAATAGTGTACCTGCAACTGTACTCAGCAACTGCACATTTTAAACTGAATAGTTATATTTTTATTTCTAGGTACAATTGCTCCATTTCTGTCAACGAATCCGTCTGAGGGCCGCCCACTTACTTACCTATTTCGGCCGATAAATAGCAATAATTAACGCTTCAAGCGCCATAAAAATCCCATGCAGTCGCATGCACCCGGCAAATCCCGAGAGGTCGCATGCGACCGCACCCACCCACAGCACTTAAAACCATTAAAACTTATATTTAGAGACTACTCTTCTACAATTAAAATAAAATTCTGTATCTTGTGGTCTAAACAAAAGTCAGGTTTTACTTCATTACAAAAAGATTTTATTTTATTTTGATAACAAAGAAAAACATATCAAGCGAAATTCGGCAGCGTGAAAATTCACAATTATTTCAATATATATTACTCGAAATTATTTGCGTAAAAAATATAAATTATATTCACACAAAAACTTTCATTACAATTTTATAATAAGACACTATACTAAAACACTAACAAAACACTAGAAAAATCAAAAATAAACACTATAACATTCAACTTCAATTTTAATTTCAAATCGTTTATTGCTTCTATAATGTACAGGGTATTAGCAGTTACAGTGACCACTATAGACCCTCTCGGGCGTTGCAATGTATTAGAAATATACAATAAAATAATTAAATAGACTTATAACCATGTAACATCATATTTGGCTATTTAGAAAATAAAATTTTATTTATTACTTACTAGTAATTTACTGCTTGGTAATTAACTATCAAAAAATTCAGTGAGCGTGTAAAAGTATTTGGAAATAAGATAATCATGAAGTTTTTTATTTAAAGAACTTAATTAAACTTCAGATTTTGTATTTATGGGTAGTTTATTGAATATTTTAATTGTCATGTAATATGGACTACAATTGAGCATTTTGGTTCTAGATGGGGGTAAATATAACCTATCTTTATGCCTAGTATTTACATTGTGTGTTTCTTTTATCTGGGTAAAGAAATGTTTATTTTTAAATACGAAGTTACTTATATCTTTTATGTAAATGAAACTAAGGTTAATAATTTAAATTTAATGAAGTAGGGTACCCCAAAGAATAATGCCATATTTAAGCCATGAAAAGGCATACGCGTAATATGTGGAAAGTGCAGTTTCTAAATTTGTGCTATGATTGATCTGATAAAGCGCATATGTAAATTTAGAGAGCTTGCATTTAATTTTTTCAATATGCGACTTCCAGTTTAAATGTGTGACATGACATTAAGTCCGAGCAAGTTATACGAGTCTATTACTTCTATTAGGGTATTTTGTAGTTGAATATAAATTTTTAGGGGTGGTTTATTACATGAACGAAATTGTAAAATTTTTGTCTTTTTAAGGTTTATTTCTAGATTATGGCTATCAAGCCAATGAGTGGACATTATGAAGTGTATCATAGATAAGGGCTTCAGAGCTAATGTTGTCGTTACTTTTTATAAGTATTGACAAGTCATCTGCAAATAATACTGGCAGTGTTGATTCTCTATACAAACACTTTGGCAGGTCATTGACATAAATAAGAAACAGCACACAGCCTAAAACGCAGCCCTGTGGGATTGAACTAGTTAGGTGTTTCTCTTCAGAACGAACTTTTATTATTTTATTTGTAATTTGGTTGTAGTTTTCAATTTCTACTATTTGCTTCCGATTATTTAAATAGGATTTGAACCAGTTATGTACGACGTTCACGCGAAAATGGCGTACGAAATGAACGTAGATTATAAATAAATATTCATAATATAACAGTTTGTTTTTATTGCACTAGAGGATAGAGTATTTAATTATATAATGCCAAAATTCTTCATAGAAAAGTGGTCTCTACATGTTAGTGTTTATGGGTTAAAGTGCTGTGGGTGGGTGTGACCTCTTGAGACCGCTAGGGATTTGACGGAATATGGTCGCGGTCTCATGAGACCATTAGGGGGTTGAGAGGTTAAACTGTTGTGTTTCAGTTGAAAGATATAAGAGGTCATTGAATAAACCTATTTATACGGATTTATACCGTTTAATTATCTTGTTTAAAAGTTGTTAATTAAACACGATAAAATCTGTATAAATGGTTTTATTCAATGTGTGGTGTTCGCGTAAATTTAAGACATCATTATATAAGACAATCAGTTTAATTACAGACTGTGAGGCATTCGATCTTGGTTTTTAGAGATGATTACGCATCTGTAGCCTTCTTTCTTTGAAGCAAGTGTCCTTTAAACGCATTCCAGTGCAGCGATGAATATTGTAAAATCAAATGGTTTGCGGGATCTGAAGATAGCAGATAAATATCTGCTTGGGAGCTAACATAACGGATACTTGAGAAAAATGACGAAAACTTAAAGTTCATATTTCCGAAGATTGCACGTGACGTATTCACATCACATCGGAATCACCAATTTGGCCGTGGAAAGAAAAGGGAGAGATCTACAGCCCTGCAATGTGTTCAGCTCCGGGAGAGGCAAACGCTCCTTGTGTTAGTTACAGAGCTGTCCTATATATAGCGCAGTACTTCGGAACTATGATAGCGTAATTAATATTTTGGTGCGTTTCGTTTGTGGCGCATCGACAGCGCCACCACAGGTAGCCTGTAGACCGTAAAATAACTTTATTACTTATGGCAGGAATTGAACTAGCGTTGTTAGCCTTCTATGAAATTTACAGCGAGTGTTTCGCCTTTAAGTGAAAATATTATAATTAAATAATATAATTAAATAAAACTTACTTTACGGATTTTATCACGTTTAATTTTAACTTTTTGAATTCCTGACGTTTCAGATGCCTTGCATCATTTATAGTCACGAGGCAGACTGCGGTCTTTGATATCCAAATGTAGCCCGGCTACCTATAGTTTTCTACGGCTCAAGGCTTTCCAAGATCCAATCTACGCAGAACGAGCTAAAAGAATCTTGAAGTCCTGCAGTGGTATGCTTGGGTTTGGATTTAATTTTATTATTTATATGAACCCAAGCAGATCCCATTCTTATTCTCTACTGAAATAATGATGATTTTTTTAATTTCTATGGCCTTGCGTATTATCCTTGGTAGGAATCTTTACACACCGTAAAACCACACCAGTAAAAACGGTCTCCGGTTCACATAATGATTTCTTATATTTACGCGAACACTACACATGATTAAAACTACTTTTACGGATTTTATCGCGTTTATTTTTGCTTTTAATTACTTTTATTTTTAATTCCCGACGTTTCGGGCGCTTTCCAGCACCCATGGTCACGGGGGACTGAGATGACTGACGTCCCGATGTCATTGTTAAACCCGGAGTACCTTCAGCTTTTCTAATTATTGTTTATGGTCCGATCTATGCAAAATGAACTGACTATGTCGTGAGGTCTTGCAGTGGTATGCTTGGGTTTAGTTTTAATTTTATTGATTATAGGAGCCCAAGGTGGTAGTACCCAGCCTCCTTCTCTATTGAAATTAGGATGTTTTTTAATTTCAATAGCCTCACGTATCATCCTTGGTAGGAATCGGTGTTCTTTCGCGAGGATTTGTGGTCTATCAAATCTGATGTAATGGTTGGGGCCGTCTAGGATATGATCACAAACTGCAGACTTCCCGGAACGTTGATACTTCACATCAGCTATATGTTCTTTTACGCGGGTTCTAATTGATCTTTTTGTTTGTCCTATATAAGAGAAACCACATTCACAATCAAGCTTGTACACTCCTGCATCTTGTAGAGGAATATGACACTTGACGGATGGTAGGAACTGACTAATCTTCTTCGGCGGCTTGTAGAATGTTCTAATAGAAGCTCGCTTCAAGATATAGCCAATCTTGTCTGTGACACCTCTGACATATGGTAGTACAGCAGGCACACGCTCGACTGTGGCCGGCTTCACTCGGTCACTGTGACGTAGGCGCGGGACTCGAAGCTTGTTTCGTGCAGAACTTGCTTACGTCTGAACTCGGCGGCCAGGTGTTTGCTGTCACAGATCCCTCGTGCTCTCTGTAACAAAGATTTGCCCACGGTAGCTAAATGTGAAGGATGGTGGTGAGATTCACCGTTTAAATATCGGTTTGTATGGATCTTTTTCCTATACACAGTGTGACCAATGGTGTTATTAGGATTTCGGATGATTAACACATCTAGGAAAGGTAAGGAATTATTTGCCTCTAACTCCATAGTAAATTGAATTTTAGAGTTTATAGAACATCTTAATTCCATAAACTCTAAAATCTTTGTTACAGAGAGCACGAGGGATCTGTGACAGCAAACACCCTGGCCGCCGAGCTTCAGCACGTCAAGCAAGTTCTGACAAGATGCAGTAGTGTACAAGCTTGATTGTGAATTTGGTCTCTCTTATATAGGACAAACAAAAAGATCAATTAGAACCCGCGTAAAAGAACATATAGCTGATGTGAAGCATCAACGTTCCGGGAAGTCTGCAGTTTGTGATCATATCCTGGACGGCCCCAACCATTACATCAGATTTGATAGACCACAAATCCTCGCGAAAAACACCGATTCCTACCAAGGATGATACGTGAGGCTATTGAAATTAAAAAAAACATCCTAATTTCAATAGAGAAGGAGGCTGGGTACCACCACCTGCTTGGGATCCTATAATCAATAAAATTAAAACTAAACCCAAGCATACCACCGCAAGACCTCAAGACATAGTCAGTTCATTTTGCATAGATCGGACCATAAACAATAATTAGAAAAGCTGAAGGTACTCCGGGTTTAACAATGACATCGGGACGTCAGTCATCTCAGTCCCCCGTGACCATGGGTGCTGGAAAGCGCCCGAAACGTCGGGAATTAAAAATAAAAGTAATTAAAAACAAAAATAAACGCGATAAAATCCGTAAAAAGTAGTTTTAATCAGGTCTCCGGTTCTTCAAATATAAGTTCACTGTGTGGTGGTTGTGTAAGCGAATATATTTTGCCCCCCTGGGTGTCGGAAATAGCAAATATGTGAATAATAACTTGTGGTATCCGATAGATGTAAGGCAAATCCTCTCTACAAATGGAGAGGCACATGTCCTGTAGTAATATTTTATGGTTTGATATCGATGAAGAAGACGATAATATAGATAGTTTAAAAATAGCCACATGCAAGTAAGTGAGTCTACTAATTTATATCGATGTACCGAACATTGACAAAATTCTCGCAATAAGTCTTGTCACGTAATTATTGTGTGTTAAATAACAAAACCGTATTATATTTAGTGCCCATAATTCTTATTAGACTTATTTCCCAAAGAAATATGCGTTAAGGTTACAGCCTAACAAAGGGTACCTATGTGAAACCGGCTAGGACAGGTGCAAATTGAATTTCAGATTTGATAGACCACAAATCCTCGCGAAAAACACCGACTCCTACCAAGGATGATACGTGAGGCTATTGAAATTAAAAAAAAACATCCTAATTTCAATAGAGAAGGAGGCTGGGTACTACCACCTGCTTGGGATCCTATATTCAATAAAATTAAAACTAAACCCAAGCATACCACTGCAAGACCTCAAGATATAGTCAGTTCATTTTGCATAGATCGGACCATAAACAATAATTAGAAAAGCTGAAGGTACTCCGGGTTTAACAATGACATCGGGACGTCAGTCATCTCAGTCCCCCGTGACCATGGGTGCTGGAAAGCGCCCGAAACGTCGGGAATTAAAAATAAAAGTAATTAAAAGCAAAAATAAACGCGATAAAATCCGTAAAAGTAGTTTTAATCAGGTCTCCGGTTCTTCAAATATAAGTTCACTGTGTGGTGGTTGTGTAAGCGAATATATTTTGCCCCCTGGGTGTCGGAAATAGCAAATATGTGAATAATAACTTGTGGTATCCGACAGATGTAAGGCAAATCCTCTCTACAAAAGGAGAGGCACATGTCCTGTAGTAATATTTTATGGTTTGATATCGATGAAGAAGACGATAATATAGATAGTTTAAAAATAGCCACATGCAAGTAAGTGAGTCTACTAATTTATATCGATGTACCGAACATTGACAAAATTCTCGCAATAAGTCTTGTCACGTAATTATTGTGTGTTAAATAACAAAACCGTATTATATTTAGTGCCCATAATTCTTATTAGATTTATTTCCCAAAGAAATATGCGTTAAGGTTACAGCCTACCTAAAGGGTACCTTTGGGAAACCGGCTAGGACAGGTGCAAATTGAATTTAAAATTAAATCTGTCACGGTCAATAAAATTTATTTAAGCAATCAGAATTCAATTCCAAAACCCGTATAATAACGATAAATTTTTTTCCGATGTTCAATAAAATCACAATAAAATTCTTATAAAAGGCATTGTAACCTGTGCTTTAAAAAGTGACTGATTAAATTAGAAAATTGTAGAAAACTTCTCTACGACGAGTAAACGTGTTGATTTAATGTCGTGTTAGTCCAGTAGTCGTTAACGTGACTGGGAAGTTCTGGAATCGAAATCAGCCAAAAGCGAGCGAGCGAGAAATTTTCGGAACTAGCTCGGGCTTAGGAAGTAGGCAGCGTTTCACCTCCATTCTTCGGAAAACTTAAAAAGCCGTTGATCCTGCGCCTGATCTCTCTCCGTCCCATCGGACTATGAGAGTGAGGGAATAGAGAGTACACCCGTGATTCCGCACACAGTGTTGTACTGTGCAGATATTAGTCTCCGTTGAGACTAGCCACTGTGCCGAAATTCATTCTTTCAAAGAGGACTTTATCATACGTGTCGAAAACGGGGTACCGTTGTTTGAGTAACTTAGAGTTGGGCGCATAATATAATACCTAAACGTTGCGTCCTGAATGACACTCACTGTTAGTTGAATTGATTTATTGAGCCGGGCTAGCGTTTGAGCAGGTATAAAATATTATTCAAGCCACCCGAGCTCTTTGAAGAATCATAGTAATTTGTTAACCTCGGAGGATGATCTCGGTGATTTGATGTACTTAGCATCGTAGCCAGTAATAACTGTAAAATTAAGTAGAATGCGTCAGCCGTTTTCTGATGTTGCATTCAAGCTCTGCACAAAAGGCTGTCTGTAATAACTAAAGTAAAGAGATGCTTATTTAAGAAACTGTGTCTTGTTATAGCACTGATTATACTAGTTTAATATTTGTTCGGTCCTTTTGAAAATGTTGTTAAAACAGAACTGTGTGCTGATTGGGTACAACAGTCCTTACGTACCCGATTGTGAGTGCGACAATGGGTTGTGGTGGAGCCACGTGTTTAAGGCTGCCGAAAATCTAGTTCCCCGGTCAAACCTCAAACCTATTACGCGAGATATTAACTAAAGTGGACTGTATATGCGATTGCTTCTATGCTTATGTGAAGCGACTACTATAGCATGCGGTACAATGCACTCGCTCTTCCCTAAACTAAACTATTACTTGTCGAATCGATGAAAGGAATCCTGCTTGACTAGGAAAAAAACACAAATTGGAGCGGGTTAAATTATTAGCAAGCAGGTATAATTAAGGAGTATTGACTCACCGGGGTTTCTTCTTCCTGTCGATCACTATAGCGACTTCTGGAACACTCCGGAGAGAGGCGGTGCGCGACGATATCTCACACGAGGTGAGGCGGGTTCCTGGAGCTCGACTGCTTCCAGGCCAAAGCGGTTTCCACTAGTGAGGTGTTTCCAAACGAGCGCGCGGGAAGAGGAGGTTGTAGTTCAACGACGACTGCGGCGGGAGAAGAGAGCGCGCGTCGGTCGCGCGTGTCTTATATATCCTCGGGTCCGATGATTACGCGATGTTCTAGAATCGTCTTCTTTCCCCTCCCACCCCACCACCCCGATGTGTCGATAGGAGGGTACGAATGATATTGTTTCGGAAGGGAATAATGATTCGACAAATTCCTACCGTCAAAAATAAAAAACGCGAATGGTTTTTCCGCGCAACCATCTCCCCCGCCCTTGAAGGATTTCCTTCAAAAAAAAATAACTAAACAACTAGAGCTAAGATCGACTAACAAATAACTAACTAACGCTAAGATTACCTAAATTAAACTACAATTTCAGTCAAAAAAGCTAATTTAAATTATGGAAGAGGCAAGGGGCACAAACGGATAACCGGACGTAGGTAAGACCCAACCGTGGTCTTAACGCGAGCTATCCTAATTACTCCGTCGGAACCGGGAAAGACCTCCTCGACGATTCCTAACGGCCAGTGGAGAGGCGGCGTATTCTCCTTAGTGAGCACAACTACGGTTCCTACAGCTAAAGGCTCTGTCGCTGTGTTCCATTTTTGCCGAGACTGCAAAGTATGCAAGTATTCCATCCTCCATCGTTTCCAAAACGATTGCACTAACCGATCTAATAATTTGTGGCGTGTGGAAATGCTAAGTCTGTTCTCATCCACATCCGCGGCGGGCAGATACCTTAGAGGCGTTAAAGTCAAAAAATGTGCTGGAGTTAGAGCCAGCGGTTCCGAGGGGTCACTAGATAACGTCCGACAAAGTGGGCGGCTATTCATTACGCATTCAATTTGAGCGAGCACCGTACTTAGCTCTTCGAAGGACAAAATTTGATCTCCTATTACTCGGTATAAGTGGCTCTTTAGACTTTTAATATTAGTCTCCCAATTGCCCCCAAAATGACTCGCGGCTGGGACGTTCAGAGACCACTCAATGCGGTTCTCGGCTAGAATGTGAGCGAACTCCGAATTATAATACTTGCTAGCTAAGAGCTCGTGTAGTTCCGATAGAATACGTTTTGCACCGACGTAGTTCGTACCGTTATCCGAATATAATTTACTTACAGGGCCTCTGCGCGATAGAAATCTTTTAAATGCACCCATAAAGCCTGCTGTGCTTAGATCACCAACGAGTTCTATATGCACTGCTCGAGTAGTTAGACATACGAAAATGCAGACGTAAGCCTTTGTGGATCTTATACCACGCCCGCGAGTGAGCGTGACCTTAAACGGACCAGCAAAATCAGACCCGGTGTGCGTGAAGGGCTTTACCGATTGTATCACTCTACAAGATCTAAGTTCCGCCATTTCCGGAAATGACGGCTTGGGGCGTGCCCGAAAGCAAGCTATACATCTGTGCACCCGATTGCGTATTAAACTACGTGCAGAAAGAATCCAATAATTCTGGCGCAAGATCGACATCAATAAATCGGGGCCAGCGTGCGAGTTCAATTTATGATGATAATCGACTAATAAGTTCATGATATGGTCTTTACGCGGTAATACTATAGGGTGCCGTTGGTCGAAACTCAACTGCGAGTTGGACAAGCGTCCACCTACCCTTACAATCCCATCCTGTAAAAATGGCTTAAGGCGTTGAAAGGCGCGACTACAAGCTCTATTCGATTGTAATCTTGTAATTTCTTCAGAGAAGTGTGCACGTTGAAGTTCACGTAATACTAGCGACTCGGCATAGTTGTAATCGGATGCTAAGACATACGAACGTCGCGGTAAAAGCTTCGCGAATCGACAAACGTAAATTACGCTACGCAATAATTTCGACCAAGAGGACAAGCGGTTCGCCAGAGCAATGATTGGAGAAACCTCGCTCGAAACGTTCGCCACTAGAGCGTGTCTCTTCTCTTCCGGCGGTTGTGACACTGACGAAGGTTCGAAATCGGTTATTGGCCATTGTGAGGGATCCAAGTGAACCCAAGAAGGTCCATGGAACCAAAGCGGGTGGTCCATTATTTGCATCGGGGTGAGTCCCCGGGATAGACAATCGGCAGGGTTTTCCTTACCGGACACGTGATAAAAGTTCCGCGTTTCTAACTCGTCTTGGATCTTGGCCACTCGGTTCGCGACAAACGTATCCCAACGGTGGGGTGAAGAATGAACCCAACATAAGGCGACGGTGGAGTCGGAAAAGGCAAATATTCTTTCTATGTGAACTCTATCCCTACATGCGCCGATAACTGTGGTAATAAGCTTGGTGAGTACTAATATTGCGCAAAGCTCTAAGCGCGCCAGAGAGACAACCTTACGGGGGGAGACTCTCGACTTAGAACTAATGAGGCTAATCGAATTTCTACCATTATTCTGGACATGGAAATATACAACGCCCCCGTAAGCCTTCTCGCTGGCGTCTGCAAATCCAACAACCGTTATGCTGCTATTTCTATCGACATTTATATGACGCGGTATTTTAATTTCTCTTAGTAAAGGAAGTTCCTCTCTAAAGCGCTGCCACAATCGAACAATGCTGTCAGGCGGCGAGTCATCCCAATCGCATTCAAATAACCAAAGTTGTTTAATCAAAAGCTTAGCGTATAATACCACCGGAGCTACGAAACCCATGACGTCCCATAATCTAGCAACGCATGACAGTATTGTGCGCTTTGTGCATTTCTCTACGGGCGGATTTACCTTAAGGCTAAACACGTCGGACTCTGGTGACCAACACAGACCGAGCACCTTGTGTGTATCGGAATCGTCGAATTCCTTTATCGCCGAAAGACGGTGTGATAGTGGGATTGTATCTAAAACCGGACGCGAATTACTAGTGCACTTCACAAGATCGAATTGACCTGATTTCATGAGCCTTATAACCTCGGCGGTGGTTAGGGTGGCCTCCTCCACGCTATCGACCGAATACACAAAATCATCCATATATAATCCGCTCTCAATTGCCCTCTTAGCTTTAGGATAAGAGGGACCTTCATCGTGAGCGAGCTGTCTCACCGTGCGTAACGCATGAAATGGGCTCGACTTTAAACCAAAACAAACGCGGTTAAATTCAAACACCATTAGAGGTTCCTTTGGGTTGAAACGATATAAAATGCGCTGGAATCTACGGTCGCATTCACGGACCCCTATGCAAAGAAACATTTGGCGAATATCGGCGGATAGTGCTATACTAAACAAACGAAAATTGACTATTATATCAAATAAACTGCCCTGTAAATTTTGCCCACTATAGAGGATATCGTTAAGCGACAGGTGAGTGCTAGTTTTAGCACTAGCGTCGAGCACTACACGTAATTTAGATGTAAGTTTGTCCTCTCTAATGACTCCGTGGTGTGGTATAAAATACGACGGTGTGTCTTCGTAGTTATCTAATTTCGAAGCCACAAGTGATATGTAACCTTCTCTTATATATTCGTTAATGACGCCGTCGTAAGCTTCCTTTAACTGGGGCGAAGCGAGCATCCTACGCTCCAAGCTGTAGAAACGTTTTTCCGCCATTTGACGCGAATCGCCGAGAGATAAAACATCTCCCTTAAAGGGTAGCGCTACACTATATCTACCGTCGCGATCACGAACGGTCGTGCGGACGTAAATTTCCTCGCATATCCTGTCAGCTGAACTAGCTATGGGTGGGACGTTCACCTCCTCCATCTCCCAAAATTTGCGGACTAACGACTCGAGCGGTTCGACAGCCATACCACAATAAGATGCTGCCGAAATACTATCTAGGATGGGGGCGGAGCCAAGGATCACATAGCCCAATACGGTTTCCAGTGCGTAAGGCGCGGTATGCGAGGAGTTGCCCCTGACCTTATTGTTTAACAAAAGATGAGGGAAAAGCGATGCCCCAATGAGCATGTCTATGTTTCCAGGAACGGCGTAAGTGTCGTCTGCTAGAGTCAAATTTTTAAATTCAATCATTGCCGAGGTGTCAACCGAAACGGTTGGCAACCGTTCAGTGACCCTATCTACTACTAGTGCATTTATATCAAAGTTAACGTTACGATCTATCCGAGAATAAAATTTTAAATTTATATATCCCTGTGTCGCTTTACTAGTACCTCCGATGCCTTTAACTACAGGACATGAAAGTGACCTATTTATTACTAAGCCTAAGCGCTGACAACATTGTCGTGTTATAAAGCTATTTTGGGCTCCGCTGTCCAGCAGTGCACGGACGCTTTGTTTGTTTCCACGCGAATCCCTAACCAAAATACGCGCCGTACCCAGTAACACGGTTGAAGGAGGTTGTGCTCCCATATTTGCCAATGAGCACAGAGCGACATCATCAGGTCGACCGCTAGAATCGTTGACCTTAGTAGGGGTGAATTCCTTATTCGCCTTACTTGACGCCGCTATGTTGCTATTTTCAAAATGTAATAGCGTGTGATGTTTCCTGGCGCACTTGCTACATACGGAACTCGAATTGCATTTTGCAACTAAATGCTTATCGCTTAAGCAGTTCAAACATAGGTTGTTTGTCTTTACTAACTTATAACGTTCGCTTGGTGAATATTTACGAAAAGTCGCACAGTTATATAAGTTACCGTGTTTATCTTTACATACTATACAAGTATGCTGGAGTGATGTCGGCGTAGCGGTTACGTAAGTTAACGACCCTGCTATTTTAGATGGTTGAGTCTGTCTACGGTCGACGCACCTTTTTAATCTCTTGTTTAACGTTCGGTGAGCGCTGCATCACCTTTATTTGATCTCGCACGAACGATGCTAATGAATGAAAGGAAGGCATCTCCGAGCTACGATGCTCCATTTCAAACGCACGCACGGTGTCGGAGTCTAATTTCTTTAATGCTATATGGAGAAACACCACGTCCATAAGGTCATCAAACTTCAAATTCTTAAGTGCAGCCACCGATGCCACAAATTTATCGAGAAACTGCTCTAAGCCGTTGATGTTCGCGGATGATATAGGTTTAAGATCGAATATCTGGTTCAAATATTCGGAAGCTAACATTCTCCTATCTTCATATTTAGTTTTAAGCGTTTCAAATATTAATACGTAATTGTTTGCTGTAGGTGTAAAACCCGAGCAGATCGACTGTGCTCTGCCACTAAGTTTGCTAATTAAGTAATATAATTTTTCAGCGTCCGATAACGATGGGTTGTTGTGTATATTGTTTTGAAAACTACTGAAGAAGAAGGGCCACGTCTTAATATCACCATTGAATACCGGAATATCTATTGGCGGTAACCTAATTGAGTCACGAGGGCGTACCTGCATTTCAGGCTTCGCTTCACCTTGAGATTGTAGCAATTTTGCGGTTCTCTTCACGCGACACAACATATCTTCGAATGCCAGCAGCGGTTGGTAGTTCACTATGTATTTCGGGTCGGTTTGTAGTTCCGAATGATTAATTTGGTCTAATATTCTTTCGTAATCTGTCCGCAAATTATCTATCGTTTCGATTTCATTTAAAAAGGCCTCCCGTACTGCCTCTATATGAATGTTCTTTATATAATCACTTATATTTTGCACACGCGAAAAGAGTATGTCCCTCTTGGCATAAAGCGTTTTAATTTTGATTTCACTTCCACTAACTGCCATTTTAAATTATTATAATAAAGTTATATTAATCACAATTAATCTCACACGCATAAACGACGTAGGATGAATACTCGGCGTGCTGTATTACGTAATCAGATCGAGCGCCCGATGCAGTCAAGGCTACGCGTCGTTTGCTAAACCTAATAATTTTATAAAATTGTGGGGTAAGCGTATCAAACGGTTGCTATCACGCCGTTTCAATTATTTAATAAGCTTTAAATTTAACCAAATACGAGCGCTATTAAATGAATAATTCTGTTTGCGAGTAACAAATCAAAATTTTAATTTAAACGAACACTATTTAAGTCTATTCTATAAATTAGAGTGCGTTATCTAAACAATTAATTTAATAATTCGACCAGAAAATGGTTGGATAACCACTAAACACCAATCCAGATCCTGCCGAAGTGACCATAAAATGGTGGAGCCACGTGTTTAAGGCTGCCGAAAATCTAGTTCCCCGGTCAAACCTCAAACCTATTACGCGAGATATTAACTAAAGTGGACTGTATATGCGATTGCTTCTATGCTTATGTGAAGCGACTACTATAGCATGCGGTACAATGCACTCGCTCTTCCCTAAACTAAACTATTACTTGTCGAATCGATGAAAGGAATCCTGCTTGACTAGGAAAAAAACACAAATTGGAGCGGGTTAAATTATTAGCAAGCAGGTATAATTAAGGAGTATTGACTCACCGGGGTTTCTTCTTCCTGTCGATCACTATAGCGACTTCTGGAACACTCCGGAGAGAGGCGGTGCGCGACGATATCTCACACGAGGTGAGGCGGGTTCCTGGAGCTCGACTGCTTCCAGGCCAAAGCGGTTTCCACTAGTGAGGTGTTTCCAAACGAGCGCGCGGGAAGAGGAGGTTGTAGTTCAACGACGACTGCGGCGGGAGAAGAGAGCGCGCGTCGGTCGCGCGTGTCTTATATATCCTCGGGTCCGATGATTACGCGATGTTCTAGAATCGTCTTCTTTCCCCTCCCACCCCACCACCCCGATGTGTCGATAGGAGGGTACGAATGATATTGTTTCGGAAGGGAATAATGATTCGACAAATTCCTACCGTCAAAAATAAAAAAAGCGAATCGTTTTCCGCGCAACCAGGTTGCTTCCAATGCTAAACCCTTGGGGGCGTGTTGAACATACTCTTTTGCATTCTATTTTTTAACACCTGTAGTTTTTTATCCTGATCCATCCCAGGTCCATTAGCAAAATTGCTAATGTCGTTTAAACATTGGGAACATTTAAGACATATAAGTAACATACGCTCTTGTAGTGCTCTGAGTGGCTTCTGCTCGAGTTGAAAACTAAACATGCCGCCACGTTACATGCTTGGCAGCACACTTTCCAGTGAAGCCTTTGTTTTAGGGATAGAACCTCAGTACAGAGCGTGAAGCGGGGCGGGGCGTAAGGCATACATGACTAATAAACGCTCTTGTATTACTATATTTTAACCAGTCTTTATATATGACCACCACTCATGCGTAAAGGTAAGACTACAGTTAAGATCGTTTGACGGAATGTGCAGCGTTGCGCCGTTACAAGCACATGCCGTTATTTTGTACAGTATTGAGTTGTATGGGAAACACGCCAAACGCTCAACATTGTTTGGAAACCGCGGCGATCATCACTGTCATCACTACAACCTTTCACAAATCCACTTTTTCACCTAGACCTTCCCAAAAATGGCCACAAATTACGGTTCTGGACCGCCTGCATCCGTATTAAATACCTGGATAACTTGAAGTGTTCTCGGCATAAACGAGATTTAAGGGTAGTATGTGAATAAATGTATACTCATTTGATAGCTTGATTCTTTATATAAATAAGTACCACTGTGATAGGTTGTGTAATTATTTTTCTACGATGTTTTATTCACGCGAATCTGTCCTCCCGTAAAATGGAAAATAGTGAAATAAGAGCCGTGATTAAGTCGTTATCGTCAAAAATAATTACGCCAACCCATATACAGTAAGACATGGATAACGCATTAAGTAAATCAGAGCCTTCGAAAAAATCTGCAGGTTTGTACAAACAAGGTAGAGAATTTGTCGAAGATGACCAGTGGAGAGGATGTCTGTCGACAGCCATCACGTCAGAAATCTTTGACAAAATTAACAAAATGGTTTTAGATGACTGAAGATTGGAAGTGCATGAAATAATTATTTCATATTTTAATCAACAAATTAGAAATGAAAGAGGTGTCAGCAAGATGGGTTCGGCGTTTGTTGACCGCTGAACAAGAACTAATAATATAATGTAATATTCCAAACATTCCTACTATCTACCTCGGATAGTATTCAAGCCTACTTATTTTTGAAATGGATAAGTCTGTCCTTCTTAAACTAACGGCATTTCAATCATTTTTTTCATTCTAGTTTGTTCAAGTTCCGTTATTATTACATCTTCTCTCAGAAGTCTTTTAAAAAAAGAACTAAGTAAAAATTTCGTGGGCTGTAATTAAGGAATGTGCTTTTTTGATTTATATTCTAACAACAGTTACCAATATGAACTAGTGTTTGAATTGTGGTTATTTAGTTTGCGCTATGTGTGTAAAATAGAGGCAGCTGCGTTTTCGTTATATGGACCATCAATTTTCTGTGTAGATTTATATAGTGACAGTTTGCTTGTATATTGAGATATTGTTTCTATTTTAGTCAACTTCACATAATAGTAAATAAGGGAGTTAATAATTTAATTTCATGAATTATTTATATCTATGTTACGCGATATGTAATGCAGTTGTGAACTAACTTTTAATATGATCTTTTATATTTTTGTAAAGTAAGCGTGACACCCTACCTGATGAAAAGTGGTAGCCGTGGCCCACAGACATCTAAATACATCAATTCTCGATTAAGAATAAAAGTCTATCCTGTAGACTAAGATAGAATGCCTGGTTAACAATAAAAATGGTCAAAATAGGTTTCAGTAGGTCAAAATCAAGTTAAGAGACCTCATAAAAAATTATGGAAACATTCCAAAACTAAGGATGGCAAAACAGGGGATATAATTAACGTATTTAGTCTAGTTTTCGTTTAGACTGGCCATCGTGACCAAAATTAGGTCTGGAGGATTATAAAAATATATTTGGTTGAGCGACGGGCCTAAGGTTACCGAATTCCAATTCCCCGGTCGAGCCTTAAGCCTATTACGCGAGATGTTACACCACATAGACTGTATAAGCGGATGGCTTCTTCCGTCTCCACAAAATGGCGACTATAGCATGCGGTTTTCCTGACAATGCACTCGCTCTTCCCTAAACGAACTATTGCTTGCCAAAGTCTATGAAGGAACCCCGCTTGATCACGCTAGGAGAAAATGAAATTGGAGCGGATTAACTAATAAATACAATTATGTCAAGCGGGCTTATAACTGGAAGTAACTAACCGGGGTGTTGCTTCGATGCAGCTTGGGCGCTTTGTTGCTGCGGTGCGACTTCTGGCGGATTCTCTGGGGCCCCAGAGATGCGTTCCTGTCCGGTGACGCGATGGAAGAGGGCGGTGCGCGACTATATCTCACACGAGGCGAGGCGGTTACTCCTGAAGCGCGACTGCTTCAGGCTAATGCGGTTGAACTAGCGGTGCGCGTGGGCAAAGCCCTCTAGGACTCGACTGTCCTAGGCGGTGTGGTTCCAACTGGTGTGCGAAGGGAAGAGAGCTGGCAAGTGCCGTGTGCTAGCTTATATTAATTCGGCCCTCTTATCAATGCTTCTCGAAGGGGCGCGCTGCTTATTGGTTGCAAATCACGCCATATTCTAGAATCATCTTCTTTCCCCTCTCACCCCACCACCCCGCTGTGTAAGGAGGGACAACAGGTGAAGGAAAGGTCGAAGGAAGGACAAATCTTGGCAAGCATACCGTCGAATAAAATAAAATTACGAATGGTTTTCCGCGCAACCAATATGAATATTGTTGTTATTAATATAAAAACTTGATCATGATAGAGCCATGCTGCAGCTACCAACGTCAACGAAGAGGTATACAACTTTTTTGCCACTATTTTGTTTTATCTAGTGAAAGTTGTAAGGTAATAATTATCTTTTGTAGCTGCGGCAAATTCAAAATGGAGGGATTTTTGCTTGTAGAACGTGTTTTAACTATCAAAACGTTTTACTTGAATCTTCTATAACCGGAAACGTTCAGAAAACTGCAATCAATTTTCGGTATAAGTCACTTAACTTCGCGGCTAATAATAAATCGTTTGTTGGATAATATTGAACAGTATACATTTTAACAAACAAACCAATTCTCATCGTCCCAGAAGGGTTCGTATAAAGCAGAATATTAAAAGTGTTCATGAAAGTATAACCAAAGATCCACCATTGTCTCTACAAAATTTTCGAAATAAAAGACCAGAGTTTATTTCCATATAAAACTCAGATTACTAAAGAACTTAAGCCTCGGGACCATGAACACTGTCGTACCTTTAGAAGTTATGTTGGTCAAATCGAAGGGCGACCAAAGATTTTCATCAAAAAATCATTATGGGTTATAAAGCTAATTTTTACCTCAGTAGATTTATCAATTATTGAAATTATGCTGGCAAAATCGAAGGGCGACCCACATTTTCATCAAAAAATCATTATGGGTTATAAAGCTAATTTTGACCTCAGTAGATTTGTCAACTAATGAAATTCGCACTATTGGGATGAAGAACAGCCTTCATTAATCGATGAACGGCCACTGCACTCACGTCGCGTAACAATTTGATGAGAAGTTTCACAAGTAGTAACTGAATCATAATTATTTGAAGATGCTACGGATGCAGCTGTAACAGTGAATGGTGATCATTACTCATTGATTAAAACTACTTTTACGGATTTTTTGCACATGGTCACGGGGTACTGGGGTGACTTCCCGATGTCAGTATTAATCAAGCATACCTTCAGCTTTTTAATTATTATTAATAAGAATTGAATTGAAACTTTACATAAACGCGAAACATCTAAATACAATGAATGCAAAAATAGTACCAAAATAAAAACTAAATCAAATGTCTAACACAATAAAGAACTAAATGAAATCGTTTAAAATCTTTGACTTGAGAAAAAATAAAGGACATGACATACCTTCGAAAAAACGTGTATACCTAAACTGAGTCTGGTACAAAGATGGCTGCTTGAAGTAGTGCTACACACTATACTTAATATCGATAATGTGGTGCTTATTTAGAAAACGATTATTTTGTGTGATTCGTCTCATACACCCGTGTGTTCTTAGGTAGTTTTTTTTTAAATCAATATGACTGATTTTTGTCGCCAAATTGTAGGTCCATAATTTTTTTCTTACTCAAGCTATCGAAAGGGGTATCCAAATAAAGGAAATTAAAAGGAGATTACTGAAGTATATATGAGTTATACCTATGTTTTCAGTTCATTACTTTTAACCAGTCGTTTTATAATGTAACTATCTATTATTAATGTTACAATTATTTTCCGGGAATTACTTAACAAGAAATACTAAATAAAGAGTTTTTGTTTGTTTGAATTAGACTCAGTCATAATATTCACAGTGATTAAATTATAATAAATGCAAAAGTTTGAATGTTTGTTTATTGCTCAATCACGCCAAAAGTATCAGACCAGTTTGAATTAAATAATTTGGCACGCAAATAGTTTATTACCTAAATTAACATATAGGATACTTTTTATCCCGATTTAGAGGTCCTGAGGAATAGAATAAGACATTTCGTAATAATCGAATTCCACGAGAGAAACATATAAAAATAACACACTCCCTCACTAAAGTCGTAATGACAACTGATATAGTTATTATTGACTGTGATAAAACATGGCGCCCGGCCGCAGCGAAAAAATTGTTGCCATATTCGGTAATGATAAAACTACTGTTGTCCTTTTTTACATACGAATATACTCATAAGCTAAAAAAAAACGCCGATATTTCGTTACATTCCTACAACTAACGATCTTTATGTCATGTCCTTTCTTTTTTCTCTAATCAAAGTTTAAAATAGACACAAATCATAAACAACGCGCTGTATATAACCTATCAAAAAAACTCAGGACGATGCAACAATGAAAGTATTAGAAAAAGTATGTATTACGCCATAACACCGCAAAGAATACCGTATAAGGACATTATCTATAACGCTGAGGATTGTCTGTATAAAAATAATATTGGTAATGATTGGAATGTATAAAAATATAATTGTCGCCGATATATTTTTGGAAGACTGAGAAAAAAGCCCTACTTACTGCTCCTGATATGGCAAGCTTCTATAAGCGGTACGTAGACGATACTTTCACAATTTTACCATCACCCAAAGTAACTGCATTTTTAGAACATCTTAATTTCCAAAACTCTAAAATTCAATTTACTATGGAGTTAAAGTAATTCTTCAGCTTTCCTAGATGTGTTAGTCATCCGAAATCCTAACAACACAATAGGTCACACTGTGTATAGAAAAAAGACCCATACAAGCCGATATTTTAACAGTGAATCCCACCACCATCCTTCACAGTTAGCTACCATGGGCAAATCTTTGTTATAGAGAGCACGAGGGATCTGTGATAGCAAACACCTGGCCGCCGAGCTTCAGCACGTCAAGCAGGTTCTGCACAATAACAAGCTCCGGGTCCCGCAACTATATCACAGTGACCGAGTGAAGCAGGCCACAGTCAAGCGTGTGCCTGCTATACTACTATATGTCAGAGGGGTTAAAGATAAAATTGAAGAATCATGAAACGAGCTTCTATTAGCACATTCTACAAGCCGCCGAAGATTAGTCAGTCATATTCCTCTAGTAGATGGAGGAGTTTACAAGCTTGATTACGAGTGTGGTCTCTCATACATAGGGCAAACAAAAAGATCGGTTAGAATCTGCGTAAAAGAACATATTATAGCTCTCATGAACTACCAACGTTGTCAAGTCTGCCGTTTGTGATCTTATCCTAGGAGCCCCAACCATTACTTTAGATTTGATAGACCACATATTCAGGCGAAAGAACATCGATTCCAACCAAGGATGATACGTGTGGCTGTTGAAATTAAAAAAAAAACTTATTAATTTCAATAGAGAAGGAGGCTGGGTACTACCACCTGATTGGGGCCCTGTAATTAATTAAATTGAAACTAAACCCCAAGCATACCACTGCAAGACTTCAAGACACAGTAAGTTCATTCTGCGTAGATCGGACCATAAATAATAATTAATAAGTTGAAGATACTCCGGTTAACATTGACATCGAGACGTCAGTCACCTCGGTCCCCCGTGACTATGGGTGCTGGAAAGCACCCGAAATGCCGGAAATTAAAAATAATTTAAATTAAACACGAAAAAAATCCGCAAAAGTAGTTTTAATCAATTTGTAGTGTTCGTGTAAATAAAAGAAATTATTATGTAAACTAGATCGTAACTGTAATATGGTGAACAATTTTTTTAATTTATCAAATATATCAGTTCAAATATCAGTATCAATCAGTACAGTACAGTAACGCCGTGGTTAATCAGCACTTAAAATTGCAATTAACAATTTCATTGGTGCCAGCGGAGAACAAACACGGGTTGCTCGCGTACTGTGAAATTTGCAGCGAGCCCTAACCATCTGAGCTACCACGGCTATAACTTATTAATATAAAATTTAAATTACAATTATATTTACTTGATTTTTTTTTGTTAAATTTTCTATGCTATATATTATATATTGAATATATTAAATTAAAATTATTGTACAAAAAATATATATATTATTAAATATTGTATATATTATTAATATATTTCTATAAATATTATTTTAAATAATATTTTTTTCCTGTTTATTTCATATTGCACGTTGCACCTATCCGTCAAAATATAAAATTATAATGTCCTTTTATGTTCGGTTTGTCGGGCAGAAATCGCTTAAAGCAATATGACCGCTGTTTTTAGTCATAAGTTTTCCGTTATTGTAATAACTTTGTTCAAATGCAATAAAGAGTTATCTATCTATCTATATTTATTTAAATTAGAATAAGAGTCGTTCGTAAATTCTGGGCACGCGAGAGTTAAATATGGACGAATTTATTCCACTTTGACTTTGATGTGGAAAACTAAAAATAAAATAAAAGAATAATGAGGAGATTTAAATGTAAAAAAAAAATCAGTACTATAACTTATATATGTTTCTACAAATAATGTGTTAATAATATATTCGTCCTATATATACTTAAGTACCGACAGAAATGTCGCATCTGAACAAATTAATTAATTTCATAATCTATATTCCATGACACGAGATGGCGTATTAGGAATAATTTGTTTTATTACTATATTAATATATAATTCTTTTTTTATTGATTAAGTATCTTATTAACCGATGAAAAGTAATTGCTTGGTTTTTACTGTCATTTCTTGAATTATTTGTGCAATATCTAAGTACACACGGCATATTTATTAATAGATTTTTTTTAAATCTACACAACACGTGACAACTCTACAAGCGCCTAGCGAGTGACTGATTAAAGTGCGGTGTACGCACCGCAGTTGAATGGAACAGAGTAACTGAACACAGTGTCGCCTCTAGTACGTAGTACATAATAGCTCAATGCTTTAGTATTGCAATGATTTTACATCGGAAACATTTCTAAATTGAAAACATTCGTTTCTGTATAACAAAATGGATTATAAGTGAAGATTTTATTAGTTTAGAGCTTATAAGTGAATATTTTTTTAGTTTAGTTGATGAAAGTGACAAGCGAGCACGCAATACACTCGATGGAAAGGGGACGCTTAAGCTCAAATTCATCTACATCTATCTTCGATTAAGCATCTAAATGAAGTTGCGTTGTCATTCCTGATGACTAAAATAGAATGCCTCGTTTCCAGTAAAAAGGGTCTACGGTTTCCTACACTCTGCATACGAAATTTATAAAATAAAATTTTTTTAAATTTTACGGTGGTATTCTGTAAATTTGTGGTCTGTGTGTTAAAACCTTATCTTGCTGTAATTTAATCAGCCCTAGAATAGCTTGCACGACCTCAATGGAAGGATGGTATGCCTCATATATAGAAAAAATTATTTATACCGTGAAATCTCCTACTAAGTTAATTACATTGTAAAACCTATGGGAGAGGCCGCGACAAAAAGGACTGATTATGGATTGACGTAAAGGAGATAACTTTATGGTTTAATGGATAATTAAGATTCAAGTAAGATATCATGCTAAAGGTCTAAGAAAAAATGTTTTTTATTCGGTATTTGTCTTATTTTATAGTCGTTTACCCATGTTTTGCTGAGAGACAAACCTTAAGATCTATATACAACAAGCTTTCATCTGCGGCATAAGATACATACAACGATGGCTTATATAATAAGGGTGATGAACAATGTAAGAAGATTTGTCAACGATGAGAATTTTTTTCTAAATATCAACCGCGTCCATTATGCCGACAATATTTATATTAACTGACGACTTAACGAGGGTCTCAAAAAATAGTTATAATGAAATTTAGACTTTCAAAAATTGGTCACATTAATGTAACTTCCAAATGGAAGGTGTCTAAATAATGATGAATTTTGGACAGAGAAATTATTATACATATTCCTTACCAGTTTCATATATTTCATTAAGTTTTTATCTGAAGCAAATTGATTGCAATGTACGAACATTAAAAATTTGGCTTGGAATTGAACTTCTAGCTATAAATCTTGTCCTTACAATGCGCATCGTCATTAAAATTCCACACGTTTGTTCCCTCTTTGCTGAAGAATGGAGCTCTGTTTTACTACATTTTGCATTATTATTAAACTTTCTTACGTTTTATTGTAAATATGAATTTAATTGTAGTTTATAAGGCAGAAAAGTTTTAAAAATAAATGAAAGTTTCTATACTTGCACACAAGGAATTAAACGCGCCTGCTTAACATCAATTAGCCTTACCCTAGAAATTCCTCAAAGCACGGTACTGAGTTTCCTGCACCATCGACATTCTGAATCTCTTACCATTACGTCACTCAATCTAATGCGGGGTCACCTTGCACTTCCTTTACGAGTATAAGAACGCCAAAATCTAGAATCGTTCTTCCCGATCAGTTGTAAGTTGTTTGCTGTAAGACCGGTACACTGTCACTTAGCTTTCTGATCCGTTAGACTGTTTTGGTTACTCTGCTACTTTAATACCTTAAGCCTACAGCAACTACTGCTACCTATAGCAACAGCAGTGTAACAGGCGAGCTGGTAACCATAGTATTTTATTATTTTGATTTTGTACTAGGACATTGTTATAAACTTACAATAATCAGTTTTCGTTTTCCTATATCAAAAGCGACAAAAGGAAACGTCCTAACGGAGTAATATGGAGAAGATAATTCCCTAATACTGCCACTACACGGCGAAGGAACACTATCTAACAATTGTATCTAATGAGAATTTAGCTAGAGACCCATTTTATTATAAACGGAATATTCCATCTTAGTACTCGGCGGTGACAACGCATCTGCATATAATCGAACAGGAAAATTATAATCGAACACGGATGTAGGAAGTTTATGGGCCACATTATCCACTTACCGTCAGGTGGACTGGACTGGACTAGGGAAATGATAGGGAAAAGTAATTACTCTCTCACGGAACGGTTTGAAGATAATTGCTGTTTTATTCCCAAGAAATTCATCCCTCAAAATTATACAGTCCACATCGAAGAATTAAGGCGTTGGGACCGGGACGACTTCGGAAGACCCGTAATCCCCGTCTGAACCTATTTGCTGAAAAGGAAGAGGTTATCGCCCTTGTGTGTTACTCCGTTGCGGAGATCACATACGTTGTTCCCGAACCCAACGTAGGCGTTATAGGAGGCCGGATCGAGAGAAGCCTCGATTCCCCCCTTCTGTTTCTTAGTTGAATGTTTACACAGCCGTTGGTTCCTTTTCAATTGGTGCTCCAGCTTGGGTCCAACTCGATGGAGGTGGACTGGCTCGTTTGTCAACCATATTCTATAAAAAATTTGGGTTGTGAATACATTTACAAACTACTGCTCTTCTTTATAAGCCAGTCAAAGTTAACTTCTAAATATAGACTTCTCCAATTGTTAAAAGGATTTGCTTTATTTATTTTACTGGTTATAGATCTTTCAGAAGCTATAAGACCTTTTTGGTGTATTCTATAGCTTCTAAGCCACACAAGGGATGAAATTGAGGAAGGGAATCTCTTCCGCTGCAATCATATGTCAATAACTAGTGGATCCATTTTCTAGCTAAAGTGAGATGTATTGTTTAATGTTTCAACGCGTTATCTTTAAAATTGATGACAATTATGACCTTACCATTGGTGATATAAAGCAATACAGAACTTAGAGTTTTGTATAAAATAAGGGCGACAAACGAGCACACAGTACTACTGGATGCTGTGACCCATAGATATTCAAATTTAACCTCGATTAAGAATAAAAATGCAGATGTGTTGTGCTAGGTTGTGTGTGTTGTGTTGTGTAGGACTAAGATGGAATGCTTTCATTCCAGTAAAACGGGTATCCGGTTCTCTACACTCACCATACGAAACGCAGCAGCATCAACTCTTATTTTACGCCGGTATTCTTTGAGACCGTGGTCCTTTCCCGGTCGAGCCGACTCATTCCTGCTACGATCATAATATGGCTGCAGTGTGGCTGGCGCTACCACGTATAAAACGATACAAAAAATATGTGTTTCTACGTGTTTAGAATGCAGTAAAATGAAAATAAATTATCTCATTAACTTTATAGTTCCCCGTACACATCAGATATTTGGGATTTTCTGCCCTTTGAGTAAATTACTTTACTCATTATACTGTCTCGTTTTAATGCACTGCTCTGTAAATACTCGTATGTATGTACATGTCTTCGGCATATTGTAGGATTCATTATTATATAAACGGCGTCCTCTAAACAAGACGCCGTTCAATGCAAACGCTCAGTAAATTTATACGATGTCGTCCGATTGTACAAATAGGCGGCGCGTCATGATGTGCCTTGATTCACTCCGGACGCACTTTAACCTACTGTCGCTATACTAAACAGATGCATTCATATTTATAATATATTATCAGTGGTCATAACTACAAACTATTGGCCAAACATAAAATGGAAACATACCATGAAATGCCAAGACAGATTACGATCTATCCACTACTAACTACTGGACTACTATGACGTAGACTATCACAAAATAGTGAGGCAGTTTACAATTTGCCTTTGGCATTTCACATTTCATGTATAATGGCGAATCGTATAATCTTCCGACAGCATACATACATATACATTTGTTGTAACACCGGAAAAACTTTTATTTATGTCGAAGGCTGTAAATAGTTTTACGCTTTCTCTATCAGAATTTTCTAACTTTTTTAAAAGTTCTGTTGATTCATGAACATATAGTTGAATATTTAAGAATGTGCCACGCTTGTACAGAAGTTCAAGTTACTTTACAGAAGTGCGAAGTTTCCCCCTAAATACACCGCAAACTATGTCCGGATTAGTTTAAAGAAATGCTAAATGTCTACTGCTTGTTCGCTTTAATTTTCTTGTAAGATAGTAAAAAGGAAATAAAAACTAAGTTGAAAGAAAATTAAAACTAAATATATAAAACTAGAAGCGGAATGCTGAAATGCTGAGTGCTGGGCTGCGTTGAATACGTTTCTTAAAGTAATAGAAGTTGTTCTTAGTTATTTGTGTAGTTTGGAAGTAACTACATGGCATTGATTTAATTTTATACGTGGTAAAGCCAAGCTGCAGCTATATTATGGTTGTAGCACGAATGGGTCGGCTCGACCGGGGAAGGACCACGCTCTCACAGAATACCATCGTGAAATGGCAGCTTAATGTTGCTGTTGTAGCGGCGCTGTCGTCGCCGCCACAAGCGAAAACACACCAAAGCCTAAATCGCGCTATCAACATTCCGAATCATAAACAGTATATATAGAACATCTCCGAACTATCATACGGAGTGTCGGCCGCTCCCCGGGCAGAACACCTTGCCCGGAGGGAGATCTCCCCTTTTCCTTCCAACTTCGGCCACATTGGTGACGCCGACGTGATCTGAACACGCAACCAACAACTTTCGGAAAAACTTCAAGCTTCATCATCGTCATTGAATACCCCACCCATTCGCTCCCGAGCAGATATCGTCTGCAGTCTTCATATTCTGCAAGCCAGCTAGCTTCACAAGGTTCATCGCAGCACTAGAATAATAATGTTTCCTGTTCCTTCAAGCTACTCTCTGCGCTATACAGTGTTCGGCACGGCTCTAAGCCTTACTGCTCGCCTCTGCTTCACGGCACTCTCGCAGATTACTTGCCTTCCTCTCGACTCACCGCAGAATACAAGGCAATTTTCTGGCACTTGCACATTTGTCGACAACTCGACTGCACTATCAAACTCCGGTCTGAGCAGGGGGGTGATGTAGCGGCGCTGTCGTCGCCGCCACAAGCGAAAACACACCGAAGCCTAAATCGCGCTATCAACATTCCGAATCATAAACAGTATATATAGAACATCTCCGAACTATCACACGGAGCGTTGGCCGCTCCCCGGGCATAACACCTTGCCCGGTGGGAGATCTCCCCTTTTCCTTCCACGGCCACACTGTGTTTCGTATGATGAGTGTAGAGAACCGGAGACCCGTTTTACTGGAATCGAGGCATTCCATCTTAGTCCTCAGGGGTTTACAAGGCATCTGCATTTTGATTCTTAATCGAGGTTAAATGTAGATGTCTATAGGCCGCAGCATCCACTTACCATCAGGTGGACTGTGTGCTTGTTTGTCATCCTATAAAATTTTTTATACTTTATTCAAATCCATCAGTTTTTGATTATATATTTCACTCAACATTTAATAATCTTTGCTTCTCAGGAGCGTGCCGTAATTTGGTTTTAGTGGAATAGAGCCATGCTGCAGCCATATCATGGCTGGAACGCGAAGGGGGCTCGACCGGAGAAGGATCACGTTCTCACAAAATACCAGCGTTAATAGCTGCATAACGTTACTATGTTTTGTATGGTGATTTTAAATAACCGGAGACCTTTTTTACTAGAAACGAGTCATTCCATCTTATTTCTCAGGGATCAAAACGCATCTGCATTTTGATTCTTATTCGAGGAAAGATGTTAATGTCTATGGCACAGCAAAAAATTACCAATGGGTGAAGTGTGCAATCATTTGTCATACTTTTTACTTAAAAGTCATAGTATGCGAGCAAACCAGGTTTTAATGGGGATATACATAAGATAATGCGATGAGCTTCACTCATCACATTACATCTGTCAAAAATAAGTCGTTGTTCGTTGTACATAGTCTTTCTCCTCTTACTAATAAACGCAGTAAGATATTGTAGACAAACTGCATATTTGTAAAACTTTCCTTGCGCTTATCCGTCCCAACACGTCTTTGGAAATTTGAAGTTATCCAAACTAAATATCTGCGTTACATCACAGGAGCTCTTTTCCATGTGAGAAACGCGGATGTTCATCGAGATCTCGGTTTGCACATAATTTAGCCGTATCTTAAGGAAATATCGTTAACATACTACAATAAAGGAACACTCTAATCTGTTGATAGTAGTGAGGGGTACGTAGTCCCCAGAGAAAGGAACTTCCCTCCCCAGATGACGTCCTAGAAACGTTCTTCTTGATCCCGATGATAAGATCACTACCCAAAATGAGCTGATTCAACCTTTCCAAGATAAGATATCTGATTCAATAACATGAACACACACACATTCAAATATAGTACAAAATACTAGGGCACACCGCGTTCACCGGCGAACGCATGGTCACAGACACACGTCGTATTAGAGGCGTTTTTAGTTTACGACCAGTTTCCCCTATTTCGATAGTGGTTCAAGCCGACGTACGTAACTCCCTCTCTCCCTCCCACCTCCCAGCTAGAGAACCTCACTTCAATAGCACGGGCTGGGTTGCTTCGGAACTGTAGTCACCGCATTCAATCGTAAGTCCGACTCACTTACGAGTCTATTCCGGTGAAGTTGTAAAGGTCGCACTACATAGTTTTTTTAGAAATAAAAAGACGTTCAAGTTTGAACCCCGCCGGCACCAATTAAATCAAAAAGTACAATTTTAAGTGCTGATTTACCCAGTAATCGGTGGTGAAGGCAAACCTTGTGAGGAAATCTGCATGTATACCTGTAATAAATATTACAAGGATGTGTGAAATCGACAATGGCTTCTTCGCGCCATTACGTATTTAAACTGCCCCCACGATACAGGAAAACATCGTAGTGTAGAGGTAACGCTTTTTTTAGAAAAAAAAAGAAAAACGAAAAGACAAGCATTGGGGAAAACATGACGGACGCCATTCGATCTAAGTTTTGCTCTCAGAAACAAGAGGAAGCCTGTGCCCACACTAGGACCTATATAGAATATGATCGCAAACTGCAGACTCCTAGACGGCCCCAACCATTACATCAGATTTGATAGACCACAAATCCTCGCGAAAGAACACCGATTCCTACGAAGGATGATACAAGAGGCTATTGAAATTAAAAAGGATCCTAATTTCAATAGAGAAGGAGGCTGGGTACTGCCACCTGCTTGGGATCCTATAATCAATATAATTAAAACTAAACGCAAGCATACCATTGCAAGACCTCAGGACATATCAGTTCATTTTGCATAGATCGGACCATAAACAATAATTAAAAAACTGAAGGTACTCCGGATTTAACAATGACATTGGGACGTCAGTCATCTCAGCCCCCCGTCGCGTAAATATAAGAAATCATTACATTGAATAACAGATAAAGTTAAGGCACAAATTTCAGGAAGTAAGTGACATGAAGTGCTCAAAACTTTTTTTTATTATATTTTTTGGTTACAAAACGTCAACAGAACAACATTTTGCATAGGAGCATCGGAGACAGAGGAGTTATTTTAGCGATATTGTAGTTTTATTTTATTGTTCTCTCTACTTTTTCGATTATTGTTTTTTTTAAATAATATTTTAAAGCTTATTTTTTATTCCCCATAGCCATTCACGAGTCTACTGATAAACAGGCCTCACGCAAAGAATGTCGTTAAAAATGCCATTAAAATATAGCTGCTTGTATGGGTCGGTTTCACCGGAGAAAAAGCTAGCTCATATATAATACCAGCAACATAAGAGTGTTTACGCACGCATTATAATTTGATATGGGTCAGGTTTTCCGGAGCCCACATGGTCTTGTCAGGAACAGCACAAATTTTTGTGCTGACCGCTTACACAGTGCAATTTCGTCGTGTACAAGAGCATCTATCGTCACAAGTGCCTGTTCCTTTAGATCTTGAGCTGTTTTTTTATTTGTTGTTATTTCCCTGGCAGCTCATGTTTTCTATCGTGCAGGCTAATATAGTAAATTAGATTATAGCAAGTATATTGTCCAAAACCGCCACGGGCCACGTCTGCCATTTTGTTTTGGTTCACAATGAACCATGCAGCTAAATACAGTCCACTTTCGTTATTTTCGCACTTAATAGTTTCGAGGTCATTATTCCTTGAATCGAACCCGGGATCCTATGGCCCAACTATTTTGTGAATCATTCGCTCCGCATTTGAAAGGGCAAAATAGACACAAAAATTGGGGCTTTTACTTGTCGGGTTCTCTGCGACATTTGAAATCATAAAAAAAAACTTTGAGAGAAAACATTCCCTGCAGATACATTTTTCAATGTAATATGTTTTAATTTACGCATAAAATACGTGAAATAAACAGAGTAATTACTAGCATAAAGAGAATCCCAAAATAAGAACAAAAGTCTTATTAGTTCTTTAATCCGCAAAGATTGATTATCGGTGTATATGAGTCATGGCATTTTATACTATCAGATGAGTTGCTTTTTTAACATTTGACACCCCTACTTATGTTAAAAACCGATATATTACATATAAAATTAAGTATTTACCTATTAACTTGCCGTTTTTATAATATAAAGTATAGCAACTTGTTTTGTATATTTTTCTACTTCTATTAATCAAAGTAATCACTCATGTAATAAATGTATCATCTTGAAGAGATCAGCTGAACAAAACTCTTCAAAAGCATTTTGTACTGCCTCTGGGTATTGAATTTTTTTCCCGCCAAAAAGAAAAAAATTTATCCCAATTCTGGAAAAAGTAGAAGTCTATAGGAGCAAAGTCTGGTGAGTAATGGCGATAATCTACGTTCATTCGTACGCCGTTTTCGTGTGAATGTCATTATGTTGATTTTTGGAATTTTTTAGTGTTTTAGTATAGTGTTTTATTATAAAATTATAATGAAAGTTTTTGTGTGAATATAATTTATCTGTTTACGTAAACAATTTTGAGTAATATATAGAAATAACCGTGATTTTCGCGCTGCTGATATCCGATTGGTATGTTTTTTTTTGTTATAAAATACAATAAAATATTTTTGTAATGAAATAAAACCTGACTTTTGTTTAGATCACAGGATAGAAAATTTTGTATACATGCATGAGTTGCACGAGGTAACGGCGTTGAAGCAGCGCGTCTGTATCGCGAACAACTTCAACGTCGTGGTGTGCCGCAACCGTCGTTTTATCTCGACCATCGTACTTTTATTAACACTCACAATACCTTGATGGCAGGCCGCATTCCTGGTCAACGCGGAAATCATGAAGGAATCCTTAGACCAGACCCTGATCGCAGAGAAGTGGTGCTGGAAGAGGTTGAGAGAAATCCGTCAACGAGTACGAGAGCTATGGCTCGTGCTCTGGACATCCCAGGGTCTTCTATCCAAAGCATACTTAACGAAGAAGGATACCACGCTTACCACATTCGTGGAGTCCAAAGTTTACTACCTGCATACTATCAATTGCGCATTAATTTTTGCAAAACCATGTTACGAAAACATGAAGAAGATCCTGGTTTTTTCGATAAAGTACTATGGTCGGGTGAATCAAAGTTTGAGCGATGTGGGATATTTAATATCCGTAATTGCCACACGTGGGCGATTGAAAATCCACACTCTGCGAGAGCTTCAACGTTCCAACATCGTTTTAGCGTTAATTTGTGGTCTGTGGTCCTCAATGGCGAGTTAATCGGTCTATTTGAGTTGCCGAGCAGACTAGATGGAACAATCTACGAAAACTTCTTGGAAAATAAACTTCCATTGTTGCTGGAAGACGTAAATCTTGAACTTAGACGCAGTATGATGTTCCAAAATAACGACACCCTTGTCACTACGCCGTACAAGTACGAAATTTCTTAAATGCAACGTACCACAACAGGTGGATTGGACGCGGTGGTCCAATTTCGTGGCCTCCACGGTCACCGGACCTTAATTCCATAGATTTTTTCATTTAGGGCTACTACAAGGAAGTAGCATACGCTCGATGTCACAGTGGACAAGAATTAAGGCAGAAGCTTTGCGAAGCCCAACGTGTGGTCAGGGATAACAGAGAAGCTTTTAGAAGATTGAAACGCAATTTTTTACACAGGTGTAGGTCATGCACTGCTGCTTGATGTGGTCACTTCGAAAACTTACTGTAAAAAAAAAATTCTTCTACATTTTCATCTACTTTTTACATTATCGTTAATTTTCCTTGATCAATCTTATTTTCCAACATTCTCTCATCATTAATTAGCCTCATGTATGATGATTATGGCAAAAAATTAAGTTGGCTAATTTTAATAATTTTCCAACTTGCTGTCTTTGAAGATGGATTTTAGCCAAATAAGTCCTATTAAGTACAATTTTTTTTATGATTATGAAAGCTGGGATCCTGATTCATATTTCAGATAGGCATAGATTTTAAATTTCCACCTTTTTTAGATTTTTAATTTAAAGTTAAATATTTAAGACATTACTCACAAAACTTAAAATTTTAACTTTAGACCAAACATTTCTTTACTTTTAGTAAAGATACGAAGTTGATTATTTTATGCGTAAAAGGACAACTTATGAAGAATCATTTGCAAAAATAAAAAAAATCTCAAAAAAGTCTTCAATTTTTTTTTAATTTTTTAAGACAGTCAAGTCGAAAATTACCAAAAAATTAAAGAAAATTATAACTCGAAAACTATCAAAAATCGCGGAACATATATGGGGGTAATTCGAATACCCCACGACCTGCCGATCCTAAAAAAAATTATGACGTCAATTGTCCGGCCACCCTGTAGATTTTATAATGCCAAACTTCTTTGTAGAAAAGTGGTCTCTAAATATAAGTTTTAATGATTTTCAGTGCTGTGGGTGGATGTGGTCGAATGCGACCGCTCGGTATTTGATGGATGCATGGGATTTTTATGGGGATTGAAGGGTTAAATTGCCAATTTGACGAAAACAGACCAATTTATTTTGATATTAATGTCGAAAACTTCAGCTAATTCAACTGTTTATTGAGCATCATTAGCTTCCATAATCGCCGTTAATTCGTCATTGTCACCAAAGTTTTAGAACGACCACGTTTTCTTCACCACGGGTTCGTTTTCAGGTCGAAATTTCCAGTACGGAAGCGGGCAAACTAATAACAGGTGGCGCCTCGTTTGTAGTATTCGCTACGTAAACGTCGTTGATGTTGCTTGCGTATTATTATCTCATTTTTTCATTACTTAAAACAGTTTCATAATATGATCCCATACATAACATAAAATCGAGAGATTTAACTATTTACATTAAACGTGTATGTACATAGTTGGTAACAAGGCGAACTTTCGCCATTAGGACCAAACTACCCTAAGTTGTTGTTTTACATATTATATAACCTACCTTATCAGGTAAGTTAATTAAAAGTTACTGGACTATTATTTTACAAATACACTGAAATATTTGAAAGTGAAAAACCACTCGGTCCATGCATATTTCATAATACATGATTATATTGTATTTTAAATAAACTGAGATATACTCGTATATTGATATTTTAAATACAAACAAAAGTGTATTTACTTGCATAAGTGTCTGTCTCTAATATTGAAACATCTGGCCTCGATTACTAACTTAGGGGCTATTGGCATGCTATTAGATCCTTTAAAAAATATTGTATGGCTATCCGGGATAATCTTAGGAATGATTTAGAATTTGGTCTAACCGATTTGTAACGAAACTTTACAAACAGAGATTAGTTCCAGGAGAGATCTAGGCTATAACTTATGCGAAAAACTTAAAGATATTTTGTGAAGAAAAATAAACAAAATGTAATGTAATCTATTAGTATATATATCGCCTGTATGTATAACATATGAGTCAATATAATTACACACAAAAGAAATATAAAAATAATAGTAATAATACACAAACCTTTTTAGCTTTTTGTAACTTAGAATAATTTCAAAATAATAATTTTAAAAGATGAAGCTACAGCCTTAATACGTCCCACTGCTGGGCACAGGCCTCGCCTCATTTCTGGCAATGGTTAGCGCTGGCTATAAATTTCACAGTACGTGGGCAACCCGATTCGATCCACGCTGGCAACAATGAAATTGTTAGTAGCAATTTTAAGTGCTGATTTACCACGTGATCAATGCAAAAAAGGCAAAGGAGACAATCATGAGGATGCAGATTGTATGTCTGCGAAATAAGAAAAAAAAAGATTTTGAAGACACGTGAAGTTTGCCAACACGCCTTGACCTAAAACGCTCTGGGAAATAAGTTGAAACTAATTTAAATTTTAATAAAAATTAAAAGACAATTTCCATAAATAGTTTCCACGTAATTATTTATGTAGTTGGCGCTATGAATTTTTTTTTTAATAAAGCCCCAATTTTTGTATCTATTAACTAGAAATTATTATGTTACTTTTTAGTTTATGTGGTAGTTTTTACTTTTTAAAAACACCCTAATTAAACGTAGCAAATGTAATGGCGTTCAAATAGGCACATAAAATTTTAATTTTTTTAATTTTTACCCTTAAAAATGAAATCATCATTATCATCATGACAGCCCTTGGCAAGTCCATGGCTGGATATCGGTCTAATGATGGAATATTTTCCTTAAGTATAAATAATTATACTGTAATAATCAACAAACATAATATATATAAAAAAACATAAATATCGAATATAGCTCATTCTCTTTTTGAAGTCGGTTGGTAAAAGCAAATCAGCAAAAGCAATCAACATTGATTGGAAAATAATACTTGTTGAAACACATCTTTTACTTTTATCTCTCGTACCTTACTATTAACTAAAATCCATAACTTAATGCGTTTACAATACGTGTCTCTCATTAGTAATGTTTTCTTGGTCGAAACGAAAAATTCATAGAAGCACACAAGTAATAGACAACTGAAGTAATAGCCATCACCTAGCCATACCTAGTAATATAAACTTTGTGCAAAGCCATTTGCTATTGGTTCCTTTTAATACTTCCCTCCATACTGTAATTTTAAAAATTAAGATTGAAGAAGATGACCAGACTAGATTAGATCATGTGTAAAGAAAACTGTTTGATCCGAAATGGACACATAGGTTCCGAAATGTATGATCAAAATTATATCATGAAACCTTAAGGCAGCCATACCCATCGAATAGGGTATTGATACATAGCATTGCATATGTTTCACTACTGATCGCAGGACATCATTCGTTTCTAAGGAGGTTTATAGGCAGATTTTAATTGTTCTTTATATATATATACTACTAAATAAATATGCATGGATACCTCAAAATGATTTTCTTTGCCACAAAAGATAAATCAGTACTCAAAATTACAATATTACCAACTTTCGAATCTCAGTCGGCTTTTCTGTTTTTCTTTATCCTTGTTAAAGACTGTTATCTCTTAAACAGATAGCCGCTATATAAGCTTTTTCAAGAATACACCAACTGATATGTTCAACATGAAAATGCTTAAGCTCATCACACTATACATGTTGATAAGTGCAGAAATAAAATATATACTTCTTTCCCTCACTAATTTTGTCTCGTTCGTTAATAATAAGCAGAGTGCTTTGCATACAGGAGTCATATAAAGAGCAAAAACAATTTTTGCAATAGATGCTACAATTTCTAGTAAATTAAAGTAATGAATTTAAGTTATCAGAAATTACCGTTACTGTTACAGTATATTAAAGTCTACTAGTGAACATAGGTCTCCCACATAGATTACTTTATTGGGGGGAGGGGATATTTGCTAATTTGCTTTAGTTGCCACATTTTTAATCGTTATTGGGTAGGCGTAGCTGCCCATCTCCTGATTAGTTTCCCTATTATTTATTTACTCCATATTAAATTATTATAAATGAATTTCAATAAATATTACTATAAAATCTATGTTGAATAATTTATTTCCATTATATTCTGTTCTGCTTCAAATGCTAACTGCAGTTTAAAATATCCACTGAAATTCTTTCTTTGTAATTCATTACATATAGTTGTTTGTAATTCAGAACATATAGAAGCTTCTAGTCAATCGCCCTGCAAACTACAAATTTTCATACAAAAAGTCAAACTCTAATTCACCTGTAATGGTTTAAAGTTTTGTAAACTATTGTTAGTAGATGCCTACGTCATAAAGGGCAGCTACTATCCATATTTCTGATTTCTAGGTCTAGTGTCATGTTCACTCGGGAACAGCCATCTTTTAAAAACATAATATGGGCAGATGTGTTATGTTTATATTATATATGCTATAATATATATATATATATATACATATATATATATATATATATATATATATATATATATATAATTGTGTGTATTTTATGAAGTAATTATTGACGGTACTATTTACAATGCCTACGGAGTACATGAATAAAGGTAAAAAAGCATGTGGTTGAGCTACAGGTTCTTGGGTTCAAAATCGGATTGAATGACCACAAAATGGTAGGGCAACAAGGTTGCCCTTTCAAATGCGGAGCGAATGATTCACAAAATAGTTGGGCCATAGGATCCCGGGTTCGGTTCAAAGAATAATGACCTCGAAACTATTGGGTGCGAAAATAACGAAAGTGGACTGTATTTAACTGCATGGTTCATTATGAACCAAAACAAAATGGCAGAGGTTTTGGACAATATACTTGCTATAATCCAATTTACTATATTAGCCTGCACGATAGAAAACATGAGCTGCCAGGGAAATAACAACAAATAAAAAAACAGCTCAAGATCTAAAGGAACAGGCACTTACTTGGGTTGGTCTGCTGGCGGCCTCCTACTAAGGCCTCGAGGCTGGTGGCACTACGTTGCTACTGATGCGAGCGGGGCGTGACGATAGATTCTCTTGTACACGACGAAATTGCACTGTGTAAGCGGTCAGCACAAAAATTTGTGCTGTTCCTGACAAGACCATGTGGGCTCCGGAAAACCTGACCCATATCAAATTATAATGCGTGCGTAAACACTCTTATATTGCTGGTATTATATATGAGCTAGCTTCTTCTCCGGTGAAACCGACCCATACAAGCAGACATATTTTAATGCCATTTTTAACGACATTCTTTGTTTGAGGCCTGTTTATCAGTAGACTCGTGAATGGATATGGGGAATAAAAAATAGGCTTTAAAATATTATTTAAAAAAAAAGAACAATAAAATAAAACTACAATATCGCTATAAATAACTCCTCTGTCTCCGATGCTCCTATGCAAAATGTTGTTCTGTTGACGTTTTGTAACTAAACAATATAATAAAAAAAAATTTTGAGCACTTCATGTCTCTTACTTCCTGAAAATTGTGCCTTAACTTTATCTGTTATTCGATGTAATGATTTCTTATATTTACGCGACCACTATACATTGATTAAAACTACTTTTACGGATTTTATCGCGTTTATTTTACTATTATTTTTAATTCCCGACGTTTTGGGCGCTTTCCAGCACCCATGGTCACGGGGGGCTGAGATGACTGACGTCCCAATGTCATTGTTAAATCCGGAGTACCTTCAGCTTTTTTTTATTATTGTTTATGGTCCGATCTATGCAAAATGAACTGACTGTGTCCTGAGGTCTTGCATTGGTACGCTTGCGTTTAGTTTTAATTTTATTGATTATAGCATCCCAAGCAGGTGGCAGTACCCAGCCTCCTTCTCTATTGAAATTAGGATGTTTTTTAATTTCAATAGCCTCACGTATCATCCTTCGTAGGAATCGGTGTTCTTTCGCGAGGATTTGTGGTCTATCAAATCTGATGTAATGGTTGGGGCCGTCTAGGAGTCCGCAGTTTGCGATCATATCCTATATAAGTCCTACTGTGGGCACAGGCTTCCTCTTGTTTCTGAGAGCAAAACTTTGATCGAATGGCGTCCGTCATGTTTGCCCCAATGCTTGTTTTTTCGTTTTTCTTTTGTTTTCTAAAAAAAGCGTTACCTCCATCCTACGATTTTTTCCTGTATCGTGGGGGCAGTTCAAATACGTAATGGCGCGAAGAAGCCGTTGTCGATTTCACACATCCTTGTAATATTTATTACAGGTATACATGCAGATTTCCTCACAATGTTTGCCTTCACCACCGATTACTGGGTAAATCAGCACTTAAAATTGTACTTTTTGATTTAATTGGTGCTGACGCGGTTCAAACTTGAACGTCTTTTTATTTCTAAAAAACTATGTAGTGCGACATTTACAACTTCATCGGAATAGACTCGTAAGTGAGTCGGACTTACGATAGAATGCGTTGACTACAGTTCCGAAGCAACCCAGCCCGTGCTATTGAAGTGAGGCCTCTTTAGCTGGGAGGTGGGAGGGAGAGAGGGAGTTACGTACGTCGGCTTGAACCACTATCGAAATAGGGGAAACTGGTCGTAAACTAAAAACGCCTCTAATACGACGTGTGTCTGTGACCATGCGTTCGCCGGTGAACGCGGTGTGCCCTACAATTTTGTACTATATTTGAATGTGTGTGTGTTCATGTTATTGAATCGGATATCCTTATCTTGGAAAGGTTGAGTCAGCTTATTTTGGGTAGTGATCTTATCATCGGGATCAAGAAGAACGTTTCTAGGACGTCACCTGGGGAGGGAAGTTCCTTTCTCTGGGGACTACGTACACCTCACTACTATCAACAGATTAGAGTGTTCCTTTATGGTAGTATGTTAACGATATTTCCTTAAGATACGGCTAAATTATGGGCTAACCGAGATCACGATGAACATCCGCGTTTCTCACATGGAAAAGAACTCCTGTGATGTAACGCAGATATTTATTTTGGATAACTTCAAATTTCCAAAGACGTGTTGGGACAGATGTGCGCAGGGAAAGTTTTACAAATATGCAGTTTGTCTACAATATATTACTGCGTTTATTTGTAAGAGAAGAAAGACTATGTTCAACAAACAACGACTTATTTTTGACAGACGTAATGTGATGAGTGAAGCTCATCGCATTATCTTATGTATATCCCCATTAAAACCTGGTTTGCTCGCGTGCTATGACTTTTAAGTAAAAAGTATGACAAATGATTGCACACTTCACACATTGGTAATTTTTTGCTGTGCCATAGACATTAACATCTTTCCTCGAATAAGAATCAAAATGCAGATGCGTTTTGATCCCTGAGAAATAAGATGGAATGACTCGTTTCTAGTAAAAAGGGTCTCCGTTTATTTAAAATCACCATACAAAACGTAGTAACATTATGCAGCTATTAACGCTGGTATTTTGTGAGAACGTGATCCTTCTCCGGTCGAGCCCCCCTTCGCGTTCCAGCCATGATATGGCTGCAGCATGGCTCTATTCCACAAAAACCAAATTACGGCACGCTCCTGAGAAGCAAAGATTATTAAATGTTGAGTGAAATATATAATCAAAAACTAATGGATTTGAATAATGTATAAAAAAAATTATAGGATGACAAACGAGCACACAGTCCACCTCGTCTCACATTTAACCTCGATTAAGAATCAAAATGCAGATGCGTTGTAAACCCCTGAGGACTAACATGGAATGCCTCGATTCCAGTAAAACGGGTCTCCGGTTTTCTATAGTAATCATACGAAACACAGCAACATTAAGCTGCCATTTAACGATGGTATTCTGTTAGAGCGTGGTCCTTCCCCGGTCGATCCGACCCATTCATGCTACAACCATAATATAGCTGCAGCGTGGCTCTACCATGTATAAAATTAAATCAATGCCATGTAGTTACTTCCAAACTAAACAAATAACTAAGAACAACTTCTATTACTTTAAGAAACGTATTCAACGCAGCCCAGCACTCAGCATTTCAGCATTCCGCTTCTAGTTTTCTATATTTAGCTTTTATTTTCTTTCAACTTAGTTTTTATTTCCTTTTTACTATCTTACAAGAAAGTTAAATCGAACAAGCAGTAGACATTTAGCATTTCTATAATTTAATCCGGACATTGTTTGCGGTGTATTTGGAGGGAAACTTCGCACTTCTGTAAAGTAACTTGAACTTCTGTACAAGTGTGGCACATTCTTAAATATTCAACTATATGTTCATGAATCAACAGAACTTTTAAAAAAGTTACAAAATTCTGATAGACAAAGCGTAAAACTATTTACAGCTTTCGACATAAATAAAAGTTTTTCCGGTGTTACAACAAATGTATATGTATGTATGCTGTTGGAAGATTATACGATCGACATTATACATAAAATTTGAAATGCCAAAAGCAAATTGTAAACTGCCTCACCATTTTGTGATAGTCTATGTCATAGTAGTCCAGTAGTTAGTAGTGGATAGATCGTAATCTGTCTTGGCATTTCGTGTTACGTTTCCATTTTATGTTTGGCCAATAGTTTGTAGTTATGACCACTGATAATATATTATAAATATGAATGATGATGAGATGAAATGTAGATTAAAGTGCGTCTGGAGTGACTTTAGGCACATCATGACGCGCTGCCTATTTGTACAATCGGACGACATCATATAAATTTACTGAGCGTTTGCAAACAGAGGACGTCGTTTATATAATAATGAATCCTACAATATGCCGAAGACATGTATTGTTATTGTGCAGAACCTGCTTGACTTGCTGAAGCTCGGCGGCCAGGTGTTTGCTATCACAGATCCCTCGTGCTCTATATAACAAAGATTTGCCCATGGTAGCTAACTGTGAAGGATAGTGGTGGGATTCACTGTTTAAATATCGGCTTGTATGGGTCTTTTTTCTATACACAGTGTGACCTATTGTGTTGTTAGGATTTCGAATGACTAACTATCTAGGAAAGCTAAAGAATTATTTGCCTCTAACTCCATAGTAAATTGAATTTTAGAGTTTTTGAAATTAAGATGTTCTAGAAATGCAGTTACTTTGGGTGATGGTAAAATTGTGAAAGTATCGTCTACGTACCGCTTATAGAAGCTTGCCATATCAGGAGCAGTAAGTAGGGCTTTCTTCTCAGTGTCTTCCATAAATATATCGGGGACAATTATATTTTTATACATTCCAATCATTACCAATATTTTTTATTATACAGACAATCCTCAGCGTTATAGATAATGTACTTACACGGTATTCCTTGCGGTATTATGGCGTAATTCATACTTTTTCTAATACTTTCATTGTTGCGTCGTCCTGAGTTTTTTTGATAGGTTATAGACAGCGCGTTGTTTATGATTGTGTCTACTTTAAACTTTGACTAGAGAAAAAAGAAAGGACATGACATAAAGATCGTTAGTTGTAGGAATGTAACGAAATATCGGCGTCTCTTTTTAGCTTATGAGTATATTCGTATGTAAAAAAGGACAACAGTAGTTTTATCATTACCGAATATGGCAACAATTTTTTCGCTGCGGCCGGGCGCCATGTTTTGTCACAGTCAATGATAATTATATCAGTTGTCATTGCGACTTTAGTGAGGGAGTGTGTTATTTTTATATGTTTCTCTCGTGGAATTCGATTATTACGAAATGTCTTATTCTATTCCTCAGGACCTCTAAATCGGGATAAAAAGTATCCTATATGTTAATTCAGGTAATAAACTATTTGCGTGCCAAATTATTTAATTCAAACTGGTCTGATACTTTTGGCGTGATTGAGCAATAAACAAACATTCAAACTTTTGCATTTATTATAATTTAATCAGTGTGAATATTATGACTAAGTTTAATTTATTATCTAACAAACAAACAAAACTCTTTATTTAGTATTTCTTGTTAAGTAATTCCCGGAAAATAATTGTAACATTAATAATAAATAGTTACATTATAAAACGACTGGTTTAAATTAATGAACTGAAAACATAGGTATAACTCATATATACTTCAGTAATCTCCCTTTAATTTCCTTTATTTGGATACCCCTATCGATAGCTTGAGTAAGAAAAAATTATGGACTTACAATTTGGCGACAAAAATTAGTCATATTTATTTAAAAAAACTATCTAAAAATACACGGGTGTATGAGACGAATCACACAAAATAATCTTTTTCTAAATAAGCGCCACATTATCGATATTAAGTATAGTGTGTAGCACTACTTAAAGCCGCCATCTTTGTACCAGACTCAGTTTAGGTATACACGTTTTTTCGAAGGTATGTCATGTCCTTTATTTTTTCTCAAGTCAAAGATTTTAAACGAATTTCGTTTAGTTCTTATGTCATTTGTGTTGGACATTTGATTTAGTTTTTAATTTTTGGTATAACAATATGTTTATTTTTGCATTCATTGTATTTAGATGTTTCGCGTTTATGTAAAGTTTCAATTCAATTCTTATTAATAATAATTAAAAATCTGAAGGTACGCTTGATTAATATTGACATCGGGAAGTCACCCCAGTACCCCGTGACCATGTGCAAAAAATCCGTAAAAGTAGTTTTAATCAATGAGTAATGATCACCATTCACTGTTACAGCTGCATCCGTAGCATCTTCAAATAATTATGATTCAGTTACTACTTGTGAATCTTCTCATCAAATTATTACTCGACGTGAGTGCAGTGGCCGTTCATTGATCAACGAAGGCTTCATCCCAATAGTGCGAATTTCATTAGTTGACAAATCTACTGAGGTCAAAATTAACTTTATAACCCATAATGATTTTTTTGAAGAAAATGTGGGTCGCCCTTCGATTTGGCCAGCATAATTTCAATAATTGATAAATCTACAGCGGTAAAAATTAGCTTTATAACCCATAATGATTTTTTGATGAAAATCTGGGTCGCCCTTCGATTTGACCAACATAAAACTGCTAAAGGTACGACAGCGTTCATGGTCCCGAGGCTTAAGTTCTTTAGTAATCTGAGTTTTATATGGAAATAAACTCTGGTCTTTTATTTCGAAAATTTTGTAGAGACAATGGTGGATCTTTGGTTATACTTTCATGAACACTTTTAATATTCTGCTTCATACGAACCCTTCTGGGACGATGAGAATTGGTTTGATTGTTAAAATGTACACTGTTCAATATTATCCAACAAACGATTTATTATTAGCCGCAAATTTAAGTGACTTATACCGAAAATTAATTGCAGTTTTCAGAACGTTTCCGTTATAGAAGATTCAAGTAAAACGTTTTGATAGTTAAAACACATTCTACAAGCAAACATCCCTCCATTTTGAATTTGCCGCAGCTACAAAAGATAATGAGTACCGTACAACTTTCACTAGATGAAACAAAACAGTGGCAAAAAAGTTGTATACCTCTTCGTTGACGTTGGTAGCTGCAGCACGGCTCTATCGTGATCAAGTTTTTATATTAATAAAAACAATATTCATATTGGTTGCGCGGAAAACCATTCGTAATTTTATTTTATTCGACGGTATGCTTGCCAAGATTTGTTCTTCCTTCGACCTTTCCTTCACCTGTTGTCCCTCCGTACACACCGGGGTGGTGGGGTGGGAGGGGAAAGAAGGTGATTCTAGAATATCGCGTGATTTGCAACCAATAAGCAGCGCGCCCCTCCGAGACGCTTTACTTATTCTACTTTTTTTTAAAAAAAAACAATGAATTTCAATAACAGGCTCATAGACTTGTAATGGGTTGTAATGAAGAGGAAGAATATGATGAAGATGAAAATAAAAAGACCGACGATGAATGGATTACTTACCAAATATTTGGAAGGAGCGGTAATTATAAGTTAGTATTTCTTGTTGAAATAGAAATTTCAACTATCAAGTTTATCGCTAAAAGGGTGCTTCAGTTTCGTTTTGGATGTTCGTTAAAATTGTGAATTTAGGAGCCATAAAGAATGCAGATACGATCCTTGTATAAAGCAATAAATGGATAGGGTAGTAAAATATTTATGATATGTGTTTTAGTTTTATTAGTCATGATTTTGATAACCGAGTAACAAGACGGAAAGTCTTATATTTTTCCAATTTAAGGCATTGCATGAAATGAATTATTCATAATAAGTCATAATAATTAAGCGTTTCAGAAGCGAATGTAAAACCAGATTTATAATCGTTGTAGGAAATTCTTCTAATCTACAGAAAAGTTACGGATTACCTAACAAACTTGCGGGATTTAATGCGTCGATCTAGACTTTACAAGGCTCAGTACGTCACTACTTCAGTATGCGTGTGTGTGTGTGTGTGTGTGTGTGTGTGTGTGTGTGTGTGTGTGTGTGTGTGTGTGTGTGTGTGTGTTTGTGTTTGTTTGTTCTGTTCTGCCGTTTCAAATTTTGTATTCATATATCACCAAAATGACTCAAATTTTATATGGTAGTATGTTGGCTTACTGCCAAAAAAAGATAACCAAAAATTAAACCGTAGGTGGCGCTGCGTTTGAGTTCTCCATAAATTTTATATTAACACTAAACTCCACTCAAAAATTCATCGCGCTATTTATCAAAAACGCAGAAACAATGTCTGTCGAGTCAGCTAGTATCGTATAACACAAACAGAATAATTCCTTGCCGGCTCTTTGCATAGCTTTTTCATACTATGATAAGACAGAGTTCTAGGCGGCTCTTTGTAAAGCTTTGTTGTTATCTTTTGGATGATGGTTTATATTTTAACGTTTATGGAAGCCTAATGAATCTTTAAAGGAAAACGAAGTAATGTTATAGCCTATATACTCGTACTTCCTATTACTGGGCACAAACATTTCTACGTTTCTGGAAGTGTTATGGAGCAATGACTCCGCCACGCTGCTCGACTGCATGTTGGCGGACTACGCATATACTCGAAATATTTTATGCTCTTTTTTTAGAGTTTTGTTCGGAGTTGATTTTGAGTTTTAAAGTTTTTTTTTATTATTATTAAATTATTTATATTTTGTCCACATGTTATATTTGATTCTGGATATTCCGAAAACGTTTTTTTTTTGTTATCATGTTTTTTTTCTCCACCAAGTATGGTGGATATCAGCACTCAAACATTCAATTGATGCCTTCGGGGATCAAACTCTGATTGTACACGTACTGTAAAATTTGAGGTGAGTAAGAAGCCCTTAATTAACCGCAGTTCTATTTTTTGAGAACTAATATGTAAAAAAATCTGCATTATAAAAAATATTACTAAACTATTTTTTGAGCGGTTTAAGGAATGTCAATATTGTTATTATTAGAAAGTTGTCTAATCACACTAGAATACTCATCCTCTAATTTTCCACCCTTAGGAATGAAATATTTTAAACAAACTAATCATACGCAAACATACATAAAAAGTAATATATATTGACAGATGAACCGCAAATCGAAATATTAGAAGAAATAATTGCACAAGTGACACCTTTTTAAACACAGGCTGTGCTAGGTTTAGGTCGTTATCGGTACTACAAGGAATGAATTTCTTTTAATATTAGCCCTTACTCAAAGTGAGTATGGAAAAATTTCATTAAACTGTGATTACTAATCAACCTGCCATAGTGACAACTACGGTAAACATTACGAGGGCTCACTCATTAGGCTTCTCACTCAATGAACTCAAGGGCTCGTGAGACCGTACGGCTTTAATGTAATATGAAGTAGCAAGTCTCGCGTACTGTTGATGCTGTTATATCATTTATCATCAGCTTGCGGCAATCCACTGCTGAAACTAGGCTTTGTCCACTGCGCGACACTAAACCGGGTCTTAGACCTTATATTCTTGCACCAACAGACGTGAAAAATCATGGAATGGCATGGTAGTAATATAAATCTAAGTTAAGTAATAAATAGGAATATTTCAAATTTTTACTAGCAGTACTCAAGTCAACTCTAATTTTAAGAACTATTATAATTCCGTAACAGAAATGTCTAATGTCTAATCAGTGCCAAAGTTAAATTAACACTATACAAAAGATAATTAAAGACTTATTATAATACACTGAATTGGGAACCTAATTAGGTTTCAGGAAACAAAGAAAAGTAAAATAAGATTACATTTTTTCTTTTTCTATGAGTAACTCGCTTGCTTCTCAGTTATATAATATAATATTATATACATAACAACCTATTAATATTCATGAAAATGCCTTAGCTATAGTAACAAACTTTTGTCCATTACTGCTGAATGTTAACCATTTTCTCAACTCAAAGAAACTGCAAATTAAACTCGTTCACATTATTAGATACGGACGCTACCTATACTGAGGTCGAAAGGATTATAATGGGACTAAAAACAACAAGCGCGGTTAGTTGGAACGGCATACCCACTAGTGTATAAAAATGCCAAATTCTAATACCATCATAACTTAAATTTTCCGAATTTACCTCTGTGATGGAAATTTCTCAGATTATTTAAGAAAGCAATTGTAATTCCAGTATAAAAATTGGGAAACAAAAAAGTTTCAAAACAGAAACAGAAAATATTTGTTAATGCATAGTTTAGCCCACATACCTGAGCTACAAAGCTAGTTAAGGTGCATGTTATTGTAGAATATTTTAAATTGAGACATTCTTTCAATTAATTTTACAGTTTATTGGAAAAAAAATTTATTATTATCATTATTTACTTTTGGATATTTTTAATGGAAGGTATGTAATGTAGATATTATAAGATACAGATTTTATATCTGTACATTCTATTACTTTGATGTGGGATAGCATTTAAACGAACAGTAACGTTATCAAAATGTAGTTTAAAACTCGTTATCTAACTTTATCAACGAATATCAAAAAAGACGATTTGTAAAAATTTCCCGCATTAACGTTTACCTGTCAGTTACGGCTTTAATGTAATATGAAGTAATGAACAAGTGGGAAAGCAGTAAATAATAATATTTAATTTTAGGATGTTTTAAATAACAATAATATTAAATCTGGCAGAGTGCAGACTAAAATAATTACATAAGAAAATTTATTTTACTCCTGAAAGTTGTTTTTCTACGAAATAAAAATAAAATTTGTTTAGCCTTTGAACATTTTTTTTCCAATTTCGTGAGACAACAATATCGCAAATTATGATACCTATTGTACTTCGGACAAGAATATAATACTTACATATTTGTCTTAGTGGCATTGGGAGAAGCGTCAAAGGCCTCCCTCATAAAGTTTCTCATATCTTGGCAAAGAGAGTTTGCAATTTTTTTCAAATTTGCAAGAAAGTTTCTATTAGTTTGAGTGTTTATCAGTATCATACTGCTACCTATTTTCGGTTCAATATCCAGTTGGTAAAATATATATCCTGAGTACATTATACACATTATTTTTAATTATGCAGTTATTTTTAGTATTTTCTTTTAACATAAATTTCGAATTCGCGGTCAGAATCTCTAAACAAATGTTGTTTACCAGACTGCAAAGCTTTCCTTTTAGAATTCAAGTTTTTTTTTTAAGTTTAAGGAGAAAGATTTTTAT